>CM063603.1:11469793-11565026 GCA_032356905.1 Salix exigua
ATATATATATATATATATACATATATATATATATATATGTATATATAGACAGGAAAAAAAATGACCTGTGATTTTTTAAAGAACAAAAAATTAAGTCCAGTGCTCTTAAATACTTTTAATATAATAATATGAGGAATAAATCTTATAAAAAAATAGCTTTTAATTCTAATTTTCTCTTCTTTTGTTTAATCTTATTTCTTAGAAAAATTGGATTCTTCTATTTTATATTGTTTTTGTAAGCAAAAAATATTATGTATAATATTTAAGATCTGATATTACTAGGAAAAAAATGCAATGTACAAACAAAATGGGTAGACAATTTGCCCAAGTTATCTACAATTAAAAAATATATTAATGACTCCGCCTGCATTCGATTACACTATTTCTTTTAGAAGGAAAAAAATTCATTTCTAACAGATTTGATTTATTATAATTTTATTAATTAAATATTAAAATAATTAATTATAACACATAAAAAAATAATTAATTTCCTATATAGAAAAAAGCTTAGCGCAGCACATGGGCAAATCACCTCATAAAGACTAAAATGGATCAAGTGGTTAGGTTCGGTGGGCTAGTATGCATGATCCATTACAAAGAAGGCCAAGCATATGGGCTCACTTGGCCAAACCCACACACTTGGCCCTTTTTATCTAAAGAACTCATTTTCAAGTATTTTTCACTTGAAAATATGTAATAATGTCTCTCACAAATATAATTAACTCATATGTAATCTAAAACAAACTTTTAATTGGTTAAACAATAAAAAACTCGCCCAATTGAAGAAAAAAAATTACATGCTTCAATCTCTCTCTTTGTGTGTCTATATGTATGTGTATATATATGGACACACACACACGAGGGATGAAAAATACAATATTAAAACATTTGTCATGAAACAAAACATCAAATAAAACAAAGATTGAATTTTTTTACTGTTTGATTTTGACAAAGTAACCATTTTCTCACTCCTTTATCATTTTATGGTGACATTCTCTATCTACTCTTGAACTCTAGGACTAAATCGTCAAAATCGTCAAAAATGAAGGTTTATACTAAAAATTAAAACTTAAAGGACTAAAAAAAAAACTTTGAGGTCAAAGATTTTAAACCTTCTCCTGGTATACAACAAAAAATAAAAAATATATTATTTCACGTCCCAAAATCAATTTGGTCCCGTTGGTCTTAATTTATTCTAAGCAATAAAATTGAACTATATTTAATCATATCAAGCATAGTTTTTCTTGATATTGCAAGAACCTCTCAACAAGTTATTCAAGACAAATTACCAGGGCAATAAATGCAAAAGCAAAACAAAAGGTGTTAAGATATTAATTGAACTTGTCACACTGCAGGTTGAAGAATTTGTTTTTCCAACACAAAATAATTAAATATGCGGGGTTATTAACCTGTTTTTTTTTACACCAAGTAACAATATAGTCATGAATTAAAAAGTCAATGTTTCTTGTAATAAAATATAATAAAGATCACACGTGCTAAGAAAACACATGTAAGATTTTCAGTTAATTTTAATATAGTAGAAGAATAAAACAATGCTATAATTGTTATTGTAAAACACAAGTTTTTGAGTCTTATTATAATAATTTTTCAAAAAAAATGTAATGAAAAAAAAATGAAAGAAATTTATCATTATATCATTTTTACATGAAAACATTGTTTTCTTATAATACATGTTAATTTCTTTAAGTAAGAACACAAGAAAATATAATTTTATCACGACTACAATAAAAATAATTTAAAAATTTTATAATTATGTTATTTCTACGTGAAAATATCATTTCTAGTATATGTATAATAATTTGAACACTATGGAATTGAGAAGAAATGAATTGAATTTGGACAATAAGTTTCCATCGTAATAGTTTTAGATAGGTACGCCATCTTAAATGTAACAAAGACACTAGTTATTTTGGAGGAATGTTTCAAATCCCAAATGAATAAACGATTTCTTAAAAAAAGAATGCTAATTAGCATGTAAATATGTCATTTCCTATTAAACAAAATACAATTACACTTTGGGTCCCTGTAATTATTTCATGAAAAATCATTTATTGTTTTTTTAAATCATTTAAAATAATTTATGAAAAACATATAATGTAAGTAAAACTATGTAAAATGGACTAGTGTTAGAGAATAATATAAATTATATCTTGAGGCCTTCACCTAATAGTGTAAGCTTTTAGATTAGATGATTATTAATTAATATAATATCAGAGGGTTGACTCAGCGATTTACAAGTTTAAACCACACCACCCTCATTTTATTTGATAAAAATCAAGTACAAGATAATATGTGTCTATACAAGTTTCAAGACCAAAGAGCTTTTGCTTGAGAGAGTGTGTTAGAGAATAATATAAACTATATCTTGGGACCTTCACCTAATAGTTTATGTTATTAGATTAGATAATTCCTTAACAATTATGATGTTTCAATCAGGGGAAAAATCTATGGATTTGATTCTAATATTATTGTTTAGTGGAGAAATTATATTTTGATTTTGCTTGATTCAATGTTTTGTAGTTCAAATTTGTACGTATGAGATTAATTATTGTGGTCAATAAGTAAATAATTGTTGCATTATGTAAGACGTAAAAAAAGGACAGGCAATAATAGAGCACAATTTTTATTTGAAGTTTGAAGGGAAAATTTTGATGTTCAAACTTCAAAGTGGTGGGCTGGCCAAGAACTTCCTTCGTAACATGCATGCATGTTATATGCTTACAAGACCGGTAAGCAGTCAAAAAGTGCATTTGACCCTATCTTTGAAAGGGCAAATCTCTTAAGAGGCAAATCAATGCTCAAAGATATATATATATATATATATATATATATATATATATAAAGTTCAACTTTCCAAGTCTTGAGTCAATTATTTTGATGTCGTCGAATTGATGATTTAGAAAAAGTAGGCATGACCGTACATCCATCAATTCACCGAAAGAAGTTTTAAAAGGCATCACTCCCGTTTCCTTTTTTTTCTTTTCTTTTTGCCGTTTATATCTTTGTAAGTAAGAAGTATTACCTTCATATTGACTTAATATGCTTGAAATCTCAATCCATTCTTAATTCCCACTATTGGTCAAAATATATAAGTTTCAAATAATATTTTTTTATAAAAAAATACAATAAGTCTCCTTATATATTGTTATATTACAAGTTAAAATTTTATGGCAACTAAAGTTTTAAAAGTCATTGAGAGACTGTCAGTGACATTTTTGTGATTTCATTTAAATAAATTCAATAACTTTGTTAAAAAATTATTGTTTTATTGTGTCTTTTTAAAACTATTTTTTTTCAATTTCATCATTCAATGATGATTTAATTGGTAATTAAGCTTCATAATTTATTTTGTTTTACTTTATTTGGGGTTAGTGTGGTCTCAATCTGTAAGGTTAATTTAGATTGACACAGGTGAATCCAATATGTTTTCAATAATATTTTCTTTAAAACGAATAAATTGTCTTGAATTATTTGTTTAGGTAAACTACTTTTTTATCAATCATTCAAGTTGTTTTGGGACTTGTTGAATAGATTGAATCATATCGGTTTAACTCTCATTTTTTTACTTGTGATGAAAATTTAGATTGCATAATTTCAAGTTGATTTATCTTAGGATTAGAATTAAAATTACATTTTTTTAATTAATATTTTGGATTATATATATACTTAGTACAATCCTGAAAACGGTAAGTCAAAGCCAAAATATATTGTTCTAAATGAAAAAACAAAACTCCAACAAAAATAAACTTAACAATCTTATATCCAATAGTCCATACAATAATTTTAACCAATATATTGATGAATTGACTATAATCATCGATGACTAACTTTATAACCTAATCTTGGATTAATGAGCTTGTAATTCAATTGTATTCTAAGGAGCTGTTTGTATTTTATTTTTTTGCATTCAAAAGCATTTTTTTTAAAAAAAATGTTTTCTTTGCCTTCAATTAATTTTTTTAATGTTTTCAAATTATTTTAATGTGCTAATATTAAAAAGAGATTTTGTTCTTAAAAAATATATTATTTTGATATATTTTTGAATGACAAACATTTTGAAAAACAATTGTTATCAAACTTCCAAACACTCTCTTCATTGGAAGAGTGAAGATGTTTCATGTTAAGCTGTGTTCTACATGATGACAGTTTTTTTTTTTAAATAGGTTTGAGAAAAAAAAAATTAGGTATGTTTTTCTTAATAATAATTTTAAAAAAATATATATGTATTTGATTAAATTCTACCCCAAATTGTCATAGTAACCCAATTCAGGGCATTTAATTTTCCTTCTTTTTTCTTATCAACAAGTATTGTAAATGTTTTTTTTTTTAATTTATTAAAATAATATATATTTTTTATTTTTAAAAAATTATTTTTAACATAAAAATAAAAACGATTTAAAAACATGAAAAGAAATTATTTTGAAGTAATTTTTTTTATTTTTTTTCAAAAATACTGTTTAAAAGCATTCCAAAATACACCCTAAATAATATATTAATTTAGTATGACGTAATGATCTAATTAAAGATCAAAACTCGATTTAGCTTTAAAAATAGTAAAACGAAGTCAGCTTTACCTGTCCATCCCATGAGTTGGCAGGCCTTGAGCTGTGTGCTCTGGGCCTTACAAGTTACAACCGATGAATGCTGAAACTTCGTATTATTTTAAACTTTTGTTGAAATTGTTTTTTATTTATAAAAATATTAAAATAATATTTTTTTATTTTTTAAAAATTATTTTTAATATTAACGTATTAAAATAAATTATAAATATTAAAAAAAATAATTTAAAATAAAATAAAAATTAATTGTTTTCTAAAATACTTCTAAAAAGCATTGCGGCACTTAATTATTTCATTCGCAACGGCCAGTGTTTGGTCTACTGATAAAATCCAGAAGTAAATCATATTTCACCAACAGAAGAGGTTATATTGTGTAGTAAAATTCATTCCGACAAGTTATCAGATTACAAGTCAGCTCGAAAGAAGTTAAAAGTCAAAATTTTTAAGGCTTTACTGGACGGGTTTACAATGAGATCCCTTGAGTCAAATATTTGGTCAGTTTTCTTGCAACCTGGATTCGTGCCTATGAATTTAACGTAAGAACACAGAATGCTAAACAAATGTAATCTCTCAACAAACCAAGACAAAAAAAAAAAAATGGAGCAAAGATAGATTGAGTTCCATAATCAACTGGGGATCCACTAAAATGCTATTTTCTTATTTGCACAGGATTAAATCAAGTTAATGCTATAGATGATGTTATTTCTACACAGAGATACCTTCACCAGAAATGTTTTGGTTGCCTTCATGGTCTTCAAAGTAAGATACCCACCTAACGTTTCTGAATAAATGATCTCAATATTTTCCAGTGACCAATGGTGCTTCCATTCCTTATATTCCAAGCAACCATAATAATATTACATGATGTGATGTTTAACTGGGTACTAGAGGTGATGAACAGGTGGCCAAAATGTTCCGTGCGAAGTCGACATCATGAGATGGATGTGAAAATTTTGAATCTCTTTGAAGAACCATGTTTTGATTGTGAGGAACTGAATTGAGAGGTTCCAGTTGATACCGTGAAGGCAAAAAAACATGGTTCTCGGTCCTTAATCTCTTAAGAGCTTGGAAGTCTTCTTCAGACTGTATCTCAGCTGAATCAGTTTCAAACTCCTTAGCATTTGATTCTGAATCGCAAAGAGACGGGAATGATACCGGGGAGGAAGACTTGGTGTATTTTGGATTTCCATTTTGATTTTCCTCCGCAAGTCTCCCAAGGAATCTCCCTTGGGCTTCAATTTTAAGCTTCACGCACTTCTAAACCTTAAAAATGAACCATCCACATAGGAAATCAACAAACATATGCGTGGTGTTTATATATAAATAAAGCAAAACAAAGTTTTGTGTTTTTTGTTCATTAGTAGATAGATCTGCAGGAAAAATTAAGTTTAACAGAGGACCTTTGATACTACTCAACACTTGGACACATATTGCAGTTTATGAAATACACACACACACATTATAAAATTAGAGGAAAAAGAAACTCAGAAATATTTTTATGTTTTGCAGAAAGCTATATCAGCAGAACACTAGGTCAAAGTATTAATGATCATAAGTGTAACTTAATCAGTATTGAGTCTTTAAACAGTCACAAGAAAACACAAGAATGCAGGTATGCATCTTGTAGCCAAAATCTGAGACGATTGTAAGAATCTAGCTTGAAAGTTAATTCAATGGGTTGTATAGTTCCATGCAGGAGGGCGAGCTAGAGGGGAAAATAAATAATTACCTGCAAATGGCTCTTGACATGGTAGATAGTCAATCCAGGGATGCCCATAGCCCTCAATATACCTTTTGGTGTTGCTCCTGCAAATCATTCCAAGTATGAACCTTAGTGATCGTAAAAATAACTAGACAACTTACAAACCACAATGAACAAGAGCAACATCACTCGAGTGGCAGAGCTTTGATAAGAAATTTATTTGATTAAGCTTTAATTAGCAAGGCTGGCTTCTATATAGTTTTGATCGATGAAAATCTTCCAAAAGAAAGGTTCGTAGTGTTGAGCAGTGAACATACTATCAGGACCACCAAGTTGATTAACAGCCTCTTCAAACCGATCATGTAGTTCTTGCGTCCAACGCATTCTCTCTTTGTTAGATCCGTCGGGGCAACTTGGACCCATTGTTGGAATAAGATGATTATAGAATGTCAATGGCAGCTTATGAGTAACAATGCATGGACTAACTCCTCTGCATTGTAAGGAGGGTTATTAAAACAAGAGCAAGAAAAAGACAGTGATGTAGACAGGAAGAAGATGATTGGTTCGTTGAGAACTAAGATATAATTTGATTAAAGAAGATGCTAAATGTTGTCTAGTTGTCGGGGATAAACCAAGCTTGTCAACTTCTCTGTCAACTGTGCTAAGGAAATTCAAGGGTATTGGTTGCTTGAATTCCAAAACTGTACAGCTCATGATAAGCAACTTTTCTGCCTGTCCTTGTTTTTTCTGCGCTGTCCGACCTCAGTCAACCCTCAGTTATCAGCTGGGAAAGGAGGCTTTGGGTGGTGAAGGCGAAGTAAATGGTCTTTGTAATCCAGTCCTGCCATGTCAATCTAAAAAGATCATCCAGTCCTGCCATGTCAATCTAAAAAGATCATCCGGTGCCTTGGGCTGGCTACTGTTTTCAGGTCAGATTGGACCCAGTTCAGTACTGTAAAGTACTTCTAGGATTCTTAGCAAGCCATCTGAGCAGGGCCACGAAAGAAGCCCTTTCAAGATGTTCGGCTGGAACAACTCATCATGGAACCAGTAGCAGCAGATGAAGCGGCCACACTTCCATAAGCTGGTCTCAGGCTCTCAGCCATACATCATGTATAGGGAGACCCGATAGACAAATGAGGCAGCAATATGATCCGATCCTCCCTGCCAAAGAGTTCTTGGCTATAATTAGCATAACTTGTTAACAATGGAAATATGGTTGCCACTCACTGGGATAGCATAATAAGTTTAGATCACCATGCAGACAAGTAAGCTCCAGCAAAGCAAGTCATCTCTAGTGTAATGTAATTCATGCATTTAGCATAAAATAAGAGATCAGATTACATAACCTGCTATTTAAGCAAATGGTTCAGTTGGGAAGTGGGCAAACTAAACCGTTGAGGGCATCTGTTATAAACAAGCAATTTAACTTTCACATTGCATAAGAGGTAATGTTAATACACTACTTTGTCTGCCACTGCAACGACACGAACTATGACCGGCTCCTCTTCATGCAAGACGGACACTTGTATTGCTTAATACTGTCAGCCTTAGCAGGTGTTATCTTCACGCACTTTCCATGGTACCACCTCTCGCAGACATCACAGCCAATCCAGAATTCATCAGCATTGTAATTTCCACCACAGCTCCCACATAGCGTTTCAGTGTGGTCTTCTTCTTCATCCTCGTAGGTATCTTCTGTGAGCTTTGGGTTGCTTTTCATTTGTCCATCACTTGATCTCTATAGAGAGGAGGAACCGAGTAAAGTTAAGGACAAGTTAAAAATCGTCAAACATTGGAAATTAGGCTTGCTTTTGTTACTGAATCAATGCATCCTTGCATCAATAAAGCATCATAAAAGCAGAATAGCAAAATTCATGGCATCCAGGTCACTAGGGAGATGCATGGTAGAGTTCTACACCAGATTTATATTTGGGTTGCAACAAAAGAAAAATAAGAATGAAAAGCTACCAATCAAGTTTGAGATTATCAGAAAATTGAGATGATCCAAATCAAGTTTCAATTAATTACCTTGATGCTGCCTCGAGATTTGCTTCCACTATCTACACTAGGCTTTTCTTTCACAGGCTTCCTTTCTGTTACAACTTCAAAGACCGTAGGCAGATCATTGATCAGGCTGAATAGTCGTTTCCTGTCCATAAAAATGAACTTCAGTTTCTATGGAGAAAGGCCATGCTTAACATAACATCACACTGAAATAATACAATAAAAATAAACCTCGGAATGTCCCGATAAGCAAAGGGAAAATAATCAAGTCTCAAGTCTGCAAGACAAACATTACATGCAAAAATATATAGTTGAGCTATTAAAGTTTTAATATTATCTGTAGTGGCCAATGCAGTCCTGAACAATTCAAGCGAATCACAATTTACCAAACAGAATATATTACAAATGCATGCTGCCATGTATTCAATTGAAAACACATCTGTGAAATAACTTACTGTCAAGAATTTATAAGATTTCTTGAATCCTTAGTATCAAGATTTAATAAGGTGCTTAAAAAACATCAATAAAAAGAAATTAATAAAATGTCCTTTGAGAAGGAATGACTATAAAGAAAAAAAGATATCATCAAGCAGATGCTATATATCTAATATATTTTTTCAAGCAAAAACAATCGATCATGCTACCATGCTTCTAAATTAACCAACTGGAAAGCAATTACAAAGATGATTAGGACATTGATTGGTGGTACCATGTTTTTAGACATCCAACAAATCTGATGAACTTTTTCTCATCGTTAACTTTCCAAATTTCATTAACATTTTAATCCCATCAGACTTGGATAAATGATTAACAAAAGAACATTATGATGTAAAAAGAATACCACCACCTGGTCCTCACAATTTTGAAGTAAATTACCTCTCGCTCCGATTAAGACGAGCACCGAGATAGAAAGCCACCGAAAGCAGCCATGAATCACTGTGCACAGCGACAAGAGAAAGCCAGTCTTTTCTGTTCATCCCATCTCTAGCAAAATTAATTCCAAGGGCAGGTTCAGGGAGCTCTGGTGGAACTTCTTCTGCTGGCAGGGCTACCTCCCATGTCTCACTTGAATGTCCGTACAGACACAAATTCTCCTTGTCTAACCCAAAATCATACGAGTAAAGTTATATCACTAAGTGCAAAGAAAGCAAAAACATAAAGCAGATGCCTTGAGAAACCAGAGGAAAATCAGAGTAACTACAATGCAGATCTTACATTGCTTGTTTCTTCATTTATAAAAACATTAGCTAACCAATTTACAAGTTCTAGTCATTTCGGATCCTCTTCTTCTATATTTAATTCCATGTTCTGGTTACGGAGTGAACAGAACTTTGACATCAAAAAAGTGGTGCCCTCAATTTGCACTGTGAAGATCTAAAGTTTGATATACTACTACAATTTTTTTTTAAAAAAAAATCACCACTTATCATAACAGATACAACGGCAGAGATCACAAGCATAACTTCAAATCACTCCACTTTCCTTTCTTTCCCCTCATAGTTTCTCAAGAGACAAACAAAATCTCTCATTTTCACCCTAAAATAGAACCCACAAACAACAAAAATCCATAATAATTCAAACAAACAGTTCCTCCATTACACGTTACCTGGATCACAGAGTCCATAAAAACTATCCACATCTGAAAACAACAAAAGAACACACAGAAAAAACCATGATCATATTTGTATAAAAGATTCGAGACTTTTAACGGAAAAAAAGAAAGAAAGAAAGAAAGATGATTTAAAATAGATTTTAGTTACCATAAGTTAAAGCACGCACAACAGCAGCTCTTCTAGCACTGAAATCTTTGAAGATCTCCTCGACAGTTCGTGCGCTTGAAGCCATTTCCATCGACAGTTATACAAAGATCTAAAATGATGGAAATTTTACTTATTTATTAATTTCTTTAGATTTGTAGAGTTTGCTGTACAGTGAGAACATCAAGGGGGGGCAGGGGACGGGAGGAAGGAAGGATGACACACAGACAACAGATGTAAACTTGAAAAGCGAACAGAGCCCCCCCTCCCCTCCCAAAAAAAAAAGAGAGCAGGTGTTAGTTTGACGCTATTAAGGTTATTTTGCTATTGACGAGCACAGTTTTACTTTTATGGGGCATTACAAAGGGTGGAAATTTGTAAATGCCTTGTGGAGTGTACATGGTAAGTGGAGTGGACAAATGATTTTCTTGTTTAGTTTAGTTTTTTTTAAATTATTATTATTACATATTTAAATTACAATAACCAAATTAGATATCATTTACTATTGATCATTGACTTTTTAATGGGAGTTGTCGTCAGGGATCATTTGTTATATGAATAAACCTCCTTGTCATGGTAGCAAGTTGTATTGTTTTGTTTTTAAAAAAACCTTAGGTTATATGAAAGCATATTCTGACGTGTTTCAAATCCATGATATATAGGGATATAATATGATGATTTAAGAGTAATATGAATTTATAATAAGATAAAGATAAAATGAAGATATTTTAAAATAGAGCATCTATAAAATTTACCTTCTTTTTTTTGTTGTTGGTTAAAGCATGAGATGATGAGAATATTTTTAAAAAGTAAGGTAAGATCATGAGTTTTTTAATCAAAATATACTTGTGTAAACGTAGCGCAAGACATCGAGGATAGTTTTTATGTTTTTTTATTAATTGTTAGTTATGATTAATTATAAATAGTCCCTTTAGTTTTTCAAAATAAATCTTCCTTGTAATTATTAATTTATTTTTTTCTGAAATATTTTTTTCTTTAATCTTTCTATATTATCCAGGTTGTCAGACCTGATATCCTTGTCTTAGCTACACATTGAGTCCACATATATATATAGGTTTGACAAACTTTTATACCTAATATTTCTAATATGTTTGATATTTGCATCTTCCAAACTCAAATATATGTATAATTGATGTTTTTTGCAAGTTTCATATTAGATCATAACACATTTGTTTTTTTTATCCTCACTCTTACAAAACAATGCTAGGGTCAAAGATATTTATCTCTTTATACCTCTATATGTGTAAAAAAAAATAACATACAACATATCTCTTATTAATGATGTCTAAGGGAATGTTGTTATTTTCTAATGATGTGAAAAATATGTATACCTTTTTAAGGAAATTAGAATAAAATGACAATCAAACCTTTTCTCTCCAAAAAAACACACAATATCTATAGGCTATTAGGACCATATAAATCATTCATAGAGAAAAGTCATAATTTTTATTCTCAATATTTTTAGTATATATATTTTTAAATTTTGTCTCTCTAAAATATTATTGTTTTTTTCTCTAAAAAAATATATTTATTAAATCATTAGATAGTTCCTAAATTAAAAAAAAAATACTGTTACCAATCATTTTGATGAAAAAATCGCTAGATATTAGCTACTAGCCACTTAGAGCAACTCTAATGGGAGAGCTAAAAGGGAAGTTACAAAGAAAATACAAATTTTTTAATCTTTTATTCTTCATTTCCATAACTCCAAGAGGAGAGCTATATTGAAGAATTAAACTAATATTTGTTTTAGTTGAAAAACTATTCCTACATGTTTGATCAAAAGAGTCAAAAATTGTTTAATATATTTTTATACAAAAAAAGTGGTTTTGATTGTATTTGTATTAGTTATTTATTATTAATAAATAACTAATACATATATTAACTATAATATAAAAGTTGTGGCGTTTTTATTGTGCAACCATGCACTGTGCACACAGACACAGTGCACTGTGGATTGCAACAATAGTTTTTTTTTTTTTTTATGCTTACGTTTTTCTGCTCTTTTTTTTTGTTTTTATTTTTCTGCTTTTTTTTATTTTATGATTAGCTCCTCTCTTTTTTTCGTTTGTTCTTTTTTTTTTTTTGCTTTTTTTTTTCTAATTATTCTTTTTTTTTCCTCCATTTTTTTCTTCTTTTTTTTTCCTTTTTTTGTATTTTTTCCTTATTATATTTTTTTTCATTTTTTTCTTATTATATATATATATATATTTATTTATTTTTCTACTTATATATATTTTTTTGGTTTTTTGTTTCTTAATAACCGGGGTGTCCGAGCTCGCTTAAATGCACAACGATTAATTTCCATATCCAAATTTTTTTATAACCAGGGTGTCCAGGCCAACTTATACATACCACGATAATCCTCGGATCCACATTTTTTTTCTAAAATGCTTTCCTGCTGGTACATTTTGTTTCTTTTTTTATACTTTTTTTTATTCACTTATACATTTTTTTATAACTAGGATCTTTGACTAGCTTAAGCACACCACGACTAATTCTTGGGCCGAATTTTTTTAAAAACAATATGGATTGCTATAGTTTTTTCACCCTTATACTTTTTTTTTGTTTTCTTTCGCTTATACATTTTTTGGTAACCATGATCTCTTAGCCAGCTTAAGCTCTTTTTTTCACTTATACATTTTTTTCACTTATATATTTTTTTTATAACCATGATCTCCGGACCAGCTCAAGTGCACTACCACTACTCCTCGGACCAAATATGTTTTTTGATAATCGGAGTGTCCAGGCTAGCGTGGACACACCATGACTAATCTCTGAACCAATTTATTATTATTATTTATTTTTTTTCCTTATATTTTTTTTGTCCACTTTTATTTTTATTTGTTCTTTGGATTAGATGATTTTTATAATTTTATTATTTGTGCAATAATAATGATAATTTTAGTGATTATTTTTTTATAATTTTTTTTTGATTTTTTTTAAAGATTTTCCTGAAATTTAAATTTATATCGGTGATCATTTTAAAAGTAATATTACTCTATTTTTCCCTTTATTCATTTTTTTTGTTTTCAGTTTCTTTAATTATTCTTTAGATTATATGATTTTATTATTTATGCAATAATAATGATAATTTTAGTTATTGTTTTTTTATAAAAATCTTTTGCTTTTTTTATTTTTCATGGCAATTTAATTATTTTAATTGTTTTGGCAGTAATGTTAGTAATAATTTTAGCTTTAATAACAATGATAATGGCAATAATGTGAGGATGAATTTTAAATCTATGTTTTCATCTTTTTGTTGATAGAAAATTAACAACTTCTTTTTTTATTTGATTATTGTAGGTATTTTCACAATTTATATTTTATTTTTGTTTGATTTAAATTGAATTATAAAATTAACTAATCTTAATACAGTGAACTTAATAATTCAGATATCCGAGTTTTCTTGCTTTTTTAATGATGATGATAAATTTATGCTGGTTATTTAGTTTGAAACTACTAAACAGACAAATTTATATCAATTTTAAATTCTTATATTTTATAGAAAACTTGTATTTGACATGAATTCTGCACAGATTTATTATTTTTGCTAAATTTATATTATAATAAAAAAATACACACAAATAAAAAAATTTACATTGAAAAAAATATTATGCATTCATGCAAAGCGTGAGTCATTGTCTAATATATATATATATATTAAAATAAATTTATCTTTTTAAATGGCTTTTCTCCTGCAAATATAAAAAATACTATATTTATAGTATTCAATCAACCATATTATTACTTTAGCTTCTGTAATATCTTTCCCCCTTGGAGATGCTCGGTAAAAGTAAATGTACGATATGACGTGAGCCTCTATTCCACCAATGGCAAAAGAGACAAAAGAAGAGAGAAGGTACGGTGACAGAGAGAGAAGGACATAGAAAATAAAAAATGGGAGTTTTACCATTTAGTCTAAAAGTTATAAATATATTCAAATTATTATTTTTTTATTTTTTATTTGTAAAAAATCATAAATATATTTAATTAAAAATATCTATTTACCTTAATAAATTTTTTTTGTTAAAAATTGAATCATTTTATTTATTTATTCATTACCTTGACTTGTGAACTTTAACATATGATATATCTTAAGTTCAATAAACCTTTTTTTTTTAATAATGGTGGGAATCACATGATCCGGAAAGCGTATTTTGTGGGCCCAGAGCATATGTAAACCTCCCGGCTGTCCTAGACTCTTACGAGGAGAGGTGAAACTCAGGGCTCGAACCTGGGTGATGCTTTTTGGCAACCCCAGGCCTTACCGCTGCACCCCACCCTTGATTTAATAAACTTGATTTAAGCTAATTTCAAATTTCAAATTTCAAATTTCAAATAATTTAATCTGTTTTTTCATAATTTATTAATGAAAAATAACTTTAAAATTATAATTAAATATAAAAAATCATTTTTTTTTTATAAATAATACTGAACGGACTCTCAGGCGATTACAGTTTTAGCTTTACATAAATTATTTCAATAACCACATGAAAAATAATTATTATTTCACAGCAAAAGAGAAGAAGAAGAAGATGTGATGCTGACATGCTCAAGGCTTTGAATGCTAGTAGCTATCCCTCCGCTGCCCTAATACACATATATGTTTTTTTTTAATCCCAGTAACACTGATTAATATATACAGAATACAATTCATTACAATTAAATTTATAACTATTATTCTATATGTTTTTTTAAAAACTAAAAAATAGCTATTTATAGTAAGAATTATATATATGTATCGATATTATATTTTATTTTTGAACTAGTAAATTCTACTAATTGCTTTAATTCCGACAGTTATAAAAATTGTTTGCTAGGCCGGGCAATTTAACTAAAAATTAATTGAATATCAAGATAAAATATTTACCTTACATTTGAATAATAAAAATGTATAAGCATATGAGAAGAAAACTAGTGTAATTTAAAAGTCACTGTGTACATAAATCTGTTGTTTGATTTTATTATCTCTAGAAATACATGGGAAAGAAGGGGGGGAAAGTGTGAGAATGAACGTAAAAGTATGAGAAATTAATGAAGTTCTTAAGACTTTTGCATTAAAAAGAAAGAAAGATATATTATTTATAGTAAAATGGAAGGAAAACAAAACAAGCCGACGTACCAACCATGCTTGAGCCACCAAACTGGTCAGTAGGAATCTCATATTTTTAAGCCCATAATCATCACAACTATTTGAACCATATTATTTCGAAATACATTAAACTAATATTTTTTTTAATTTTTTAGAATTATTTTAAAATAGCACATTAATATATAAAAAAAACACTAATTAAAAAAAAAAACAATTTATTTTTTATTTTTAATAAAACATTTTTCAAATGCTTCCGAAACAAGTTGATATATTCCAAAGCAACACAAGATAAATAATTTTCAAAAGAATTATTAGGCTTAATTTAAACTCTAATATATCTTATTTGTAATTTTTCATAGTAATAAGAACATGGGAAAACTTTCGACATTGACTCTTAATGACCTAACTTGGTTCAAACCAAACAACAAAACCCTAATCATCTCTTTTTTATGGTTTTCAGAATAAGAACAGATTAGAATATTTCCTTTTCATTATGGGTAGTCCTCATCATCATAAACCCAAAATTCCTTTGATATAAGCATGAACCATAACATTAAATTTTATGACCATGCATCAAACTTCAAATGATGTCCATTTATTGGATTTTTGCCCTAGGTATAGATTAAGGTATGCTTTTTATACACCCATTTTATGTAAGCCAAATTAACATGACTTTCAATCACAATAATAATAATAATAATAAATAAATAAATAAATAAAGGTTATTATTATTAGAATCCACCAAATTTATTAAGGATTGAAAGTTATAGCAAGACCATCGATCATGATGATGGTTATTACAGAAAACTATAGTCCTTGTTTTACAGAAACTAAAGTTTCTCTGCTACTACATTCGTTTTTTCTCCTTGGAATACAGACAATATTTCCATAGTAATAATATAAAAAGCATAAAGTAGAGCTCCATTGATGAAGACCTTATTTCTTAACCAGCAGCTATATCTTCCAACCAATTAAGGACTTTCAAAGGATGGAACGCCACTCGAACCATAACAATCGCTAGGAGGAAGCTGGAAAAGCTTCCTTCCTGCACCAAAACGCCATGTTAATCAAGAGAACATGAAATGCTGGAGAAAGAAGAATCGCAGTTGAAATGTAAATAAGAATAGGAAACATTTCTAATAATTTAATTAGCAGAAAAACAAAATCCACAATCGGTGCACGGCTGTCACAGCAAACCTTGTATAGGTTTCGGTAGTGCGGTGGACATCCCAATGGACAGGAGCATGAATATTACTAAAATTGCCACCGCGATCACTTGGAAGCGAGCCATGGTATCTTGGCTATATCAGGAGGTCGTGGTAATCAAGAATGGGAGGCAACTCGGTGGATATGAAAAATGCTCGAAGCAGGGTATTTATAGTGAAAAACTAAGGGAACAACTTGATAAATATTTATTAATGATAGGTGGCAAGACTTTATTATTAAATAAGACAACCGATTTAAGGGAAATTTGACGAAGACCTTGTAAGAAAAAAAAGCATAAAGTAGAGGTATTTTTTTTTCATTTGCAATATTTTTTTAAAGATTTTTTCCCTTCGTATTACATTTTATTTTAATTACATTCTCTACTGAAACACTGGGGCAAACCTAGTTGTTTTATTCTTTAATATTTGATTTTTTTATATTTTGTATAATTTTTTTTATTTTTTTATAAAGTTATTACACTTTCAAATAATTTTTTTCGGTATTTGATTAATACTTAATTTTGCTAATATTTATTCGTTGTTATTATTGATCTCTTAAATTAGATTTAATAACGATACCAAATAATTGTTGTATTCTAATATATTTCTCAGTCTGATATATCATCTAACTAATTAACGATATCCACCTGGGAAATTTGATGGCTTGTTTTTTCTAGACAATTGCAATTACTATTTGACTGTTTTCTCACACCTTGGGTGGAAATATACATATAATCATTTTCCCAAGAAAGTTTGGAGTAAACTATGACAGGCAAGATGGATGTGGTTTCTCTATCAAACCAGTACCTGTAGAGTCGCGAATTTACGTAGGAAATAAAAGAATTGGAATTAGCTCTTCATTTTCCTTTATTTGAATCAGTCTCCGAATAAACTTCCTGTCGATGACACATCTTATAATCAGGAGAATTCGACGACTCCTTGGGTTTGATTGGTAATGTTCTTAATGTAGTTTTTTATAATGTTTTTGTTTTGTTTAAAAATACATTAAAATAATACAACTTTTCAGGAGATTTTGCTTGGCAGTCTTACTTGAAAGAAAATTCAAAGAAGAAACATGTCCACTAGCGTCGTCGTTTTTGATGAGTAAATGCAAGCACGAAAAGATAAATGAGATGGGAGTGCGTTCCCTGTGAAAATCAGTACTAGTTGTGCCTATGCCCCAATTTGCATGGCAACGAAAAGAGTTTGAATTATGGGTGACAAATTAGTGTACCCTACAGAGAAAGAATTACAATAGATACCACAACGAAAGTTTCTCCCACACAGATATTTTAGAGTCAGTGTATGTATATGTATGGTTCTGAAAGAAAAGTCAACCACAGAAAGATAAATGAGATGGATTTAGTTTCCCCCATCAAAATCAATACTAGCTGTGCCGTGCCCCAATTTGCATGGCAAAGAAAAGAGTGTTTAGTTAGATGACAAACTAGTGTACCCAACCTCACGTTTTTCTTGTATAAACTTGAAAAGTACAAGAAAAGACTTTGACAGGGTATTTGCATGCTTGTAGACATATGTCAAAAATCATATGATAGTGAAAAATAAACAATTAATTAACCCATAAACCTTGAAGAATAGGAAAAAGAAAGAAAGAAAGAAGATATCCAATTGGTATGGAGGGTTCTCGCAAGAGGATGGAGTGAGAGAGAACAAAGGGGAGTTGGAGAGGTTTTGAGAGGAAGAGAGAAGACAAGTTGGTGTTTAAAGTTAGGGATTCGAGTCTGCTACTTGGTGTTTAAAGGTATGGTACAGTATTGTACGTATGTATCAAAATATTTTTTTTGACATATATATATTTGTCGCGTTGTGCTGAAAACCAGGTATTTTAAATACGATATTGATATTTTTTAACAATATAAAAATTACAGATTTTAAAATAAACATGTCAAAAAATCATAAATGTTTTGTTTTTCATTACAATTTTTAGAAGAAAAAGAAAGAGAGAGTCCAGTTACTTGCCCAAACTAGTAACCCGACTATGCAAACAAGAGGCATGCATGAGTTGCCTTATGCATGCCTCCATAGTTACTATTCAATTGAATTATAATTCACTTGAACAATAAAAAAGCATGCATAATGACTATCGCAAAGATTTTTTCACGCTTCGTGTCTCGCTATCCTCGGAGAGACGATGAAGGTAAAAGGAGGGTTGTATAGTTGTACAATTACGACTATAAATATTAGAAGTTGCCCTCTAATATTAAGATCACTAGGAAATCTAATAATCATGAGACTCGGGTAAAGGGACTTGTTGTGCAAGAGAAAACACATCACCTCCAGTATACTCTATGTAAGGTTAGTTGCATTGTTGTTTTATTGTTTTTTCTATGTCAAATTCTTTATTCGTTGCTCTTTTCTAAGGCTTGAAGTAGATCTTTCTACGTGAGGAGTTTCTACCTCGTTGTAAGTTGAAACCTAATCGTTTTAAAGTTTGGAAATTTCACACTTGCATTTTAAAAAACTTCTTTTTACTATCTACGGTTGTATTTTATAATGTAATTTTACACCGCATAACTTAAAAAATATTTTTTTGATATTTTGGCCAAATTCCAACAAATAATCGTAAGTTGAGTTACAATATCCCGCTTTTGTTTAAAAAATATGAGAAAATAGGTGATTTTTGTTACAAAAATATGTTTAGAAAATTTTTAGAATGTGGTTGTGTTCACGAAAAAAACATATTTTTTGTATGTTTTTTAATGTGATTTTTATATTATTTTTTAAAAAATTAGGACTTGGTGGCCCAACTAAATGGGTTGGCCCAATTTTGTTAGATTTAGGCCTGGCCTAGAACAGTCCATCCAAAACCAAAGCAAAAAGAAAATGAAAAAAATTGAAATTTGCACTACTCACATATGGCATGAACATTGCACACTCTGCATTGTTCACGTGTTACATGGACAATAACACGGGGTTGACTAATGGTGACGAGAGGCTTACCGCCAATGCCACTAGTAGAGGAGGTCAAGGTAGTTCTTCTTGTAGTGGTGGTGTCGGAAATAATATGGTGGCCAAAATGAGCGCGTAAGTCGTCTGCTTTGAGTTCGTCTGCTGCTGTCAGCTTGATGTCGGAGTTGGAGAAGAAGGCCTTAACTCTTGTCGGTGAAGAGGATAGGTTAACGGTCTTTGAAGGAGTAGCTATTGGTGCTCGTCAATAATTGTTGCTACTAGAGGACAAAGAGAATTGTCGGTGAGTTGGTTTTGAATCAGTATTTTTCTTTATTTTTGGGTACAAAAGGAGTACGATCGGGCTCTCAAAGCGTCCAAAATTTTCACCTTGATTTTTCTGCCACGCCATCCCCTTTTATTTTATTTTTATTATTTTTGTTTCATTTTGGGGAATAGCCCGAATTGGGTTATGACAACTTTCTTCTAAACATTTGCTTAACAATTGAAAATAGCAACTCAATTACTAATTCACTATTTTCTCAAACCTTTGGTGGGGTTTGGAAGAAGTGGATAATATATATATATATATATATATATATAAGAAGGGTAGGACTAACAATAAGGATCAAAACAAAAGATAACTTTGAATACAAGAACATAAATCAATGACGTGACATTGTTTTACCCAAACCATAAAGACAAGTAAAGTTGTTCTTTAGGTCATTAACCCATAGTTGTGAGGTTTCTAACCGATATACTAATTTTTGTATGTCAATAGGAGTTTTTGATGTGAAATGAACAAGACAAGACTTGTAAAGTCGGGATCCTTGATCATTCACAAAGTATACTTAAGCTTTGGAAAATATTTAAAGAAATGTAAAGCATTTAAAGAAATGTAAGTACTAGCATAAAACGTTTAAGGGTTTAGAGAAATGAACCTTGAAATTTGTATTCTATCAAAGCAGGACTCGTTTTACAGGACATACATGTTTGTTTATAGTTAAGTGTTTACAAGGTAATGTAAATTGAGTACAGTGTTTGTTGCAGAGTAATGTATATGTAAGATGGTACAATTTTAAGTAGTTTGTTGGGACAATTCAGGTTATTTGTTTAACTTGTTTAGTAGCTTGTCTAGGTATGTTTTTTGAGTTTAGGATCATCATGTTGTTTGATCGCTTCAAGGATGGATTATTGGTCTTGGATTACGACATTTATTTTTATGAGTTTGAAGAGGTGTCTGAATCAGAACTCGATGTTGCTAATTCATCTATTTGGAATTCTTCTTTAGAAGTGCCTGAAAGAGATTGGTCGGTGTTTGAGGCTTCAATATATAGGTTTTGGATAAGATTAATGGTGTCTGTCAGTAACCTAATTTTTGGGTTACTCCTCCCCCAAAATAAAATAAAATGACAAAAATAAAATAAAAGGAGTTAGCATGGGTAGAAAAATCAATGTGCATTTTTGGTTGTTTTCGCGAGTCCAATCGTATCTCTTTGGTTCCAAAAATACAGAAAATACAGATTTAAAGCAAAAATAATTTATCGTTGGATGAATCTGTGTAAAAACTAAGTTAAACGACATAATTATATTTTTATTGGTTGATTCGAAACCAGAGAGCAAAATAAAAAAGGGTGCGCACATTTAAGGTTGCTTTTGAAATTTTGACGGGGATACAATTATATAAAATTAAAAGTTAAAAACTACTTGGGGTGCAATTGAATCAATCAAACATTGAAGGACCAAATTGTAAAAACAATACAGCCATGGCAACCCACGCCCTCAGTCGCCCTATAAATACAGAGGGGTCTTACGCAAAAAAGAAAGAAGGGAAAGGAGTTTGAAGCAAAAGAAAGATCAAGTGAAAAACTTAGAGTAACGTTAAAGAAGAAGAAAAACTAGGAGAATACTAAGAGTGGAAGAGAAAAAGAGGAAGAAAATAGAACAAAGGGTGACGTGAAAGAAAGAAAAACAAACGAGTAACAGACTACTGTTGCAACTCTTCTCTCTCCCGATCACTTCTCTCTCTAAAAACAACAACTCCGACCACCATCTTTGACCACCGTGCATCACCCCTTCATCACCGAAAACTATCCCTTCCACGCTAGACGCCTAGTCGGTGGTCTCGAGCGAAGACAGCGAGTAGCAGACAACAAACCGACACTTCAAGAGCTCCCTCGGCCACCACATGTCACTCGTTGGCGACACCACAACCACCAGGACAACCACCTCGACCCAAGCTACCCGACCATACTAACAAGTGCGCTTTCGCCACATTTGAAACTTTTACTATTCATCGCCTTCAACCTCCAGTCTCGCATGCGAGTGGGACGTAATTGTCCCACTATTCATGCATGGCCGGGCATAAATGGATTGGGTCAGGCTTTGCGTGCCGAGCCGATCGTGCAAGAAGATGGGCTATCATTTCGACCAGATTCGAATAAGGTGGGCTTCCATCCCACATGGTCGAAGCCCGACCCACACTGTATGGGCTTCCACCATGTCGAGGGTGGAAGCCCAACCCACTAAGACTGAGTTGTCGTAGTGATGTGGTCGACGACCAACCACAACGATTCAGGCTTACTGAGACCACTTGTGGGTGTCAACCCGACTTCAAAAAGAAGAAAAAATATAAAAATTAAAAAATATAAATTGACAAAAAAATATATTTTTATTTTTACTACTACTATTAGTACAAAAATTCAAAAATATAAAAATGTATTTGTTTTTGTGCATACGACTAGATTCCAAGATTTTTCCATCATATTTTTCGTAGATAAAAAGATTTTTACTACGATTGTAAAATTACATCGTAAAGTACACTCGCATACACAAAAAAATGTTTTTAAATGCGAGTGTAAAAAAATAAACTTAGAAAAACAATCAAACAACAATGCAACTTACCAAAAATGTGATGGGCGAGTTCAACACGACAATTCATGGATGTTGTAGCCGTGACAGAGCGAATAGAATAAGGAATCAAAAGTGGTAGAATATCCGCACTTGTGGAGAAAAAGGGCTTTGAAAGGAAGATAAAAGATGTTGAGCACGACTATAAGGATAGGAACAACCAATTCCAAAATTACCATAACCCTTCATCTGAACTTGCCAACATCAATCTTCAAGCCAAAAATCCACCTAAAAATTTCCCAAAATGAAATTACTAGAACACCCTAGAACAGCTACCCTCGCTACCATTGCCTTTGAATGAGATGTATGAAAAATTGGTAAGCATTAAGCAAGTAGCTCATGAACCTCAGGAACCTTTGCAACCACCTTACCCTGATTGGTACAAATCCGATCTCACCCACGAATACCATGTTGGAGCTGCAGGGCATAGCATTCACACTTGTGGTGCTTTCAAGAAGAATCTCATGCAATTGATTAAAGTAGGGTGGATAATATTCGATGAAAATCCATGTCATGCGCCTAATTAAGCTTCACAGAAATTGGGTACCAAGTGTTCTCACATTTAAAGTGACATTAACAAAACTTTTAAAAACGGGGTGTGCCGGTATTAGAAGATGAAGTCTGCTTCTATGATTTCCTTTTGTGTTCGGTCATACCTGCACATTATGCTCATGTTTTAACTTGTCAGCAATTTTGCTTTTAATGCCACAAGAATTTTTTGTTTAGCAAACATTTCCCTTCAGTGATCATATATTTGCTTGTGTTTATGATGTGTTCTTGCTTATTTTTTAAATAACACAAGCATCTTATATCCCTTTCATCCAATTATACATGATATCATGATTTCATTAAGATTTTTGGCAAATCAAATTCTAGTAAGAAAAGAAATGTAAACTTGATTTTTGTTTAACAAATGTGTTCTGGGAATTCAAAGGATCTCATTGAAGTTTTATCGCATACCCCGAAAACCCACATAATAAAGCTAGTCTCTTAACCAAACAAATAATCAAAAACTTGTTTCACATGGAAAAACAAAGCTTATTGATTCAAATTGCATGTTTTTGAAATGAAGAAAGGTCATCTTTGATATGCCTTCAAAAAGTCTCAAATGCCCATTGCAATCCTTATTTGAGCCTAATAATTATTTCTTGATTATTAACCCTGACTAGGATCGCACCCTACATTAAGGGGCAAGTGCAAAAAATAATCAATCTACAAAACAGTCCTCAATGACAAGTGACATCCGAACAAAAGTCGGGGGGCATAAATATAAAAAGGATTTTAGTACATTATAGCAAATCAAGTCAACATTTTGATAGTATTAAAAAACCAACATAAAAAACCCAACAAAATATTGGAGGGCATGTCAAGTCAACATAAGGTTAGTGCCAAAAACCAATGTAAAAGCCCAAACAAAATATTTGGGGCTCGTCAATTCAGCACAACGTTAGTGCAAAATAGCAATGAAAAAACCCAAACAAATACTGGGGGCATGTCAAGATGAAAGCCCAAAACAACAGTGGGGGGCATGCTAGGTCACTATGAAAATCAATCATGAGGTCTAAATGGTGTTCTAAGAGTAAGCACTAAGTGACCTGTAGTCTAGAAAATCCTTAAACACTTTTTGAGCCTACAAATATCTTTTTTCGTAGCTAATAACTTAAGCCTATGTCACAAGCCTGATAAGCCCTTTCTGATAAAATAAAAGTGATCTAGATTGATAAGCAATGCTTTTCCATTTGAAACAATCCTTATAAATGTTTTACGCAACCTGATTGAAACCTTCCTGACATACGAGACTTGTAAATATCGTTTCACATTCTTGTCAAAGTCAACATAAAACCTGACAATGAGATCACTTGAATTCTTTCGAGAACAAACTTGTTAAACAAATATCAAAATGATTTTTGTGCCTAGAATGACTTTCAAATTCCTAAAATCTTACATGAAAATATTTGTGCAAATAACCAACCCTTTCTCGAAAACATTTAGAGCCTAAAACACTTGTGGGGCATGGCCGATCTAAGGGCAATCTAAAATGCAATTGAAGTTGGCTCCATCATCCATTTTCAAAAAATCTGAAGCAAACTCACGGGGGGATGTTGATATGAAAGATATATCATCTCTAGTGATCAAAAACGTGAAGCTGACTCCATAATTCATTTTCAAAGAATTTGGATCAAACTCGAGGGGCATGTTGATATGGAAAATGTATCATCTTCGAGTGGCCAAAATCTTAAGTTGTGGCTCGAGTAAGCGTAGCGAAGCCGTCAAAGCCAGAGATCCATACCCTGAAAAGAGAAGACCATGAAGAAGGGGGACCTATATCTCTCGGTAAGTATACATGCATTTATGCATTGCATCCCCATTGAGAATCTAGGAAATGCTTTGGAGGGATTGTAATTTACTGAACCTTCATTCATCATTTTGTGTACGCCTTTGAGCTCTCCTTTGGAGTGCTTTTCAACTCTGTCTCTTTTAAATTTAGATGTCATCATGCATTGCATCCCCATTAAAAATCTAAAAAATATATTTTGGAGGGATCGTAATTTACTGAACCTTCATTCATTTTGTGTGCATGCTTTCAAGCTCTCACCTCTTGCATTTCCTTGAGCATGCTTTTCAGCTTTATTTTTCTTGATTTTGGGCATCATCATGTATTACATCCCCATCAAGAATCTAGGTAATGTTTTGGAGGGACCGTAATCTATGAACCTCCATATATCATTTTGTGCACGAGCATGTTGTTCAACTCTATCTCTTTCCTGATTTTGGGTTTCATCATGTGTTTCTCCCCACTGATAATCTATAAGATGTTTAGAAGGGATTTTAATTTACAAAGCTTCATCATTTTTGTGTGCGCCTTTGAGCCCTCATCATTTTCAGTTCCTTGAATGCGCTTACAAGCCTTTCATTTCCCATAGATAGAACATTTTTCAACCCTATCTCTTCCTTTATTTGTGTGCGCTTTCTAGTCATCGACCAACTCAAATAGTGCGTTTTCCAGCCCTATTTTCCTCTCAACTTTGAGTGCGTTTTCCAACCCTCGATCCACCAATTAAAATAGTTCGCCTTCCAGACCTATTTTCCCTCATCTTCAAGTGTTTTTCCAACCCTCAAACCATCCATTAAAATAGTGTGCTTTCTAGCCTATTTTATCCCTCATCTTCGAGTGTTTTCAACCCTCGACCATCAATTAAATAGTGTGTCCCTCATCTTCGAGTGCATTTTCTAACCCTCAACCATCAATTAAAATAGTGCACTTTTTAGCCCTATTTTCCCCTCATATTCGAGTGTGCTTTCCAACCGTCGATCATGAATCAAGATAGAGCACTTTCTATCCCTATCTTCCATCCCATGAACTCTTCACCATTTTTCACCTGGGTAGGTCACCCATTACAATGATACCATCTCCATCATTTTTCACCTGGTAGGTCACCCATTACAATGAGACCATCTTCATCATTTTTGCTTGGGTAGGTCACCCACAACAATGAGACCATCTTCACCATTTTTCGCTTGGGTAGGTCACCCGTTACAATGAGACCATTTTCCTGTGTCATTCATAAACATCACAATCTTCCATCCTTTTTGGGTGTCCTCCTTCGACCCCAATTCCTAGTTAGTGCGCTTTCTAGCCCTATTTTATTATCCCTTTCTTACTACACTTTATAGTCTTCATTCTCATTTCTAGATGGATCAACCATCTTTTAGATCTGATAAATCCACTTTTCTTTTTCTTTACAACGCTTACTATCTAAAGTCTTTTACAAAACTTTAATCGTAAGCATTGTAAAGAGAGGGCAACTCGTCGTAACCCAATTTTGGGTTACTCCTCAAAATAAAATAAAATGAAAATGAAATAAAATAAAAGGAGGCGATGTGGGTAGAAAAATCAATATGTAAAGTTTGGTTGTGTTCACGAGTCCAATCGTATCTTTTTGGTTCTAAAAATAGGAAAAATATAGATTTAAGGCAAACATAATTTATTGTTGGATGAATATATGTAAAAACTAAGTTAAATGACATAATTATATTTTTATGGGTTGATTTGATTTAATCGTCGATAAATTTAAAGTTTAATTATGATCGAAATTAATTTAATGTCCAATTAAAGGATTTAATTAAGTGCATGGACTTAATTATACTTTAAATTGGTCAAAATATTTTATTAAGGGCTTAGTCAATGAGAAATCAATTTCTTGAATTTAAATCAGGCTCAATTGATGAGAATGAAATTTTCGGAGACCGATTTGAATTTTTATCAATAATGCGAAATCGGGGACAAATTGAACGAATTGAGAATTTAACAGTCAATTGAGGGTTAAATCGCGTAATTCAGGGTTAAATCGCGCAATCCGAAACGGGAGACCAAAATAAAAAAGGCATGCACATTTAAGGTTGCTGTTGAAATTTTGACAAGGATACAATTGTTGACATATAATCTCATACTTGTATGCTTTATATATTTTGATGATAACAATAAAAAGGAAATGGACTAATAATATGCTTGGATGAGATTAAGTTATAAACATGTATTATACAAAGAATACATCAATAAGCATAATGGAGTACACGAAGAAATCACTCCAAGAAGTCCAAGATGCAAGCAAGTGAAGACTTAGAATAAGTTTTCATTTTAGTGCTTTATGTAAATCTCAATTTCTAACTTGATAGCACAAATTAAAATGAACTCACACACTTCACATTGCATGCATTAAAAGGGTTTGATGATTATAGGTTTAAGTCATAATCAATCGGTTCAAGAAATTCGGAAAAGATAATTTGTCAAAATTGCCTTCTCGCATGAACTCGTTGACCGCTTGGGTTACCAAGTGAACCGGTCGACCGCTTGGAGACAAATTGTCTTTCGAACTGAACCGGTCGACCACTTGATTTATCCGTTGTGAACTGGTCAACCAGTTGATTTATCCATTGTGAGCCGGTCGACCGATTGAGATAACAGTTGCACTAAAACGGCTAGAAACGGCTAGTTTCTTTTTGAAACTTATAAATAGGCCTCTTAATTGCAAAATTAAAAACACACAATTTCATATTTGATAGTGAGGCAATTAGTAGTGCATAAACATCTTCATATCATCAATCCTAATTAATACTCATATTTGTGTTTAAATCTTCATATCCTAATACAAAGAGTATTAAATCTCATTCTCACTGTACTTAAACACCTTCAAATATTCTAAGTGCTATTAAGTGAGATAAAGAGATCATATATCTTAATTTGTAATATCCACACTATTAAGAGTGTATTGTTGTTTTACAAAAACAATCATTGTAAAACTCTTGAGAGTTGAGTATAAAACTCTTGATATTGGTGAGGGAACATCACCAAGGAAAAATCTTGAAGAGGGTACATCTTCAAGTGGGAAGAAGGAAAATCTTGAAAAGGGCATATCTTCAAGTGGTGTAAAAGTCTTGATGTAGATTCATCAAGCGGGATTTGTAATCTTATTACTTGAACTAGTAAGAGAATACGATACTCAAGTACGGGTTGGTACTTGAGTCGTGGATGTAGGCTTGTTGAACCACGTTAAAAACCGAGTTAGCAATCTCTCTCTTATCTCTTTACTTTAAAGTAATTAATTTTAGAATTGCCTTTTATTAGATTTCCTAGCCCCCACGTGATTGTGATGTTCTGCAACAATACAAGTATTTAATAAAATGCAATTATTTAAATATAATATGAAAATAATTTTGACCAATCGACCTATCAATTAAGAGTTACTGTGGCAAGTTGAAACTTCGCATATACATAAAGCAATTCGATTATAGAAATATAAGAACTTCATTTCTCATTTTCGAGTAACAAATATCATTACTCGAATATTCATATAAGGCACTCATATCTGAGGTCTAATATTCTTTTGTTCCGACCATCCTTTCAGATGCCATTAGCAGGAGCTAATCATTCATTTATTCCAGCCATCCTTTCAGATGCCATTAGCAGGAGCTAATCAATCATTTATTCCGGTCATCCTTTCGGATGCCATTAGCCGAAGCTAATCAATAGTTTATCCCAGTCATCCTTTCGGATGCCATTAGCTGAAGCTAATCAATCGCTATTTGCATTTAAGCATTCGACACTAATATCTACATCATTGTATTAGTATAATATTCTATTTAAAATACCTATTACTTGTCAAATAAAAGGAGAGGTGTAAATCACCTACCTGCTCTATTTCGGAGCTATTCTTGTTTGCACGATGATTCAATCCCCACTGCACCGCCTGCGACGTCAATGTCCAAAAAAATCAGTATATATCTATTTCTAATTTGACATTCGTCACCATAGTTATTTCAACAATCTTACCTGAAACATGCCTAAAATTCTCAACAAAATTATGCATCTATTTTCATCACAGATCTATCAACAAAATCTCAACAGGAAACACACATTAAACCCATAAATTTTAATACATAATCCATCAATAAAATTCCAATAAAATAACCCATTGGAATCATAAATTTCAGCCCATAATCCACCAACAAAGTGCCAACAAAATACACATTAAATCCCAAAATTTCAGTACATAATCTATTAATAAAATTCCAACAAAATTACACATTGTAACCATAAATTGCAGCCCATAATCGACCAATAAAGTTCCAACAAAATACACATTAAATCCCAAAATTTCAGCACATAATCTATCAATAAAATTACAACAAAATTACCCATTGTAACCATAAATTTCAGCCCATAATCCACCAACAATGTTCCAACAAAATACACATTAAACCCATAAATTTTAATACATAATCTATCAATAAAATTACAACAAAATTACCCATTGTAACCATAAATTTCAGCCCATAATCCACCAACAATGTTCCAACAAAATACACATTAAATCCCAAAATTTCAGCACATAATCTATCAATAAAATTCCAACAAAATTACCCATTGTAACCATAAATTTCATCCCATAATCCACCAACAATGTTCCAACAAAATACACATTAAATCCTAAAATTTCAGCACATAATCTATCAATAAAATTCCAACAAAATTACCCATTGTAACCATAAATTTCAGCCCATAATCCACCAATAAAGTTCCAACAAAATACACATTTATTTTTCATTTGTTTACTTTACATCTATCTTGAATATTAGATTAATTTTCCTAGGGTTCTCTTCTCCATTTTTGTTTCATATCCTAAGAGGAAAAAAGAAAGAGGATTTCATGACTCTTACCTCTGGTATCTCACAATTTTTTGAAAGATTTGAAACTTTTCCTCTTTTTCTCTTGTTTGCTCTACTTCCTACTTCTTCCCTTTTTCTTCCTCTCGGCAAAAGTCCACCTTTCTCCACATTCACCAACTCCTCTCCCTTAATTTGATTTAAGGTTCGCCTGTGAGGAAGAGAAAAGGTGATGATGGTCTCTTGACAAGGGAAAAGAAGAGAGGGTTCGGTTAAGAAAGGAAGAAAGGAGAGTGGTTTGGTTGGAAAGGAAGGGAGGAGAGTGGTTTGGTTGGAAAAGAAGGGAGGAGATTTCATTTGGGAAAAGGAGAGGAGAGGTTCGGCTAGGTAGGAAGAAAAAATGAGAAAGTGGAGATGATGGGAAGAATAAAAAAATCCCCACTCCCTCTCTCTTTTTGTATTTTATTCATAAACTGTTTTGTTTCTTTTTTTTTTCTTGGGTGTTTACATTCTCCCCCTTTTAAAATATGAATTTCGTCCTCGAAATTTAAGGGACTTTACATTCCATACCTGGTATTTTGAATAATTCTGGGTACTTTTTCCTCATTTCATCCTCCCTCTCCCAAGTTTCCTCTTCTATTTGAGCATTTCACCATAAGATTTTGACGATAGAGATATTTTTCTTTCGCAACTCCTTTTCACTCTTATCTAGTATCTTCGCGGGCCTCATTTCCAGTGTTAAGTCTTCATTGACTTCAACTGGGATCTGGGGTAGAATTCCGGCGGGATCCACATTAGCCTTTCTTAATAAAGAGACATGGAACACATCATGGACCTTAGCTAACTGTGGAGGCAAGTCCACTTTGTAGGCTACTGGTCCCACCCGTTGTAGAATTTTGAAGGGTCCGATGAACCGAGGGGTTAATTTTCCTCTCAATCCAAACCGCAATATGTTTTTCCATGGGGCTACCTTTAAGTACATTTGATCCTCCGTACTGAATTCAAGAGGTCTCCTCCTCACATCAGCATATTTCTTCTGTCTATGCGATCCTGGATAATTCTCACTTTTTCAGTGGTTACTTGGATCAACTCTACACCATATAACTTTCGATCTCCAATTTCTTCCGAGCACAATGGCGTTCTGCACCTTCTACCGTACAAGGCTTCATATGGAGCCATTCCTATTGTTGCTTGATAACTATTGTTTTATGTGAATTCTATTAATGCCAGGTGTTCTTCCCAGTTTCCCCCAAATTCTAACACACAGGCCTGTAATAGGTTTTCCAAGACTTGGATGACCTTTTCTGATTGGTCATCCGTTTAGGGTGAAACGCAGTGCTCATGTCCAACCTAGTCCCCAAAGCTTGTTGTATACTCGGCCAAAGTCGAGAGGTGAATCTAGGATCTCGATCCGATACAATGGACACCGGAATCCCATGAAGTCGTACCACCTCATTTATATAAATCTTGGCAAGCTTGTCCACCGAGTCAGTCATCTTTATAGGTAAAAATAGTGTGGATTTCGTCAACCGATGAACGACGACCTATATCGCATCATTTCCTTTTCTTTTTTTAGGAAATCCCGACACAAAGTCCACGGTTATCATCTCCCATTTCCACTCTGGAATTTGTAATGGTTGTAGTAGGCTTGCAGGCCTTTGGTGTTCAACCTTGACTTGTTGACATATTCCACACTTTGACACATACTCTGCTATTTCTCTTTTCGTGTTCGGCCACCAATAGAAGAGTTTCAGATCTCGATACATCATAGTGCTGCCAGGATGTACGGCGAACTTGGACTCATGTGCTTCTTGTAAAACCATCCATTTGATTGCTCCGTCATTAGGTACGTACAACCTTTGTCCCATCATTAAGGATCCATCATTCTACACCAGTCTCCACATTCTTCCTAATCTTGGACCCAACCTCGTCCTGGAATTGAGCTTGTAGTATTCGTTCCCGATACGTTGGTCGCACCAAAAGTTGGGCTACCAACCCACCTCCGACATTAACTTCCAAATTTGCACCCATCTTTTTGAATTCCGCTAATTGTCGCTCCTTCCCCACCGTCAATCCCTCTAGGTGGCTTTATTTTTTCGACTTAGGGCATCTGCTACCACATTTGCTTTTCCTGGGTGATATTCTATGGTGCAATCATAATCCTTAATGAGCTATACCCACCTTCTCTGTCGCATGTTCAACTCTTTTTGTGACATCAGATTCTTCAGGCTCTTATGATCAGTAAAAATTTGAGTTCACGATCCATACAAATAATGTCTCCATATTCTTAAAGCAAACACTACTGTAGCCAACTCCAGGTCGTGCACCGGATAATTCACTTCATGAGTCTTTAACTGTCTTGATGCATAGGCGATTACCTTCCCATGTTGCATCAGGACACACCCCAAACCTTTTCCCGAAGCATCACTATAAACCACAAAACCTTCTATCCCTGAGGGAAGGGTTAACACTGGAGCGGTGGTGAGCCTTCTTTTTAATTCTTGAAAGCTACTTTCACACTCCTCCGACCACATCCATTTCTTATTCTTCTAGGTAAGCTGAGTCAAAGGTGTGGCAATCAAGGAAAAACCTTCGATAAACCTCCGATAATATCCTGCAAGTCCTAAGAAGCTATGAATTTCGGTGACTGAAGTTGGCCTCTCCCATTTCAGGACTGCTTAAACTTTTTAGGGTCTACTAAAACACCTTCTGCCGAAATGACATGTCCTATAAACATCACTCTTTTCATCCAAAACTCGCATTTACTCAGTTTCGCATATAATTGGTGCTCTCTTAAGGTTTGTAAGATTTGCCTCAAGTGCACTTTATGCTCCTCGAAAGACTTCGAGTATACCAGTATGTCATCAATGAATACTACCACAAACTTATCAAGATAGGGTTGAAAAATTCGATTCATCAAGTCCATGAAGAGCGCTGGAGCGTTCGTCAACCCGAATGGTAACACCAAAAACTCATAATGTCCATAATGAGTTCTTAATGCAGTCTTCGCTACATCTGTCCCTTTTATCCTCATCTGATAATACCTTGATCGCAGATCTATTTTTTGAAAAGACTCTTACTCCCTTTAGTTGATCGAACAAATCATCTATCCAAGGTAATGGATACTTGTTCTTCATTGTTACTTTGTTCAACTGTCGATAATCAATACAGAGTCTATGGGTTCCATCTTTCTTTCTCACAAATAGCACTGGCGCTCCCAAGGAGATTTGTCTAACAATTCTTGTAGTTGGGTCTTTAACTCGTTCAATTCTGTTGGGACCATCCGATACGGTTGTTGTGATAGGGATGGGACTCCAGGAAACGTATCTATGAACATCTCTACCTCCCTCTCTAGGGGGTAATCCTGGTAATTCCTCGGGAAACACATCCGGAAATTCCCTTACCACTGCAATATCCTTCAATCGTGGTCCTTCATCATTGAAATTTAAAATGTACGCAAGATATCCCACACATCCTTTTCTTAAAAAAATTTGGGTTGTTATTACTGATATTAAGGCAGCCAGTTTGAATATTTTCTCTCTTTCAAAAATCTTCCTCTCTCCTTTTGGGGTTTGGAAGGTAACAGTTTTAGCATAACAATCTATTAGAGCCCTGTATTTATTCAACCAATTCATGCCTAGGATTAAGTCAAAATCATGCAACCCCAACAGAATCAAGTCTACTTCTGTTTTGCACCCCGACAGGCTGATTACCACATTCAAATATACAATATCAGTTTCAACCATATTTCCCATTGGAGTTCCAATTAAAAATCCCCTGTCTACTATTTCTACTTCCGTTCCCAATTTAGTGACAATCTTTTCATCAATGAAAAAGTGTGTGGCACCAGGATCAAACAACATATGCACATTAAAATCATTCAATCATAAAGTACCTGCCAACACATCCTATGCAGCCCTGACATCCTCCTGTGTTAGATGAAAGACCCTTCCCGGGGTCCTATCATTTTGTGCTCTCAATCTTTCTCGACTGGGGTTTGCTCCTGATTGAGAAGATCTCACTACCTATTAACGGTGAATGACTGTTGAGAGCTCTGACCAGGCTGTCTATAGCTTTGTACTTGTTCAATGTTCCTTTTCGGACAGTCCCTCTTGAAATGTCCTTTTTCACCACAGTAATGACACCCTTGACTCAAATACTGACAGTTCCTCCACCTATGCCCTTCTCCTCCGCACACAAAACATCGGCCGGGGGAAACTGAGCAGTCGCCAGGATGTTTTTGTCCACATTTTATACAAAAAAGATAATCCACCCCCTTGCGGTCGACCGTTCCTGTTGAAGTGTTTTCCTTTGAGTGTGACTGTCCGATCATCGCCCTCCCACTTGACTGTTGGTGAGACGGAGACATCACACTCCCCTTTTTCCTGTACTGATCATACACACTTTTCCCTTTTTTTACAAAGGGTGGCCTACTGCTGAAAAAATCCCCATCTATCTTTTTCCTTATACTCTGATGTCCCCCATTGCTCTCTCCAATGCAAGCCTCCAAGGCTTGAGTAGCCTCAATTAAGTCTCTAACTATTTTAAACCATAGTGCAATTAATCCCTTTCTCAAATCCTGTCGTAACCCATCTCTCAACTTCTCAATCATATGCTCCTCTGTCGGCACATAATGTGGGGCGAACAATGATAGATCATAAAACCTTCGTTCATACTCCAACACCGACATATCTCCCTGCCTTAAAGCCAAGAACTCTTGCTCTTTCACCTTATGATGGTATCTGGAGTAAAAATGATTTTCAAACTCTGTCTTGAAATCACTCCATAATAGCGTCTCAGTCGCACGTCTCATCTGAACTATTTCCCACCATATCATGGCCCTATCAGATAGTAGTTAAGTTGCACAGTTTACCTTTAAACCCTTAGGTATGCTTATTTGAGTCATGGTTTTCTCTACCTTGCTGATCCATCTCCCGGCTATTTCTGCATCATGCTCCCCCAAAAACGGTTCACAACCCATTTCCCTCATACTCTTGACTAGACGTACCAATGGCACCACGTTATCCATGGTAGTGCTAGGTATAAGGGCTACTTGTGGAATCTGCGTGGGGGAAATTGTTCGTGTTGCAACAGAAGGTACTTCCATCACTGCTTTAACTATTTGCACAAGAAGTCCCGGGTCTACCGATTATGGAGGCACACCAGTTGGAATAGTTGATGGTTGTGTTTCTGATCTTTCTTGCTGCTTTGTTGCAACGGAAGGTACTTCCCTTGTCTCATTAGGTCTCTCGTCTTCCTCTATAACCCCAGCTCCCCTTATCTAATTTCAAGTAATATCATTGGAGCATAAGATGCCGTATCATCTAGAGGATCTCCGTTTGCCAGCCTTGATCACATTGGTCTCCGCCTCTCCTTTCGTAAGAGGGCGGCTCCGTTCGTGTTCCTTGCCGGGTGCGTACCATCCTGAAATTCACCGGGGTAATGTAATCATCATAAATCCTCATGATCAAGACCAGGTGCTCTGATACCAATTGTAAAAACCCGAGAATTTTTTTTTCATAATGTCGTTACACAACGATCCGTAACCATTCACCTCGGAAAAATGTAATCCTTACAATAAACATTCCATTAAAGAAAATAAAGTTCTCATAATCGTACCATACCACAATTTTCACAACTAAAGATTTAGTTTAGAAATATTCATACATGGATATGGTCTTACGTTCTTAATCTACTAGTGGCATTTACAAGAGTTCACAAAAGGGTCTGATAATAAATTAAACATTGCTACAATTCAAACACATCCTAAATCAGCATGCAATCTACACGGTTCTTTACAAAAGTAGGTTTTCTTTTTATTAGATTTCCTAGCCCCCACGTGACTGTGACGTTCCTGCAGCAATACAAGTATTTAATAAAATGCAATTACTTAAATATAATATGAAAATAATTTTGACCAAATGACCTATCAATTAAGAGTTACGCTGGCAAGTTGAAACTTCTGCATATACATAAAGCAATTCGATTATAGAAATAAAGGAACTTCATTTCTCATTTTCGAGTAACAAATATCATTACTCCGAATATTCATATAAGACACTCATATCTGAGGTTTATTATTCTTTTGTTTCGGCCATCCTTTCAGATGCCATTAGCAGGAGCTAATCATTCATTTATTCCGCCCATCCTTTCGGATGCCATTAGCCGAAGCTAATCAATCCTTTATCCCGGTCATCCTTTCGGATGCCATTAGCCGAAGCTAATCAATCGTTTATCCCGGTCATCCTGTCAGATGCCATTAGCCGAAGCTAATCCATCGATTATCCTGGTCATCCTCTCGGATGCCATTAGCCGAAGCTAATCAATCGATTATCCTGGTCATCCTCTCGGATGCCATTAGCCGAAGCTAATCAATCGTTATTTGCATTTAAGCATTCGACACTAATATCTACATCATTGTATTAGTATAATATTCTATTTAAAATACCTATTACTTGTCAAATAAAAGGAGAGGTGTAAATCACCTACCTGCTCTATTTCGGAGCTGTTCTTGTTTGCACGATGATTCAATCCCCACTGCACCGCCTGCGACGTCAATGTCCAAAAAAATCAGTATATATCTATTTCTAATTTGACATTCATCACCATAGTTATTTCAACAATCTTACCTGAAACATGCCTAAAATTCTCAACAAAATTATGCATCTATTTTCATCACAGATCTATCAACAAAATCTCAACAGGAAACACACATTAAACCCATAAATTTTAATACATAATCCATCAATAAAGTTCCAATAAAATTACCCATTGGAATCATAAATTTCAGCCCATAACCTATCAACAAAGTTCCAAAAAAATACACATTAAATCCCAAAATTTCAGTAGATAATCTATTAATAAAATTCCAACAAAATTACACATTGTAACCATAAATTGCAACCCATAATCCACAAATAAAGTTCCAACAAAATATACATTAAATCCCAAAATTTCAGCACATAATCTATCAATACAATTCCAACAAAATTACCCATTGTAACAATAAATTTCAGCCCATAATCCACCAACAAAGTTCCAACAAAATACACATTTATTTTTCATTTGTTTACTTTACATTTATCTTGAATAATAGGTTAATTTTCCTAGGGTTCTCTTCTCCATTTTTGTTTCATATCCTAAGAGGAAAAAAGGAAGAGGATTTCATGACTCTTACCTCTCGTAGCTCACAATTTTTTGAAAGATTTGAAACTTTTGCTCTTTTTCTCTTGTTTGCTCTACTTCCTACTTCTTCCCGTTTTCTTCCTCTTGGCAAAAGTCCACCTTTCTCCACATTCACCAACTCCTCTCCCTTAATTTGATTTAAGGTTCGCCTGTGAGGAAGAGAAAAGGTGATGATGGTCTGTTGAGAAGGGAAAAGAAGAGAGGGTTCGGTTAAGAAAGGAAGAGAGGAGAGTGGTTTGGTTGGAATGGAAGGGAGGAGAGTGGTTTGGTTGGAAAAGAAGGGAGGAGATTTCATTTGGGAAAAGGAGAGGAGAGATTCGGCTAGGTGGGAAGAAAAAATGAGAAAGTGGAGATGATGGGAAGAATAAAAAAATCCCCACTCCCTCTCTCTTTTTGTATTTTATTCATAAACTGTTTTGTTTCTTTTTTTTTTCTTGGGTGTTTACAGTTTTCCAGTTCATTTTCCATAACAGTGCCAAACATCGGAATTCACTTTTCACGAATTCACTTTCCAAAAGGAAACCACTTTCCAGCAAACAAACGTGTTAATGACCTAACTTGGTTCAAACCAAACAACAAAACCCTAATCATCTCTTTTTTATGGTTTTCATAATAAGAATAGATTAGAATCTTTCCTTTTCATTATTGGTAGTCCTCCTCATCATAAACCCACATTTCCTTTGATATAAGCATGAACCATAACATTAAATTCATGACCATGCATCGATCTTCAAACAATGTCCATTTATTGGAGTTTTGCTCTAGGTATAAATTAAGGTATGCCTTTTATACACCCATTTTGTGTAAGCCAAATTAGCTTGACTATCAACCACAATAATAACAATAAATTAAATAAATGTTATTTAACACAAAGAGAGGGTCATAAACTAACTTAAAGGCAATGTCTAGAAACTGTTGCATAACATAGTTGTAAAATCCGTTCCGGGTACCGTTCTGGTTTTTTGTTTGGAACAGAACGTTCCGGTTTCGGTGCATTCCAGCGTTCCGTTCCGGTTTGAATAGTGTATAAATGGTTTTTAAGTTGATGTGCTCTCCAATGGTAAGAGCCATTTTGGAGAGCAATTTTTTTATCTTATTTTAAATAAACTTTAATTATTTGTATATAGTTTAATTATACAATTAATAGGAGTAGGTTATATAATTAAATAATTGTTTTTAAAAAACCATCAAACAATAAAATTATTTTTTTATTATATTTAAATAAAAAATAAATTTAAAATAAAAAACCCACAAACTAAAAAAATAATTATCAATTACTAAAATTAACACACTAAATAATATATTTCAAGCAACCAATAAGTTTAAACGTAATTAATTAAAATACATTCCATTACAAATAATTCAATCAAATTAATTACAAATTAAAACCCCTATTTGCCTTAATTTCTAAATCTGTATTTATTACATGGAAAAGAACATATATTTTAATTAATTTCCAACTTTCTAATTAAAATCCCCCGTTTAGTTCCCCTCCCCCATCTTCATCTCCAAAAAAAACCCTACATCTCACTTCTCCCCACGCCGTCAAACATTCTCCCTCATTCTCCCCAGCCCGCAGCCCCCCCAGCCAACAGCACCTCCCCACACAGACAGAACTCTATACATTTGATCTTTTCAGCTTTACGCAACTTCAAATTTTTTTTTATCAGTTTCTGTCGTCCTAACCCCATTAACGCTGTCTGGAGTTTTTGATCTGTTTAAGGTGCTTCGTTTTCACCTCTTTTTGGGTTGATTTTTGATGGATTATCGACGAGCTAGGGTTAAGAGATGAAAATTGATTTGGGAATTTTTGAAATCGGGTTGAATCTGTGTGTTTTGTAAGAGAACTTGAAACGAAGTCATTTTGGCTGGACTCGAAGCAGAACGCCCGTGCATGGAACCAGGCGTTCAGACTGGAATTGGGCTTTTAATTGTGCTGGGGAAGCTCTGGGTTATTTGGGTTTTTTAATTGTGCGGGGAAGCTTTGGGTTATTTGGGCTTTTTAATTGTGCTTGATGGCTTGTATGCAAAGAGAGGGAAAAAAAATAGGTTTTTTAGGATTTTTTTTATGTTTATGTGGGAAGTGTGTATAATTGGTCTCCAAATATTTTTTTTATTCCTCCTCCCCCTCTCTTCCTTATATGGATATATGTGTATATAAATAAAATAAAAAACCAATTTATATTTTTTCTCTTCAATTAAGTTCATGATTGAATTAATAAGACCCTTAAATTTCTAATCTTATTGATGTTGTCTTCGGTTTTTTAATTTATGCAAATTCTTCCCATGCCACCCTCTTCATTAATTTTCTTTTCAATTAAACCTCTAATTGTCGCTGAAAATTATTCCTGATCTTTTGTACCTAGTCTAACCAAGTCCTTCGCTTATTTTAAAACAATTTTATTATTTTTCCGATTTTACCTTTTGAATGGAATCCCAACTCAAATAACCAATTTTGATGTGTCTCAAGCATTAACAAATCCTATAAACACGATGTTACCATGAGGCCGTGCTGAGTGCATGTGCATGGCTTCAAATCCTCGTAGGATTCAAAGTAAAGCAGATTTATAAAAAAAAGACAAGCATTATTATTATTAGAATCCACCAAATTTATTAAGGATTGAAAGTTAGAGCAAGACCATCGATCAAGATGATGGTTACAGAAAACTATAGTCCTTGTTTTTGCTGAACTGTCTTGCTACTGCACTCGTTTCTCTCCTCGGAATACAAACTTTAGTAATAATATAAAAGCATAAAGTAGAGCTCCATTGACGAAGACCTTATTTCTTAACCAGCAGCTATATCTGCTAACTACAGTCCTTGTTTTGCTGAACTGTCTGCCTACTGCATCTGTTTTTCTCCTTGGAATACAAACAATATTTCATAGTAATAATATAAAAGCATATAGTAGAGCTCCATTAATGAAGACCTTATTTCTTAACCAGCAGCTATATCTTCTAACTAATTAAGGACGTTTAAAGGGTGGAACGCTCATCGTAGGATACGGATTATACTGAAAAAGCTTCCTTCCTGCACCAAAACGCCATGTTAATCAAGAGAACGTAAAATGCTGGAGAAAGAAGAATCGCAGTTGAAATGTAAATAAGAATACGAAACATTTCTAATAATTTAATTAGCAGAAAAACAAAATCCAAAATCGGTGCACGGCTGTCACAGCAAACCTTGTATAGGTTTCGGTAGTGCGGTGTGTTGAAAATCATGGATATCAAGGTTGCAGCAGATTGAAGATTAGAGCATGGAGTCCTATTTGAATTCTAGTATTAATGTTTAGATTAGTATTGAATTAGCTGTAGGGAATTTTATCTATTTCAGATCATGTTGATCATGCTTTCTAGCTTAGGTGCAATTTAAATTCTAGGACTTATCTAGTACAAGAAGAAGTTGTAATCAACTAGAACTCTTGAAATCATTTATTTTTTGCTATAAAAAAAGGAAAGGCTATGGCAGTAACCTAACTAAGATACTGCTCATTTGATTCTTGAAGATTGTCTTTAGTGTTCATAAAATTCTGGGCAGCTGTTCTTAGTGTTCTTCATTTTCAGGAATTCCAGATTTTGATTTGAACGATTAGTCGGTTCTTGGGAAAATTGTTGACTTTTGTTGACTTTTTGTTTCGATTTCTACAATTGGTATCGAGCGAGTGTTGTTCTTTGTGGGGATAGTGTGAAACACGAGTGATTTGTTTGTGAGGTTAATCCAAAATCAAAGCTTGACAACTTTGAAGGGTTCTTGAACAAAACAAATTTTTTGGGTTCTTTTTGTGCATTTTCGTGTGCAGAGTGTAAAATGAATTCTGGTGGAAATTTTTCATCATCAACACCTACATTTACAGGTGTGAATTATGGAGTGTGGGCTGTAAAGATGGAGGCTTACCTAAGGGCTTTTGATCTATGGGATTATGTGGATACGGACAAGGTTCCAACTCCATTGAACAATAATCCAACTTTGAATCAAATAAAGTATTTCAATGAAGAAAAAGCCAAGAGTTTCAAAGCACTTACTAGCATGCATAATGCAGTAAGTGAGGAGATTTTTACAAGGATTATGACTTGTAAAACAGCCAAAGAAGCTTGGGATAAGCTAAAGGCTGAATTTCAAGGGGATGAAAAATCAAGGAGGATGCAGATGATGAATCTGAGAAGGCAATTTGAAGCCTTGAAGATGAGGGAGACAAACACAATTAAGGATTTCTCTTCCCAAATTTCAAAACTTGTGAATCAAGTAAGACTTTTGGGAGAAGATTTTCCAGATTCAAGGATTGTGGAGAAGGTTTTGGTGAGCTTACCCGACAGGTTTGAACATAAGATATGTTCCTTTGAAGATTCTCAAGATCTCTCTGAAATCAGCCTTCAAGAGCTGATTAATGCTCTGCAATCAGTGGAGGAGAGGCACTCTTTTAGACATCAAGAGTCAAGTGGTGAAGCACTTGTGGCAAAAGTGAAAGACAAGCACCATGCCAAACCTGTTTTCAGAAACAGTTATGAAAATAGAAGAGGAAAAAGCAGCAACTGGAAGCCAAACAATTGGCAGTCATTCAACAGGAAAGGGAATACCTCAGGAGTGGAAAAGAGAGAAGAGTTTCCACCTTGCAAGTATTGCAAGAACACTAATCACCGAGACTCTTGGTGCTGGCTCAAAAACATCCAGTGTAGAAGATGCAAAGAATTCGGCCACATGCAAAAATTTTGCAAGAAAATTGAAGTTGCAAGAATTGCACAGACTGAAGATGATGCTGAGGAGGAGAAAGAAGAGCAATTATTTATGGTAATTGCAGAACCTACATGCAACATAACTGAGGTAAAATCTTCACTTTGGCTTATTGATTCGGGATGCACAAATCACATGACAGCAGACCTTGATTTGTTCAAAGAATTGGATAGAAATTTTTTGTCCAAAGTAAGAATAACTAATGGAGATTATGTGCAAGTTGAAGGAAGAGGTGCAATTGCAGTTGACACTATGGCAAGTACGAAAATTTTAAAGAATGTTATGTATGTGCCTCAATTGAAGCAAAATCTTGTGAGTGTGGGACAATTGTTAGAAACTGGTTATGCATTGTCATTTAAGCATGGAATATGCAAAATTAAAGATGATAAAGGGGTGTTGTTATTGTCCACTAGAATGGTGAATATAAGCTTTAATGTTGATTGGAATTCAACATATTTAAAAGCTAATGCATGTAGAGAGGATGAGTCAATACTTTGGCACAAAAGGCTTGGGCATTTCAACTATGCAGCCTTAAGGAAGATGTCCAACTTAGATATGGCACATGGTTTGCCAAATATATTGAATGAGTATGTGTTTTGTGAAGCCTGTCAGCTAGGGAAGCAAACAAAAGTTGCTTTTCCTAATAATACACTTAGATCCACATCTAAGTTGCAGCTTGTACACACTGATTTGTGTGGCCCTATGTCTAATGAATCCTTGAGTGGATCAAGGTATCTTCTTGTGTTCATTGATGACTATAGCAGGTTTTGTTGGAGTTATTTTTTGAAGGCAAAAATTGATGTGTTTCTTGAGTTTCTGAAGTTCAAAGCTGCTGTTGAACTTGAAACTGGATGCAAAATCAAAATTCTGAGGTCTGACAATGGGGGTGAGTATACCTCTCGGCAATTTGATGATTTTTTGGTGAAAGAAGGTATCAAACATCAGCTAACAATTCCTTATACCCCTCAGCAAAATGGGGTAAGTGAAAGGAAAAATAGAACACTTATGGAGATGGCAAGGTGTTTGTTGTTTGAGAAAAAAATGCCCCTAAAATTCTGGGCAGAAGCTGTCAACACAGCCACCTATATTTTGAATCGAATGATTTCTAGAGTTTTAGGAGATAAAACTCCATATGAATTGTGGTATGATACTAAACCTAGTATTAACCATTTAAGGGTGTTTGGTTGTATTTGCTATGTATTGAAACCTGAAGTTAATAGGAAGAAATTGGATGAAAAAGCTGAGATGGGAGTGTTCATTGGTTATAGCTCAAAATCCAAGGCTTATAAGGTTTATGTTGTAAATGCTGACAAAGTTATTGTTGCTAGAAATGTGAAGATGATAGAAAATGCAGCATGGAATTGGGAAAGCACAAATGAAACTCTACCTAAACAGATTCAGTTTTATGAGCTAGAAAAGGATGAAGACAGTGATGATGAACCTGTGAGGGGCACGAAATCATTGGCTGAGATTTATAGCAGATGCAATGTGGTTGATGCTGAACCTGTTGGAGTTGAAGAAGCCTTGAAATTTAAGGTATATATAGCTGCAATGAAGGAGGAGCTTGCAATGATTGAGAAAAACCAAACCTGGAAGCTTGTTGACAGACCTGCAAACAAGAAGATAATTGGGGTAAGATGGATTTTTAAGACAAAGTTGAATGTTGATGGTAAGATAAACAAACATAAAGCAAGATTGGTGGTTAAGGGTTATGCTCAAGAGGCAGGGGTGGATTATACTGATACTTTTGCCCCGGTTTCTAGACATGACACAATGAAGCTCTTGCTTGCTCTTGTGGCACAAAAGCAACTTCTTCTGGTATGTTTATCAATTGGATGTTAAATCTGCATTTCTTAATGGTTATTTGAATGAGGAAATTTATGTTGATCAACCAGTTGGGTTTGAGAATGATAATCCAAACCAAGTGTATCTTTTGAAGAAAGCTTTATATGGGCTCAAACAAGCTCCTAGAGCTTGGTATAGTAGGCTTGATGAACACTTGTTGAGCCTAGGATTTGAAAGAAGTGCAAATGAGGTGACCTTGTATGTTAAGCATGCGGATAAACATGTATTGATGGTGTCAGTATATGTGGATGATTTATTGATCACAGGTGACAAGAAGCAGCTGATAGAAGAGTTCAAATTGAACATGAAAGAGCAATTTGAGATGAATGAGCTCGGCTTGTTGTCTTATTTTCTAGGAATGGAGGTAATACAATCAGAACAAGGATGTTTTATTTGTCAAAAATCCTTTGTTCAAAAGATCTTGAATAACTTTGCAATGTCAAATTGCAAATCAGTTTCAACTCCTATGATTCTAGGACTGAAATTGGTGAAAGATGATGGAACATAAAAATGTGATGGAAAGACTTATAGAAGCTTGAATGGGAGCTTATTATATTTAACCATCACAAGACCAGATATTGTATTTGTTGTTAATTATCTTTCTAGGTTTATGCAGGAACCAAATCAAACACACTTCATGGCTGCCAAACGTGTGTTGAGATATCTGCAGGGAACTAAGTCTCTAGGCCTGAATTTTGTGAAGTCCAAACCTGTCAGCCTTGTTGGCTATACTGACAGTGATTGGGGAGGGAGGGAGTGCATGATGAGCACCTCAGGATATTCTTTTGTCTTAGGTTCAAATGTGTTCAGCTGGCTTTCAAAGAAACAATCAATTGTTGCACATTCAACAGCTGAGGCAGAATATATGGCAGCTTATGTGGCGAAGAAACAATTGGTTTGGTTGAGGAAAATGCTTAAGGATCTTGATTGTGTTCAAGTTAATCCTACTGTCTTGCTATGTGACAATATGTCAGCCATAACCATTTCGAAAAATTATGTTTTTCACAATAAAACCAAGCACATGAAGATTAAGTACCATGCATTGAGGCAATTTCAACAAGAAAGGGAGTTAGAGATGGAATACTGCACATCTAAGGAGCAATTAGTTGATTTCTTTACCAAACCTTTAGCCAAAGATAGGTTTGAAGAATTAAGGATGAAGATAGGAATGTGCAACCTTGCATCCAAGGAGGAGTGTTGAAGATCATGGATATCAAGGCTGCAGCAGATTGAAGATTAGAGCATGGAGTCCTATTTGAATTCTAGTATTAATGTTTAGATTAGTATTGAATTAGCTGTAGGGAATTTTATCTATTTCAGATCATGTTGATCATGCTTTCTAGCTTAGGTGCAATTTAAATTCTAGGACTTATCTAGTACAAGAAGAAGTTGTAATCAACTAGAACTCTTGTAATCATTTATTTTTGCTATAAATAAAGAAAAGGCTATGGCGAGTAACCTAACTAAGATTCCGCTCATTTGTTTCTTGAAGATTGTCTTTAGTGTTCATAAAATTCAGGCAATTGTTCTTCGTGTTCTTCATTTTCGAGAATTCCAGATTTTGATTTGAACAATTGTCGGTTCTTGGGAAAATTGTTGACTTTTGTTGACTTTTTTGTTTCTGATTTCTACACGGTGGACATCCCAATGGACAGGAGCATGAATATTACTAAAATTGCCACCGCGATCACTTGGAAGCGAGCCATGGTATCTTGGCTATATCAGGAGGTCGTGGTAATCAAGAATGGGAGGCAACTCTGTGGTCATGAAAATAGCTCGAAGCAGGGTATTTATAGTGAAAAATTAAGGGAAGAAGCTGATAAATAATAATGATATATAGGTGGCAAGACTTCATTATAAAATAAGACGACCGATTTAAGGGAAATTTGACGAAGACCTTTTAAGAAAAGTATTATTTTTATAAATTGATTTTTATAATTTATTTCAATTTATTTTATAAAAAGTTATTATAGTCTTAAACAAATATCCCGATACTTGGTTGATTCCCTATGTTATGAATGCTTGTTTTTTTATATTATAATATAAAATAAAAAATAGTTAATAAAAAAATTAAAATTGATGGAGTCTATGATTGGATCATAGATTTAATGGGTTAAGCGGTGTAGCCTAGGTCAATCAATTGCGCCACCTTCTCAGTATAAAAAATTATATCATATTGAATTTTTTAAAATACCCAAATAATGTTTTTCTTATGAAAAAATGTTTTTTTATTTGTTTTCAATTTATTTTTTATTGATCTTCATGATTTTTTTGGTTACTTTCTATAAAGTTGTTGCAATCTTAGATGAATATCTCAGTAATTGATTGATACCCAGTTTTGCGAGTGTAATTTTTATGTTCAATTTGTTTTTTTTTTTTTTTAAAAAGGTTCTTAAACTCAATTATTGACCTCTCGAGTCATGTTTAATAACAATACTAATAATGTGTTGTATTAGGAATATATTTTTCACAATCAATTTTGCGATCCAATAAACTAATATCATCTAATTAATTAACCATATCCACCAGGGAAATTTGATGGGTTTTTTTTCTAGATACTTGCAGAACAATTGAAAATAGCAACTCAATAACTATTTGACTGTTTTCTCACACTTGGGTCTGGGTTGGAACTAATGGATATATATATTCATTCATTTTCCTTTATGTCGGGGACAAAGTCTTCCCTATAGTATTCCATGGTCAGAATACTTCGAAGAATAATCCAAGATGAAAATTCTCCACCGGCATCAGCGTTTTTTAGTCAATAAAGTTGAGGCAAAAAATTCCCTATACAACAGAAATCACCACCACATTTGACCAAGAATTTATTTTCGTACAAGGTAGACGGTTTAAAAATTACGCGACCAAAGAATAATACTTTTTTAAGGGAGTTTTCAGAATAAAACATATATTTATGTTAATTAAAAAAACATAATTCCTGTAGGTTAGGACTACAGTTGTAGTAAGATTAGAATACAATATAATTTTTCCATATTTAGATATTCCATAATAGCCCCCCTCAAGTTGGAGCATGAAGGTCTCGTATGCCCAACTTGCGTAGTAGAAATTCATATTGTTGTTTTCCCAAGGCCTTTGTGAATATATCAACAAGTTGCAATGACGACGAACAAAACTTAGTCGTAATACTCCCAGTAGCAATGACATCACGCATAAAGTGACAATCAACCTCAATATGTTTAGTGAGCTCGTGGAAGACGAGATTCTTAGAAATATGAAGAGTCGATTGACTATCACAGTGAAGAGACATAGGAGTCGTATGAGGCATTCCAAGACTAGATAGTAAGGCTTTAAGCCAAGTCAACTCACACGTAGTCATTGCCATAAATTGGTATTTTGCTTCGGTTGAGGAGCGGGAAACAATATGTTGTTTCTTGGTTTTCCACGACACTGGTGAATTACCAAGGAAAACTATCTAACTAGTAAGAAATCGCCGAGTGCGAGGACAACCAGCCCAATCGGCATCACACCACTAGTGTAGCTGCAGATCACTTTGACTACTAAGGAATATGCCTTGACCCAGATTACCCTTTAGATACCAGACCACCCGTAAAGCGGCCTCCCAGTGTTCTTCCCGTGGGCATTGCATGAATTGGGACAGGATATGGAAACTAAAAGATAATTCGGCTTGAGTGCAGCAGAGATAAGTCAATCATCCTACCAAGAGATGATATTTTCTCGGATTGCCCAGTTCTGTACTCATGGATAAAGCAAGGTAATGATTTTGTTCTAAGGGAATAGCTGTCGGTCATGCCCCTTGTAACCTGGCCTCCAAAATAATGTCAAGAGTATATTTGTGTTGATAGAGAACAAACCTAGTAGGATTGCGTGCCACTTCTATTCCCAAAAAATATTTCAGACATCCAAGATCTTTCATGTGAAAGCATGCACTGAGATAATCTTTGAATGTCTGTATGTCGGTCAGATGATTTCTAGCGATGATAAGATCATCAACATACAGAAGAACCCTAAGTTGAACTGCTCCCTGGAGGTAGGTGAATAATGAGTAATTGAAATAAGATTGCTAAAAACCATAGTTTGTTATGGAGGTTGAGAGTTTAGCAAGCCAACAATGAGGAGCCTGTTTCAACCCATTCAGCGACTTCCGAAGTTTGCATACTACCCTGGTTGTCTTGACTCGAAATCTAGGTGGAAATTTCATGTAGACTTTCTCCTAAAGATCACCATGAAAAAATGCATTATAAACATCCATCTGATGTATTGCCCAACTCTTCACAATAGCTACAACAAGAAATACCCGTACGATAACCATTTTGGCGACAGGATCCAATGTTTTCGTATAATCAAGACCTTTAGTTTGATGATTACCTAGAATGACTAGGTGAGCCTTCAATCTCTCAATAATACCATCAGAATTATATTTGATATTGTACACCCATTTGCATCCTAAAGCTTTGTTCCTAGCTGACAGACTCTGAACAACCGAGGTCTTATTATTTTTAAGTGTGGAAATTTCTCACTGCATGGCCTCTCTCCAACCTTTGTTTCTTAGTGCCTTTGAATAGGATAAAGGTTCCTTCTTAGCTGTTATGGCTGCAAGAAAATGTCTACGTTGCATTGAAAATTTATCACCACACAATGTGCTAAGGGATAGGGTGTGCCTAAAGAATGCAGTGGCACGGATGGCGAGAGAGATAGACTCAACTTTTGTATGGTGTTAGTAACATAATCATGAAGTTGTATGGAGGAATACTGCTGATGATGTCCTCTCCCCAATATATCTACCTTCGCTTCTTGGCTCAAAAGTTTTTGTATTTGGCCCCGAGTAACCCGACCTTCGAAATAGTAGAAACTGATGGGACAATATCTGTATTTGGCTCATAAGTTGAATGAGCTAAATCCAGCATATTCCTAGGTATAAGATTTTGTGGCTCGTCAGAAGTGGTGGGAACCATTTTGATATTAAAAGATCCATCATTATTTTGAGGAAAAGGAAAAACATCTTCTGAGAACATAACATCTCGAAAGACCAAAAAATCCTGTTTTTCCAAATCATGCAGGCACCATCCCTTCTTCCCATAATTCGACCAACAAAAATACACCGACGACTTCTACTTCCCATTTTATCCCCTGTCTTCTCATGTGCATAATATAAAGAACCCAAGACGCGTAAGTGATTATAAGATTGTTACACCCCATGTAGGACTCGGTATGGTGTATGTCCATTTAAGATCAAGGAAGCAGTCCTATTGATTAAGTACCCATCTGTCAATACACATTCACCTTAAAATTTAATAGGAAGAGAGTCTTGAAATAGTAGTGTTCGAGCTATGTCCAAAATGTGTTGATGTTTTCATGCCACACGCCCATTTTTTTGTGGAGTGCTTGTACAAGAGGTTTAAAATAATTCCTTGATCAAAGAAATATGATTTCAAACATTTAAATTTTGTCCCGTTATCACTTTGTAAAATTTTGACTTGTTGAGTGAATTATCTCTCAACCATGGCAAGAAATCTTTTAAGCATACTAGAGACCTCTTTCTATGTCAACAAGTAAATAAATCCATACAGCACGAGAGAAATCATTAACAATGGTAAAACAATATGAAGCACCATATGAAGAAACTATTTATATGGTCCCCATAAATCACAATTAATCAGTTCAAAAATACTCGAGGTCTTATTTTCACTAACATAAAATTTATCTCTTTTTTGTTTTGCTATTTGTCAAACATCACAATTTTTATTCAAACTATTTTCTTGATTGCTAGAATTAACTTCGGGGACTAACTTTGTTATTCATAGAGAAGGATGACTCGGTTGCTAATGCCAGAGATCGAGAGATGCTTGATCATTGATCTTCATTGCATGAATCAAAGGTATCCCTTTAACATAATAGAGTCCATCTCGTCTCTCACCTGCACCAATCAGCATCGTCGAAGTGTGGCCCTGTATAACACAATTTTTTATTGAATAGGAAAAAAAAATCATACTAATCAATCAATTATGACACAAAAATTAAATTGCATGTCAGTATTGGCCAATAAAGGACATTTTCAAGACACAAATTTCCCTTGAGGGTGGTCGTTCCCTCTTTGGTTTCCAAAGCACTACTCCCATCTAGTAATCCTACAAGACACTGACTGATTATTCTTAAAATCATCATGTTCCTCAATTGACCCTGGTATGTGATTAGAAGCCCTATTGTCCAGTATCCAAACCGAACCAGTCACAGTCCCATACAAATGCTTAAGCTTACCGATCATTTTATCAATTAATTTCTTCGGCTCCCCCAATATTTGTTTTAATTTCTGCCATTGATCATCACTCAATCCTAGAAGTGGCGAGCCTTCTCCTTCAGTTGTGACAAAGGCAGAGCTGGTGGAGCTGATGGTGGTCGCGATCTGAGTAGCATTAACACGGTGAGCCCCCCTGTGACGTCAACCTCCTCCTTTTCCGCCTCCGTGACCTCTTCCACGGCCAATCCCATTCCTCTCATTCCCCCTAGGTCTGTCACCCCCACCACTCTAGGTATCCCCTCAGAGCAAAGCAATTTTCTTCTTCATGCCCTAATCTTTGGCAGTGTGAGCACATCATGCTTCCCTTATCTTGCCCGTTGGTTCAAGTGCAAGTGACAAAGGCCATGATTTCCCCTTGTTCTTCTCTACCCGAGTCATGCCCTTCACCTGTTCCTCTTGGGTGAGAATGGAGTATACCTTGTGTAACCTGGTAATGGGTCTTGTGCCAGGATGTTGGATCGGGTTGTGCCAAACCTCTACTCATCAACACCTATAAGAAACAGGTGCACCTTATCTTCTTCTCGTATCTTTTCCAATTCTAAGTTGAGATTGCATGTACACTTTCCACACTTGCACATCGACAATTACTCAAAATTACCCAGTTCATTCCAATTATTATTTAGCTTCCCGTAGTAATCCATAATTTTCATTCCCTGTTTGCAATCGGCCAATGTGGATTTTAATTGTTCAATTTGTGGTCCATTGGTGATGCTAAATCTGTCTTTGATGTCATTCCACAAATCCTGTGCAATTAGATTATGAATTCAATGGTGTTTTGAATCTAGGACGCCAACAACGAGTCGATGCTCCACCAGTCTTCCCAATCTTCTGATTCTTCACGGGGTTGCTTAATGGTTCCATTGATGAACCCAAATTTCTTCCGAGCTCTCAAAGTATTTTGGAATGAACATGCCCACTCTTAATAATTATCCCTCTTCAATTGAACACGAGTGATTGTAAACCTAGGATTATCAAGGGATGTAATATCGTATGGTGAAATTGTTTTTCGTGTCTCACCAGAAACACTCTTGTAGCTGGCCATGGATTCTGTTTTGTTGCTTGCCATGTATTCCGTATTGATTGCTTTATGGCTCTGATATCATCATAAAACAATTGAGAAGGAATGTGGCAGCCAAAACCTTGTATTTTGCCTTTGTTTTATTAGGTTAAATAATGTGTGGTGTACATAATCAATTCCTAAGACTATGCTAATTCCTTTAGGATTAGGACTAAAGTTATAGTAAGATTAGAATACAATATAATTTTCCCATATTTAGATATTCCATAATATTTCTTTATACATCCCTTTTATATTACATTCATTCATTATTCTCTACATCTTTTATGTTTTTTAAGCTTACAAGTATTTATGTACATGTTGTCTTAACCAAATTTTGGGTTATTCCCCAAATCTACCCAAAATAAGGAAAAATAGAATAAAAGGTGTTGGTGTCGGCAGGAAAATCAAGAAGGAAATTTTGGATGTTTTTGAGAGCTCGATAGTACCTCTTTTGTGCCTACAAATGAAGGAAAGCGCAAATCGAAGGCTAAAGTAATTTATTATCGGATAAATCTATGTAAAAATTAAGTCGAAAGATATGCGTATATTTTTATGGGCTAATTCAAGTTAACCGTTGGCCAATATAAAAGGGTAATTGCGTTGGAGGATTAATTTAAGGTCCGATCAAAGGATTTAATTAAAGTGCAAGGACTTAATTCCAGGTTCAATTGGTCAAATTAATTTTATTAAGGGCTTAGTCGATGAGAAATCAAGTTCTCGAGTTAATACGGGTTTGATTTGAGAAGGTTGGAATTTTCGGAGACCGAATTGAATTTTTTCAAACCTAATTATGCGAAATCAGGGGGCCAAATTGAGCGAATTGTGAGTCTAATGGTCAATTGAGGTTTAAATCGCGTAAATCAGAAATCAAGGATCAGAATAAAAAAGGCACGCAATGCTAATGTTGAGATTAAATTTTTGATGGGGTATAATTGCATAAAATCATAAGTTTAAGGCCAATTGGAACTACAATTAGAGCAATTGTAAAGTGAGGGACCAAATCATACCTTCTTAAATATTTTTGAAAATTGCACTCCATGTTCCGGCGTGCCCGACATTGAATGTTCAGGCGTGCCCTGTATTAAATTTTCAAGTGGCGGTAACCCTTTGCTACACGCTGTCATAACCCAATTTCTGGGTTACTCCCCAAAATCTATCCAAAAAATAACAAAAATAAAATAAAAGAGGCCGACATTGGTAGAAAAATCAATGTGCAAATTTTGGTTGTTTACGAGAGTCTAATAGTATATCTTTTGTCCCCAAAAATTGAGGAAAATACAGATTTAAGGAAAAAAATAGGTAGGTCATCCATTACAATGAGACCATTTTCCTGTGTCATTCACAAATATCATCATCTTTCATCCTTTAAGTGTCCTCCTTAGGCCTTAATCCTTAGGTAGTGCACTTTCTAGCCCTATCTTACCATTTCCTTCTAAGTGCGCTTTATAGCCCTCATTCTCATTTCTGGATAGATCAACCATTTCTTTATAGCCCTATCTTACAATTTTCTTTTTCTTTACAATGCTTACTATTTAAAGTCTTTTACAAGACTTTAGTCATAAGCATTGTAAAGAGGGGGGCAACTGTCATAACCCAATTTCTGGGTTACTCCCCAAAATCCACCCAAAAAATAACAAAAATAAAAAAAGAGGCCGGCGTTGGTAGAAAAATCAATGTGCGAATTTTGGTTGTTTTCGAGAGTCTAATTGTATCTCTTTTGTCCCCAAAAATAAAGGAAAATACAAATTTAAGGAAAAAATAATTTATCATTGGATAAATCTGTGTGAAAAATAAATCGAGCGACATAATTATATTTTTACGGGTTGATTTGATTTAATCGTTGACTAATTTAAAAGTTTAATTATGTTTGAGAATTAATTTAGGGTCCAATTGAAGGGTTTAATTAAGTGTAAGGACTTAATTATACTTTAAATTGTCCAATGATTAAATCAAATTGGCCTATAAAAAATATAATTATGCCTTTTGGCTTAAATTTTATACAGATTTTATCCAATAATAAATTGTTTTAGCCTCAAGTTTATATTTTCTTAAATTTTGGGGGTGCAAAAGAGGTATGATTAGGCTCTCAAAATGTCTTATGAAAGACTTTAGATAGTAAGCGTCGTAAAGAATAAGAAAATGGATTTACCAAGTCAAGAAATGGTTAAACCATACAGAAGTGAAAATGGTGAAGATGATGGAATGGAAGATAGTGCTAGAAAGCATGTTATCTAGGTTGAGGGCAGGAAAGCGCACTGTTTCAGTTAGTGGTTGAAGGTTGGAATACGCACTTAAACAAGAAGGAGAAGTATAGGGATGAAAAACGTGATATCCTAATTGATGGTTGAGGGTTATAAAACTCACTCGAATGGGGGAAAATAGGGTTACACAACACATTATCTTAATTCATAGTTCAGGGTTGGAGAACACACTCAAATAAGGAAGGAAAAATAGATTAAAAAACACACTATCCTAATTTATGGTTAGAATTGGAAAACCACACTAAAAAGAGGAAGAAAAATAGGGGTGAAAAACACACCATCTTAATTTGTGGTTAAGGGTTGGAAAACACAACCAATTCAAAGGAAAGATACGGCTAAGAAGCACATTGTCCTAATTGATGGTCGAGGGTTGGAAAACACACTCAAAAGAGGAATAAAAATAGTGTTGGAAAACTCATTATTTTTGTTCATGGTTAAGGGTTGGAAAACGCACTCAAACCAAGAAAGATACGACTAAGAAGCGCATTGTCCTAATTGATGGTTTAGAATTGGAAAAAGCATACTCAAAGAAAAATAGGGTCGAAAAACACATTATTTTAATTTGTGGTTAAGGGTCGCGAAACACACCTAATCCAAAGGAAAGATACGGCTAAGACACGCACTATCCTAATTGAATGAGGGCTAAAACCACCATTGAATAAGGATGAGGGAGATAGGGTTAAGAGCACAGTATCTGAGTTGATTGAGGGCTCGAAGGCACACACAGAAAAGTAATGAATTGAGATTGTAAATTACAATTCCTCTAAAACATTTCATAGATTCCTAGGAGGAATTCAACACATGATGAAACCTGAATTCAGGGAAGAGGTAGGGATAAAGAGCACGCTCAAAAAATTAAAGAGGTAAGAGCTTGAAGGCGTGCACAAAGTAATGAATGAAGGTTCGTAAATTACGATCCCTCCAGAACATTTCCTAGATTCTTAATGGAGATGCAATGCATGATGATGCATGTACACTTACCTGAAAAATATAGGTCCCTTTTCTTTTTCTTGACCTTCCATTTTTTAGGTTTGGATTTTTGGCTATAATGGCTTCTCGCTTCTACTTGCTTAAGCCACAACTTATAATTTTTACCACTGGAGATGATAGATCTTCCATATACACATGCTCACCTGAGTTTTGATAAATTTTCTTTAAAAAGGAATGATGGATCCAGCTTCAATTGCATTTTTAGATCGCTCCCAGTCAGGTCATGTCACACAAGTGTTTTAGGCTTCAAGTATTCACAGAAAAGGGTTGGTTATTTGCAAAGATGTAAGATTTTAGAATTTCAGAGTTATCGCAAGCACAAAATCATTTTGATGTTTGTTTAAACAAACTTATTCTCAAAAGAATTCAAGTGATCTCCTTGTTAGGTTTTATATTGCTTTTAAGGGAAGTGTGAAATGATGTTTGTTCACATGTCTTGCATGTCAAAGAGGTTTCGATCAAGTCATGTGAAACATGTGTAAAGCTTATTTTGTGAGTAAGCAGAAGCGAGAAGTTGTTAAAGCGAGAGATCCAAACCTTAGAAAAAGAAGGTCAGGAAGAAGGGGGACCTATATTTCTTAGGTAAGTTTACATGCATCATCATTCATTGCATCTCCCTATGAATCTAAGAAATGTTTTGAAGGGATTGTAATTCAAAAACCTTCATCATTTTTTTGTGTGAGCCTTCAAGCCCTCACCAATTTCAATTTCCTGGGTGTGCTTGGACGTCTTTCATCATCATAGATAGTTTGTTTTTTAGCCTTACCTCCTTCCTTTTTTGGGTGTGTGTCGTAGCCATCAATCAACCCTAATAGTGAGCTTGTCAGCACAATCATCTTTTTTTCCTGTCCATGTGTGCTTTCCATCCATCAATCATTCACTCAAATAGTGTGTTCTCAACCCTATCTCCCTCATCCTTATTTAAAGGCTCTTTTAGACCTCAATCAATTAGGATAGTGCACTTCTTAGCCGTAGCTTTCCTCTAAATTGAGAGTGTTTTTCAGCCCTATTTTTCCTCCTCTTTGGGTATGGTTTTTCTAGTTCTAAACCATCAATTAGGATAGTATGCTTCTTAGCCCTTATTTCCCCCTTCTTTGATAGCATTTCTCTACCCTGAACCCTTAACGAAAAATTAATGGGTTTTCCAACACTATTTTTCTTCCTCTTTGAGTTTTATAACACTCAACCATCAATTAAGATTATCATCACCTAATTTTGGGTCATTCCCCAAGTCTACCCAAAAATAAAAAAAATAAAATAAAAGAGGTCGGTTGATGCAATCCAACCATCAAAGGATCCATTGGAGGTTACAGTTGGTCTAGTTACTAGGCTTAGGGCTAAGAAGTTCAAAGAAGCTTTCAATGGACTTCTTCAAGATACATGGGCTAAGGTGGACTTTAAGAGGATTTGTAATAATAATGATCAAACCTTGATTAATCTCATTCATGTTCAAGAAGGGCTTGTTGGTGGAACCAAGGCCATTACACAAGGATTGGGAGAAGAAGACTAGATTTGGACAGTTGGTATGGAAACTAGACTTCAATACCTTTTCAACATTATATGAAACGCCTTCTAACTCATTAAGACGAGAGATGACCATCCTTTTTAAGTTGGATCTTGTTGCTGCCCTAACAAAATGCGGAAACAACGAACTTGTCTTATTTAATTAGTTGGGCTATCAAATTTTAATTATTTTGAGAGGATACAATTTGTTTGGGTTTTTACACTTTTTGTTTGTTTATTTTAATTAGTTTGAGCTAGTTTTAGCGTTGTTTGATTATTATTTATTTTAAGCTTATGTGAGACCCATTAGGGAAATTAGGGTTTTGGCTTGGAGTATAAATACTCTTCAGGAATAATGTTAGGGCAACTTTTTGAACAATATTTTCCAGCATTGTAGTCGTCTTTGGTTGCTTGATTTGGGTTCTTGATTGAACTTTTCAACACTTCAAAGAATTGACCATTCTTTGTTGTGAATTTATACTTCCTTTGCTCGTCTCCAGGTGTAGGCGTTGTGATCGAGTTGGTTTATAGTCTTGTTGCCTTGAAGCAAGTCTTCCATTGTTATAAGCTCATTCAATTCTCAACAAACTTGGGTTAGATTGATCTTGGGTCGCAAATACCATTAAATTCTGCTAGGGTCCGCATCAGTTGGTATCAGAGCTAATCTAATCACAAGTTATATCCTTGAATTTAAGTTTTTATTGTTTCCTGTTTTGTTTTTGATAGATTCGGCCACAAAAAAATAAAAAAATAGGGATCTTACATGTTATTGCTTTCTTGAACACTTAATCATAAGTTAGTGTTCTTGCCAAAATATATACATATATAGATAAAAAAAAAATGTGCTTGGTATTGAAATCTTGATAGTTACGACATAGAAAAAAAACAAAAAAAAAGAAACAAGAAAAAAGAAGAAGAAAAAAAAAAGAAAACGAGAAAAGAAAAAAAGGAGAAGAAAAATAACTTTTATTGTTGTTGTTTTGGCCGAATACATGTTTGAGAAAACCTTAAGCATTGGGAAATTAGTTAATCTTGCACTTAGTAGTCTTGTTTATGTATCTTGACAATTTGTGTAGTTTAGTTGATTTTTTTTAGTTACTGGAATTTTCTTGAATTAAATCCTTAGTTCTTGATAATTCGAAATTATTTCGCTCTTTTCTGATTATTTTTTTGTTTGTGTCTTCAAATCATCATATTATTCATACAAATTTGCATTGCTATTCGTGAATTTGTCATCGAGTTTTGTTTTGTTAGTTTTGTAATTTCTTGCTTCTAGAGTTGTCATCAAATTTATAAGTTCACTGCTTAGTTGGTTGCTTTTTATGAATTGTTGCTAAATGATCTCAAGAACTAAAGAAAGGCAATTTGAGTGGAAAAAGGCATAGGGAGCATATTTGAGTGAAAAGCCTATAAATTTGTGTGAAACACGAGTGTGTGAGGTGATTTTTTTTATTACTAACGATTTTCGTGCAGGTTTCAAAAAAAATATCTTCTAATAGTGTGCCACAGAAGATCGGTGAAATCCAAGAAGATGGGATTTCGAGAATGCAACAAGAGGTGAAATTTATGTTTGGTAAGCTAATGAATAGGATTGAAAAATTATAGACTAGGTCTGATGTGTGAAACACGAGTGTGTGAGGTGATTTTTTTTATTACTAACGATTTTCGTGCAGGTTTCAAAAAAAATATCTTCTAATAGTGTGCCACAGAAGATCGGTGAAATCCAAGAAGATGGGATTTCGAGAATGCAACAACAGATGGAATTTATGTTTAGTGTGCTAATGAATAGGATTGAAAAATTAGAGACTAGGTCTGATGGAGGACGAAGTAAAAGGGGTAGAGAAACTAGGAAAGAGGAGAGTGTTGCTGGAAACTCTGCAAATGAAGTCAAGGATGATCTTAACCTTAGTGGTGGGTTCCGTACACATAGGGGAGAAAGGTATGAGAATCGGCCAAGGAGGCAACATATTCGGCCACATAGGGATTTCAAGAATAGAGGGGATTTTGATGATCTGGGAGATATAGACCGAAATTTGGGTAGTATTAAGTTAAAAATCTCAGCCTTTAAGGGAAAAACTGATCTGAAAGCTTATTTAGATTGGGAAAAAAAGGTGGAGATGATTTTTGACATCCATAAGTACTCTGAAGAAAACAAGGTTAAGTTAGCTGTAGTGGAGTTTACTGACTATGCCATGGTTTGGTGGGAGAGATTGGTGGTAGGAAAAAGAAGGAATAGAGAAAGACCAGTTAGCCCATGGGAAGAGTTGAAAACAATAATGAAGAAGAGGTATGTTCTTAAACATTATTATCGGGAGTTGTTTAATCATTTACAAATGATTACACATGGTAATAAGAATGTGGAGGAGTATCAAAATGAATTAGAGGTGACTATGATTAGAGCTAATGTTAATGAAGATGAGGAAGTTACGATGTCTAGGTTTTTGAATGGCTTGAATAGAGACATAGCTAATGTTGTGGAGTTGCAATCATATGTTGATTTGGAGGAGTTAGTACACTTATCCATTAAGGTTGAAGGACAGTTGAAAAGGAAGGGTAATACAAAGTTAGGTTTATTAACAATACCAAATAATGTTTTGTATTCAGAATATTTTTATCACATTCAATTTCGCGAGCCAATAAACTAATATCATCTAATTAATTCATGATATCTACTAGGGAAATTTGATGGCTTTCTTATAGATATTTGCATAACAATTGAAAATAGCAACTCAATTACTAATTCACTATTTTCTTAAACCTTAGGTGGGGTTTGCGAGAAGTGGATATATATATATATATATATATATATATATATATATAGACACACACACACACACACACACACACACACACACACACACACACATATATATGTGCAGAGGGAATGATAAAAATAAGGATAAAAACAAAAGATGACTTTGAATACAAGAACAAGAATTAATATGTAGCATTGTTTTACCTCAACCACAAAGACAAGTATAATCGTTCTTTGGACCAATTACCCACAATTGTCAATGTTTTGAAGCCTTTTCTATTTATTCGTCTTCCACAAGTGCCTTAGGGAGATGCCTTTGTTAACTACAAAGACATGAGTTTTGCCTGCAATATGCAATTTGGAGTTATTGGTTGTAGATAATTTTTTAGAGGTGGTTCTTAAAAAACTTCTTCGAACTATACCTTTTTTAATGCAGTTTAAATCTGCATCGTGTCAAATAAGGCAACAATGTCTTGCTTGAAATCATCTGACAACTAATGAAATCTTAGTCAAGTATTTTTTTTTTGAAGATATTTGATTTAAAACATATAAGAAATCATTAGGTACATGATCAATGTTTGTAAGTACATGTTGTAATGCATGAGACTCATTGGTTTGATCTTTTGTTTGAGACTCAATGTACTCTCTATTTTGTACATAAGGTGTTGTAGGATGGTAGAGTCTTTATGTCGAGCTTTCTTAAGGGTTTGTAACTCAGATTTGAGGGTTTTGATCTCACATTATAATTCTAGAATAGTAGCTATGGTTTTGGATTTCTTCCTGATGACGATTTTTGCAAGGTCATAGGTGTTGGTACTAGTTGTAGGTAAGATGGTACGAATTTGAGTATTTTGTTGGGACCATTTAGGTTACTTTTTGAAGTTGTTCAGTAGCTTGTCTAGGTATGTATTTTGGAGTTTAGGATCATCAAGTCATTTGATGGCTTTGAGGATGAATTTCTGGTCTTGGTCTTGGGTTAAGACATTGATTTGTTATGAGTTTGAAGAGGTGTCTGAATCAGAACTCGATGTTGCTAATTCATCTTCAAAAGTGCCTCAAGGTGATGGGTTAGTGTCCGAGCCATAGTTATTGATCCCGTCCTGTTCGGCCGGAACGACCCATCCCACTAAGAAATCCAGGACAAAACGGCGACGGTTTGTTCCGGGTAGAATTCTAGACCGATCCGGCCGTTCGAAAGAATTCGGCCGAACGCCCTAGTTTTGTATTGGGGTTCCGTTCGGTGAGATCCAAAACGGCGTCGTTCATGATAAATGAAAGCGGCGTCGTTTAATAGCTAATAAACCCCAAGACTAGACGCCATCAACCCAATTCTCCGATCTTTTCCCCAATTGAATTCCCAATTCCCGATTTCCATTTCCCCAAATCAATTCCCAATTTCCCTAATCTCAAATTGATCTTAACTCAGCTCACAAATCCAGTAATCCCTCACCGTTCCAAGCTCAATTTGTAATCTCAATCCCTAACCTAGCTCAAATTCTGAATTCCTAAATTGAAAATCAAAATCACGGCGACACAATTTCTTCCACACGGCGGCACAAAATCTTCATTGGTTCTTCTTCCACAAATCTTTAGTGAAAGGCACACATTCGAGGCCCCTAATGTTGACATATAATGTCATACTTTGTATGCTTTATATATTTTGATGATAACAATAAAAAGAAAATGGGCTAATAATATGCTTGGATGAGATTAAGCTATAAACAGGTTTTATTCAAAGAATACATCAACAAGCATAATGGAGTTCAAGAAGAAATCACTCCAAGAAGTCCAAGATGCAAGCAAGTGAAGACTTAGAATAAGTGTTCATTTTAGTGCTTTGTGTAAATCTCAATTTCTATCTTGATAGCACAAATTAAAATGAACTCACACACTTCACATTGCATGCAAAGGATTTGATGATTAAGCGGTTAGTTTCTAACGGCTATAAGCGGCTAGTTTCTAACGGCTATAAGCGGCTAGTTTCTAACGGCTAGTTTCAAGCGGCTAGTTTCAAGCGGCTATAAACGGCTAGTTTCTAACGGCTAGTTTCAAACGGCTATAAACGGCTAGTTTCTCTTTGAAACTTATAAATAGGCCTCTTAATTGCAAAACAAAATTGACATAACTTTCATATCTTATATTGAGGCAATTAGAAGTGCATAAACACCTTCATATCATCAATCCTCATTAATACTCATATTTGTGTTTAAATCTTCATATCCTAACACAAAGAGTATTTCTCATTCTCACTACACTTAAACACCTTCAAATATCCTAAGTGCTATTAAGTGAGAGAAAGAGATCATAGATCTTCATTTGTAATATCCACACTATTAAGAGTGTATTGTTGTTTTACAAAAACAACCATTGTGAAACTCTTGAGAGTTGAGTATAAAACTCTTGGTATTGGTGAGGAACATCACTAGGAAAAATCTTGAAGAGGGGACATCTTCAAGTGGAAAAGGAAAATCTTGAAGAGGGCATATCTTCAAGTGGTGTAAAGTCTTGGTGTGGATTCATCAAGCGGAAATTGTAACCTTGTTACTTGGATTAGTAAAAGAGTACAATACTCAAGTACGGGTTGGTACTTGAGTCGTGGACGTAGGCTTGCCGAACCACGTTAAAAATCGAGTTAGCAATCTCTTTCCCTTATCTCTTTACTTTAAAGTAATTAATTTTTAAGATTGCATTATTTATTGTATTGTTGCTTTAATCCGTGAATTTCAACAATTGGTATCAGAGCTTAGTTCTCATTTATTAAGTTTGCTTAGACTTTGAGTAGAATGGCAACTATATGCAATAATCTCCGAAATGAAGGTGCTTCAACTTCTAGACCACCATTTTTTGATGGTGATGATTATGCCTATTGGAAAGCTAGAATGTCAATATATCTTCAATCTATAGATTTTAATTTATGGCTTTCTATTGAAAATGGACCTCATAGACCACTTAAAATTGTAAATGGTATTGAGATTCCAAAAAGCATGATAGAATATAGTGACCTAGATAAAAGATTACTTTCTATGGATGCTAGAGCAATGAACATTTTATATTGTGCATTAAATAGAAGTGAATTTAATAGAATATCTTCATGTAAAAATGCTAGGGATATATGGCATGCTTTGAAGTAACTCATGAAGGAACAAATCAAGTAAAAGAATCAAAAATTGATATGTTAGTTCATCAATATGAATTATTTAAAATGTTGCAACATGAATCCATAACAAGCATGTTTACTCGTATGACTAGCATAACAAATAGTTTACATGCTCTTGGTAGAACTTACTCAAATGCAGATATCGTAAGTAAGATTCTCAGATCTCTACCAAAAGCTTGGGAAGCTAAAGTGACAGCTATACGAGAAGCTAAAGATCTCACAAAACTTCCATTAGAGGAGCTCATTGGTTCTCTAATGACGCACGAGATATCTATGGATAATCAAGATCAAGAAGAAAAGCCAAAGAAAAATTTGGCATTTAAAACTGCTCATCGAATCGAAAGCGAGGAAAATGATGATGATGAAGACAGTAATGACGATCTTGAAGAAGATGTAGCATCAATCACAAGACAGTTTCGAAACTTTCTTAAAAGGAAAAATGACAAGAGAAAGTTCTCGAAATACAAAAAGGAGGGAGATTCAAGTAAAGAAACTCCAAGGTGCTATAAATGCAACAAGTTGGGGCATATCAAACACGATCGTCCCCATCTTCAAATGAAGAAGAGAAATCGCTTTCAAAAGAGAGCTTTGAAAGCGGCATGGAGCGATGATTCGAACTCAAGCTCTAGTGATGAAGAAGAACATGTGGCTAACATGTGCTTCATGTCAATTGAAAGCTAAAATGAGGTACAATCTTCGGATGATGAATCTGACCCTTCCTATATTGAATTACATGAACAACTTGAAAATTTGTATGTAGAATATAAGAAGTTAGGTTCTAAATATAGTACTCTCAAAAGAAATCATATATGCTTAATTGAGGAAAAGAATTATTAGAAAAGAAAGTATATGATTTAAATGACAAGAGTAATAAAACTAATCAACTTGAAGAAGATAATAAATCTTTAAAAGAAAAAGTTGATGAGTTAAATGTAATTATCTCAAAATTCACACAAGGCTCAGTAAATTTTTGAGAAAATGCTTTCAAGCCAAAGAAGTGTGTTTAACAAAGGAGGATTAGGTTATAAACCTAAGATAAATCAAAAATACTTAAAGAATTATTTTGTTAAAGCTAAACATTCTTATGATCCAAATCAAACATGTAATTATTGTAGAAAAATAGTACATTTGGTTTATGCATGTCATATGAAGAAAAATAAGAATGTTAAATGATTTGGGTTCCAAAAGGAACCACCCTTGAATTCTTTGGTAGAAATAATTTCATTTTGGATATTTATTATTATTAGATATTATGTCTTTATTTATCTAAAATGTTAATTTTCTTTTGTTGATGCCAAAGGGGAGAGATATGATGAAAATATCAAATGCATCAATAATGGGGGAGAAAAATAGGAGAAAATGAAAAATATATATGCATATATTTAGGGGGAGAAAATGGATTTTTCTTGAGATTGCATATGATATTTTTACTTAGATTAAATTGCTAAAAATGCTCAATGTCTCTTATATATTGGATTACAAAATATAGGGGGAGACTCAATTTTTTATCTAAGTTTTTTATTTATTGTCATCATCAAAAAGGGGGAGATTGTTGACATATAATGTCATACTTTGTATGCTTTATATATTTTGATGATAACAATAAAAAGAAAATGGGCTAATAATATGCTTGGATGAGATTAAGCTATAAACAGGTTTTATTCAAAGAATACATCAACAAGCATAATGGAGTTCAAGAAGAAATCACTCCAAGAAGTCCAAGATGCAAGCAAGTGAAGACTTAGAATAAGTGTTCATTTTAGTGCTTTGTGTAAATCTCAATTTCTATCTTGATAGCACAAATTAAAATGAACTCACACACTTCACATTGCATGCAAAGGATTTGATGATTAAACGGCTAGTTTCTAACGGCTATAAACGGCTAGTTTCTAACGGCTATAAACGGCTAGTTTCTAACGGCTAGTTTCTAACGGCTAGTTTCAAACGGCTATAAACGGCTAGTTTCTAACGGCTAGTTTCAAACGGCTATAAACGGCTAGTTTCTCTTTGAAACTTATAAATAGGCCTCTTAATTGCAAAACAAAATTGACATAACTTTCATATCTTATATTGAGGCAATTAGAAGTGCATAAACACCTTCATATCATCAATCCTCATTAATACTCATATTTGTGTTTAAATCTTCATATCTTAACACAAAGAGTATTTCTCATTCTCACTACACTTAAACACCTTCAAATATCCTAAGTGCTATTAAGTGAGAGAAAGAGATCATAGATCTTCATTTGTAATATCCACACTATTAAGAGTGTATTGTTGTTTTACAAAAACAACCATTGTGAAACTCTTGAGAGTTGAGTATAAAACTCTTGGTATTGGTGAGGAACATCACTAGGAAAAATCTTGAAGAGGGACATCTTCAAGTGGAAAGGAAAATCTTGAAGAGGGCATATCTTCAAGTGGTGTAAAGTCTTGGTGTGGATTCATCAAGCGGAAATTGTAACCTTGTTACTTGGATTAGTAAAGAGTACAATACTCAAGTACGGGTTGGTACTTGAGTCGTGGACGTAGGCTTGCCGAACCACGTTAAAAATCGAGTTAGCAATCTCTTTCCTTATCTCTTTACTTTAAAGTAATTAATTTTAAGATTGCATTATTTATTGTATTGTTGCTTTAATCCGTGAATTTCAACACCTAATCCTTTAATTTTTGAAATTGTGAAAGTCTTGAAACTTGGGATAATTGATTAAATTAGGCATTTATGTATGGAATGTTTAATTGGAAGATGTTCATTCATGTTGGGTTCATGATTAAACTGGGCATTTTTGTTAAATGTGAATGATTGTTGATGAATTGTGGGAAAAGAGTGATTGTCAAAATTGAGTTTGATTGTCAATTTGAGATGGAATAGTATGTATAAACTGGATTTGTAATGTATTGTGTCAAAGCGGGCATAAATATTTAAACAAAACACTCTCTTTGATAAATAGTACTTCAAGGATCATACAAAGACTCTCGGCCATAAGTGTTAAAAATGTTGCTCTATGGAAGTTTTTGCACATGGGCTTTGGGAAATTTTTATTTTTGGATCTTGTCTGTTAAATCATGATATTCAGTTGATTTTTCTTGATTGTAGATTGAGTTTCTAGTGTGATTATGATGCTTGCTGTAAAGTTTTATGCTCTATTGATATTGTAACCCCATGAAGTAATCATTTGATTTTATAAAGAGTTGCTCTGTGTTAATTTGATGAAGTTGTTGTTGGTAGAAGTATGGATAGGTAGATGATGTCGGTAGTTTGGTTTGATTTTTTTAGATTTTGATTTTAGATTAGGGATTAAGATCACTTGGTTGTTGAAAGCAGGATTTTGATAATTTTCTTATTGGTGATAAAATGTTTTTGATTTACTGCTTTTATGTCATTAAAAGATGTGAGAATTCTGTGTTCTAGATTATAGAAACCATTTGAATATTGAAGACCACTAGGTACTTGTGTGTTTGTTTACTTGAGATTCATCCTGAATGTGTCATGCACATGTTTCTGCATACCTTTGGGAATGCCCTTGCTTTCAAGAGTTATTCCCCTTCTGTCTGGTGCTCAAATAACAGCCATTACAGGCTTACACCTCTGAATTATGGAAATAGAGAGATTATAATAATTGATTAGACAAGCAATATGTGACATTATGACCCCTCAAAGCAAGCACGATCATCCCCACCACATTCAAGATATCACAAATTCTAGACATGTCATATTTCCCTGAAGTGAATCGAGATTCATGTTTTGTCTCAAGATTTAGTCAAAATGATTAAGGCTAATAGAATAGATATATTTTTTTACCATTGAGCATCTTCCATTAAGAGATTCATGTTTTGAAATCCAATTTGGTATGAATTTTAAATTGTGGAGTAAAGAATGATACATGCCTAACTTGTGTTATCTTTTACAACAGATTAAATTACATGGTGAAAACTCATCTAGTGGTGGAAATGACTAGCTATTGGAATGTCTTGTTGACGACTTTCCTTATGTTCCACAGCAAGATCAAGATCCTTATTTTTAAATTAATTATGTAGAAGATGTTTGATGTATTTTTCTTTTATTTTAGAACATTTTACTTTCATGATATTTTGGAATTTTAAAGATGTTTCTAATTTTGAGATTATGTTTGTATTGTATAATTTAAATTTTATTTATCTTGAATTTAAATTACACTTGTTAAATTAATATTTTATTTTTTTTCATAAAATTAATTAAATAAATATGAACAATACAAAACCGGAACGGAACGCCGGAATGCACTGAAACCGAAATGTTCCGTTCCAAACAAAAAACCGGAACGGATTTTATAACTATGGTCCGAGCCTTCAATGTATAAGTCTTCACCAATTTGTAGGTCATAGAGTTTTTGGTGGATTTTGTAGAAAGCGTGTTGTGTGTCCTTTTTAGCCACATTTTTAATAGGCAATGGTTTCAAGGTTGACTTTTAGATTGAGCTTAGAGTGGGAGGGTTTATGGGTTCTGGTAAACCTTTTGTAGGGTTTCTTATAGTAGGGGGGTTGTTTTGAATATACATGTTTTCTATATTTATGGGATGTGGATAATGGGCTTGGAGTGATATATATGGGTCCATTAATCCATCATGTGGACCTAGTGATATTTTAGTAGAAGCATCAATTGGACCCTAAATTGGATCCTTAAATTTATAGAATGTATTCAAAGTGATATATGTGGGTCTATTCATCCATCATGTGGATCATTTGGATATTTTATGATTTTAGTAGATGCATCTACAGGATGGTCATATGTGTGTTTATTATCAACTCGCAACATGATATTTGCAATATTATTTGTTTAAATTATTAGATTACTAGCACAATTTCCCGACCACACATTCAAGACTATTTGTCCTAAAAATGCTGGTGAATTTACATCCTAAGTATATAATAACTATCTTGGTATTTGATTGATGCTTAATTTTGTATCTATTTTTGTTATTATATACATTTTTTTTTTGTTAAACTCAATTATTCACTTCTTAAATTAGGTTTCATAACACTACTAAATAATGTGTTGTATGAATATATTTTTCACATTCAATTTCGCAAGCCAATAAACTAATATCATCTAACAAATTAACGATATCCACCAGGGAAATTTGATGGGTTTTTATCGACACTTGCAATTACTAATTCATTGTTTTCTCATACGTGGGGTTTGGAACAAGTGGAAATATATATTAAAAATGACAGGTAAGATGGATGCGGTTTTGCAATCAAAATCAGTACCTATAGAGTCGCAGTGCCAAATTTACATAGGAAGTACAAGAAATTGGAATTTTTGAATTATAACTAATAAGAATCTACGCTTGATCTCAGTTTTTCATTCGAGAAATTATTTACAAAGTCTTCGTGTAAGAGTGTTTGTTTACGTTAATTTTTATAGTATTTTTATTTAGAAATATATTAAAATAATATATTTTTAAATAAATTATTTTTGACATCATCACATTAAAATAATTTATAAACATTAAGAGATTTTAATTTAATTTAATATAAAAAATCATTTTTTTTACAAAAGAATTTTGAAATGCAATGACAAATAGATCTAGAATATACACAATATTTGTAATAATTTATTAAGTATACAATTTTTTTTTATTGAAAAGGGGCTAGTATGCATAAAAATTTAAATTATTAAATTTAAAATACCATTTAAAATTTTGAAGTGGCCATTACTCAGTCTGCATCCCGTTTCTGCCCTTGGTTGAATGGATCATAGTTGTAAGAGTCACTATTGCAAGGACACTTTTCCGAAAACCCCGGAAAGTGTGAGAAGCAGTCAATTAGTAATTGATTTGCTATATTCAAATGTTAGGCAAGAGTCAATTAGCAATCAAGGACCGCTTTTTCAAACCCCACTGAATACCATGGACCCTTGGAGAACCTTATTTACTAGATTACGAATTGTTAGGGAATTAAAATGGATATTTCGAGAAATAATTATTTATCATTGATTATTGACCCCAAATTCATCTAGATGTCATTGATTATTGACCCCAAATTCATCTAGATGTCATGAGTCGTGGAGAAATTATTATAGATGGTAATAAAGTATCTAGTCAAAATAAAGCAAAAACAATGATTTTCTTATGTCACCATCTCCATACATAGAGGAAAATAAAATGTCTCACAATTAAATATCTCTTTATTCTTTGAAATTTTTTAATGAAATATATGACCATCATAATATAGTTATTCTGCTAAAAGCTTGTTATGAGCGGATACATTTACGATTACAGGATTTTAAATCAAGTAAATACATAGATTTTGCGATGTTAAATATCAATTAAAAATTGAAATTATGTGGAGACAATGTCACCATAGAAGATATATTAGAAAAAATAATATTCTCCCTTTTATGCATGGCATAATTGTAAGAATTCAAAATATGATTAATCTCTGTATTTTTAGTATATTTTACTCTTACATTTGAGAGTTAATTTATAGACAAGTTAGAAGACTAAAAAAGCTAAATACAAAACTATTTTATACCTACTTTACCCAATTTTCATATCTGGAAATTAATTGTCATATTTTAACACTCCTCCTCAAGTTGGAGCGTAGATATTTATCATGCCCAACTTGTCAATTGTGTCATAAAACGCCCTTTCGGAGACGCCTTTTGAGAATATCGGCTAGCTAATCTTCGATTGAACAAGCGAAGTATAATTTTCCAATCAAGATTTTTCTTAATGAAGTGTCGGTCGACTTCAACGTATTTGGTATGATCATGTTGAGCAGGATTATGAACAATTTTGATAACTACCTTATTGTCACAATGTAGACCCATAGATGTTCCATAATCAATTCCCGTGTCTTGCAATACCTATTTAATCCATAGTAATTCACACACACCATGAGCCATACCTCGGTATTCGCTTACGCACTTGACCTTGCGACTACTTTACGCTTCTTACTTCTCTAAGTGATAAGTTTGCCTTCTATGAGCGTAAAATATCCCGATGACAATCTCCTATCAATCTGATTTCTGCCTAATCTGAGTCTGTATACCCTTAAATATCTTGGACCTCCCTTTTAAAAATAGAAGTCCTCTTCCGGTGTAATGTTTAGATACTTTAAGATTCGATATACAACTTCCATATGTTCTTCTCCTAGTGAATGTCCATGCTTGACTTACCACATTTCTTGCTTAGGCGATGTCGACCTAGTATGAGATACGTATATTAGTATTCCAACAAACCGTTGATAACATCCTTTGTCCGAAGGGGTCTAATTTTCTACTTGTCCTAGTTTATGATTCATTTTCATAGGTGTATCTATCGGTTTGCATGCAAGCATTCAGTTTCTACCAATAAATCTAACACATATTTTCGTTGTGATAGACATATCCATTTTCTTACCTTGAGACCTCAATCCTTAATAAGTACTTGATTGTCCAAGATCTTTCATTTTGAATTTTGAAGATGGTGGCGAAAGTAGTGTTAAAGAATTCACAAAATTATTAGAGCAACATGAACAGGTTTGGAAACCAGCTAAAGAGGAACTTGAAACCATAAATGTGGAGTGCGAAGAAAGCCCAAGAGAACTCAAGGTAGGAACTTTGATAATGCAAAAGGAAAGAGAAGATTTGATTGCCTTTGCTCGAGATTACACGGATGTTTTGCTTGGTCCTATGAGGATATGCAGGTCTAGATACAAATATTGTAGTCCATAGGCTACCATTGGAGGAGGGATGCGGACCGATTAAGCAAAAGTTAAGAAGAACGCACCGGAAGTTTTGATCAAAGTAAAGGCGGAGATCGAAAAGCAATGGAATCTTGGTTTCTTAGAGGTGGTCAAATATCCACAATGGGTGTCTAACATAGTAGTGGTACCTAAAAAGAGGGCAAGATTCGAGTGCAGTGTGGACTTTAGGGATTTAAATCGGGCTAGCCCTAAAGATAATTTTCCTTTACCACATATAGACATGTTAGTTGATAATGCAGCTCGTAGCTCAGTGTATTCCTTTATGGACGGTTTCTCGAGGTTACAATCGAGATAAAAATGGCGCAGGAAGATAAGGAGAAGACGGCGTTTGTTACACCATGGGGACTTTACGCTATAAAGTCATGCCATTTGGGTTAAAGAATGTTGGTGCCACTTATCAAAGGGCTATGGTGACTTTGTTTCACGACATGATGCACAAGGAGATTGAAGTATACGTGGATGACATGATCGCTAAATCGGGAAAAGGAGAGAATCATGTCCAAATAGTGAAGAAATTATTTGACAGGTTAAGAAAATATCAATTGAGGCTTAACCACGCAAAGTGTTCATTTGGGGTGAAGTGCAGGAAGTTGCTTGGGATTTGTGGTAAGTGACAAAGGAATAGAAGTAGATCCGGAAAAAGTAAAGGCTATTCGAGGTATGCCAGCTCAGAAAGCGAGAAGGAAGTAAGGGGATTTTTGGGAAGGTTAAATTACATTGCTCGATTCATATCCCAATTAACCACAACCTGCGATCCTATTTTCCGTTTGTTGAGAAAGAAGAATCTGACATTTGGAACACGAGAATGTGAAGAAGCGTTTGAGAAAATCAAGCGATACTTGCTTAAACCACCTCTCTGGTTCCCCTGTACCAAAAGGCCATTGATTTTATACTTAACGATGGCCAAAGCAGTGATGGGATGTGTGCTTGGGCAGCAGGATGAATCGGGAAGGAAGGAAAAGGCCATTTACTATTTAAGCAAGAAGTTCACGGAGTGTGAGTCTAGATATACTATGATTGAGAAGTTGTGTTGTGCATTAGCATGGGCTGCAAAAGGTTGCGACGAGTATATGTTGTATCATACCACATGGCTAATTTCTAAATTAGACCAGTTGAAGTACATCTGTGAAAAGCCCTATTTATCCGGTCGAATCGCCAGGTGGCAAGTTACGCTATCTGAATATGATATAGTGTATATGACAAGGAAGCGGTGAAAGGAGTGTCATCGCTGATCACCTAGCGGACCATGCTATGGAGGATTATGAGCCGTTAGACTTTGATTTTCCCGATGAGGATGTGTTTGCGGTAGAAGAAGGAAAACCGGATGGTGGGCTATGTACTTTGATGGTGCTTGTGAGCGTATGTGGTAACGGAGCCGAGGCGGTGATAATATCTCCGACAAGAAACAATACCCAGTGTCAACGAAATTGCAATTCGGGTGCACTAACAACACGACCGAGTATGAGGCCTGTATTCTTGGTTTAGAGGCTGCATTGGAGTTGAGCGTAAAGAAGATAGATGTATATGGAGACTCGATGCTAATTATTTGTCAAGTGAAGGGAGAATGGCAAACCAAGGAAGAAAAGCTAATACCCTACCAGGCGTACCGATCTAAGTTGGCTGAAGAGTTTGAGGAAATAGAGTTCACCCATCTAGGAAGGGAAGGAAATCAGTTTGCGGATGCTTTAGCTACTCTAGCTTCTGTGGCTAGAATAGACTTTGGGCAAAGCTTACAGCCGATACATATCGACATCAGAAATAATCCGTCGCATTGTTGCTCAGTTGAAGAAGAAATAGATGGAAACCCCTGGTACTATGATATCAAGAACTTCATCCAAAAACAGACTTATCCCACAGGAGCATCCAACACCGAAAGAAGACCTTGAGAAGGCGGCAATGGATTTTTACCTTGATGGAGAAGCTTTATATAAGAGGTCATCCGATGGGACTTTGCTTGAGATGCCTAGATGGGGTTGAAGCTAGAAACGCATTGCGAGAAGTGCATGAAGGGATCCGCTCGACCCATGCTAGTGGACATATGATGGCGAGGAAAATACAAAGAGCTGGTTACTTTTGGATGACATTAGAGAAGGATTGCATTGACTATGTCCGCAAATGTCACAAGTGTCGGATCTATGGGGACAAAATGAATGCCCCTCAGATACCTCTATTTAATTTGTTATCTCCGTGGCCTTTTGCAATGTGGGGGATCGATGTGATTGGACCTATCAACCCAAAAGCCAGCAATGGTCACAGGTTCATCCTCGTGGCAATTGACTACTTCACAAAATGGGTAGAGGCCGGGTCATTTGCTCATGTAACACAGAAGGTGGTGAAGAGGTTCATTGAGAGAGATCGATATGTCGGTATGGGCCACGAGAAAAGATTATAACCGATAATGCCCAAAACTTCAATGGGAAGTTGATAACGAACTTTGTGCTAAATGGAAGATCAAACATTCAAATTCCTCTCCTTATAGGCCCAAGATGAATGGTGCTTGTAGAAAGCTGCTAACAAGAACGTCAAGAAGATTGTTCGGAAGATGGTAGTCACCTATAAGGATTGGCATGAAATGTTGCCATTTGCTCTTCATGCATACCGTCATCTGCGATTCGGACCTCAACGAGAGCCACTCCATACATGTTGGTGTATGGGATGGAGGCGGTAATGCCTTTAGAGGTAGAAATCCCATCACTAAGAGTCTTGATAGACTCAGAACTAGATGAAGCGAGAATGGGCAAAGGTCGGATATGAGCAATTGAATTTGATCGGTGAAAAGAGGTTAGCGCAATCTGTCATCATCAATTATACCAAGGAAGGATGGCCAAAGCATATGATAAGAAAGTCCGACCTCGAAAATTCCACGAAGGCGATTTGGTGTTAAAGAAGATATTATTTGTACCAGGACAAGATCAGAGTAAATGGGCCCCAAATTATGAAGGCCCATATGTGGTGAAGAAGTCATTCTCAGGAGGAGCTTTGCTATTATCTAGAATGGATGGAGAAGATCTAGCTAGGCACTGTGAATTCGACTACTGTAAAGAAATATTATGCCTGATATGTTGTAACCTTCCTCAATAGATAAAATTCGGCCATGAATTCTTGCTGCAAGAAATCTTTTCCAAAGCATATGATTTTATAATATTTATTTGCGTTCTATCATTTATTTTTGATATATTTTGTGCACCACGCTGGGGGCAAAATTATTTACATAGTGATTTGCTTTAAAAGTGTCCATTTACAAATAAAACCATGTTTTGAAATTTTTTTGAGTTTGGAAACATGAGTAAAAAAAAATAAATAATAATGGAGCGGGAAAGGGTCCTGTGTGGAACAAAGGAGTCTCGCCGCCAAGCGTAAAGATTTGGCACGGGGAACACATCCTATGAAGGAGGGCCACCACGAAGAGAGGGGGGACCTATATTTCCAAAAGAGGTAACAAAGCATGCATATTATTGTCATAACACTAACCTGACAGGAAAATTGTGGTGAAAGCTGATGCAATTTCGAGTCATGAAAGATATGAAGAAACAAGATCTCAAGTCGACAAACCATGGTAAATGAATTGAGAATCGATGTTGTTTCGTTCCTCGAGCCGGGTCGGTCACCCATAAAAATGAGACCAGGAGATGCGGGTCGGTCACCCATAAAAATGAGACCATGAGATGCGGGTCGGTCACCCATAAAAATGAGACCATGATATCCGGGTCGGTCACCCATAAAAATGAGACCATGAGATGCGGGTCGGTCACCCATAAAAATGAGACCATGATGCGGGTCGGTCACCCATAAAAATGAGACCATGATATCCGGGTCGGTCACCCATAAAAATGAGACCATGATATCCGGGTCGGTCACCCATAAAAATGAGACCATGATGTCCGGGTCGGTCACCCATAAAAATGAGACCATGACATCCGGGTCGGTCACCCATAAAAATGAGACCTTTCTAACCAGGGTCGGTCACCCAGAAAAATGAGACCTCACTAACTCGGGTCGGTCACCCAGAAAAATGAGACCTCACTAACGAGGGTCGGTCACCCAGAAAAATGAGACCTCACTAACCAGGGTCGGTCACCCAGAAAAATGAGACCTCACTAACTCGGGTCGGTCACCCAGAAAAACGAGACCTCACTAACTCGGGTCGGTCACCCAGAAAAATGAGACCTCACTAACTCGGGTCGGTCACCCAGAAAAATGAGACCTTTCTAACTAGGGTCGGTCACCCAGAAAAATGAGACCTCTTTCCTTTCTAAGTTGGGGTGGTCACCCGTCATAATAAGACCCGGGTAAGTCATGCGTTGCAATGAGATAATTTTCGTGTTTTTCTTTACAACACTTACTAAGCTAAAGTCTTTTACAAAGACTTGAGTCGTAAGCATTGTAAAGAAGGGGGCAACTGTTGTAACCCAATTTTGGGTCATGCCCCAAAACTATCAGAAAATAACAAAAAAAATAAAAATAAAATGGGGATGGTGTCGGTAAAAGATCAAGTTAAAATTTTGAACATTTTTGGAAAAAATCGATTGTACCCTTTTTGTGCCCAGAAATGAAAAACGCGGATCCAAAGCTAAAGTAATTTATTATGAGATAAATTCGCGTATAGATTAAGTCATAAAATATAATTATATTTTTATGGACCGATTTGATACTGATCGTGGGTTAATATAATTATATTCGAGGAATTAATTTAGGTCGAGTTGAGGGGTTTAATTAAGCTTAGCGACTTAGTTATACTTTAAATTGATCAAATTAATTTTATTAAAGGCTTAGTTAATAAGAAATCAAATGCTCAAATTTAATTCGGGCTCAATTGAGGATATTTGAATTTTAGAAATCAATTTGAATTTTTTCAAGCCAATTAAGCGAAATCGGGGACCTAATTGAACAAATGGAGAGTTTATGTTGGAGCGGAAATCATATTGCACAAATAAAAATCGAGGATCAAAGTAAAAGGTGCGCAAAATTTAAAGTTAACTTTGATTTTTCCAAGGACATAATTGCACAAAATCATAAATTTAAGTTCAATTAAGGGTGCAATTGGAGGAGTAACAAATGGAAGGACCAAATTGTATTTCACACCCAAAAGCAACAAAACTTGAGCCACTCAAACACCCCACTTTGGAGACAAAACTCTCAACCATCCACATGGGATTTTGGAGTCAAAAGACAAAGACATTGAGCTACCCATTTTTTCTTGAGCCATGAAAAACCCATGTTTTGAGGAAAAAGACTGTTTGTTTTATACACGTCGGATAAAAGAGAAAAAGGAGAGATTTCGGGATTTTTCTGTTTTTTTAGTCTTTGAGACCCCGGGGATCCGGGATACATGGGGGTTTTTCTTTTTCAAAAATTTGTTGGTTTTCTTTTTTGAGTGCCGGTTTTGGCTGAAATAAAAAGGTAAGGAGGAAGAAAATAAGAAAAAAAACGGAGCTCGATCTCTCTCTAGGCTCGACATCTCCCGGACGGCAACCAGGGTCTCATCTTCCCTCTCGGCACGCTCTCCCTCTGGCTATCGGCAAAACACAAGAAAAACACCACAAAGAAACTAACTTTCATCTGGCCGTTGGTAACATCCTGAGAACCATCGTCTCATCCACTCCCTCGACCTCTGTTTTGCCCTCACCCTCTCTCAAAAAACCAGCTCGCCTGGTTCTCTCCTTCGGCCCCTCCGTCAGTAAAAAACAGACCACAGATTCCTCTCCTTCTTTTCCTCTAAACTTAGCTATTTCGGCTACCACATTGGCTCATCAAGAGCTGACTAATCATCACCATAAACAGCCTCTCTCTCTCCTCTTCGTCTCCCCTATTCTCGGCCCTCTCCTCTCTCTAAAACCAGGCGGACTGGTTCGTCCCCCTCTCCCTCTCGGTTGAAGGACACAAGTCCACCGTAGACCGCCTGGTCCCCCTCCTGACCACCACCTGCGTCATCCTCACCACTCCAGCAACCAAGGCAGCCATCTCCGACGAAGAAAACCGAGCAGCAACCCCTACAGGCGCCACCGACCGTCGCCTTCAAGCTCCATTTCCGGCGACCTCAGGCCACCATTTCCGATTCCAACACGTCGGGAAGAACCCCTCGGCGTCCTCTACACTAAGGTATCAGCAGAATCCCGTTAATTGTACTTGAAAAATCGATATTTCTGTTCATCTTCTCTGTGTTTAGCCCGGTTCTCGTAGCTACCGGGTCGGGTCGAGCTTGTTCCAGACCGGACCGCTGAAATTATGCAGGCCGGCGGCCCGGACAGACTAACGTCTGGGCCACGGCCGGACTCGACAACGTCTGGGCCACGGCCCAGGCCGAGACCGTCTGAGCCACGGCCCAGGCAGAGAGCACATCTGGAGGTTAGGTCGGCGACCAGCAGTCTGAGTCGGCGACCAGATGGAAAGGAGTGAAGTTGGCATGACCACTACCCGAATATAATATATATATAATAATATAATAATATAATAGAATAATATAAAAATAAAAAAATAATAAAAAATATAAAAAATATATAAAAACACAAAAATATTTTTATTTTTATACAAAAAATCTTAAAAAAATGTGTTATTTTTCCTGCATAAGGCCAATACACTAGCATATTTTAAAATTGTTTTGAAAGAAAAATATATATATTATCTTGGTTTTTGAAAAAAATGAGTTTTAGCATGGATTTTGCTAAAAAAATCATTTCTTGCATTTTGAGATTTTACAACATGTTTGTAAAATCCAAAGGGTATTAGCCAATATTCAAAAAATACAAAAAACTTTTCGGTGATTTATATTATTTTTGGAGTTTGGATAAATTCTATCCAAAATATTAGGTATAAATGATATATCTTTAACATGTAAATATTTTTTTATATATTTTAGCAATTATAAGACAAACAAAAACATCAAGCGACTTACCTTAGGTAGAGGCGTACTAGAGTGCTAAAACCTTCCCTTTACGCAACCAGTCCCTTACCCTAGAATCTCCGAAAGACCAGTCATAGGTTTCCTAGTAACCATAGTACTAGGTGGCGACTCCTTCGTTATATAAAAAAATATGTAAAAATAAATAATCCCCGACATTTAATAACTTTCCCGCTCATGGGGATAAGTTGCCAAGACGCCGCTCCGACCTAATTTTTGGGGTGCGACAAGATGTACCATAGGTTTTCGATATTTTTTGTAGTTTTTGTAAAGTCCCACCAGTCCAGGTAGCCAATGATTTCGTAACACCTTTGTTTTGAATGTCCTATTTCATCTCAATGAGAACACACCAACCCAGTTGCATTTTTGTATTTTTCGTCAACCCGATTAGCTCGGTCAACCCTTATATTCGACCTAAAAACTTTTGCCTCTCTCTTCCTTCATTTTTCAATCCCATCGTCATTGTCCCCACCTCTCTCCCATGCTCCCCGTCGGTCGATGATTCCTCGCCATCATCACGACATGCTCAGGGTGTCAATGTATCACCTGGAATCAATATGTAATCCCTTAGTCTTACGCATTAGTTCGAGTTGATTCAAATTCAAATTGTATTCAATATGTAATCCCTTAGTCTTAGGCATTAGTTCAACTGATTTCCTAACTTGCGAGGTTCCATTACTTGCCAATTCAGTATTTCATCATATATAATGGTTAACAATAAGAATGTGAAGAATATCATTCCATTATGGTATCGAGCTAAATTGATCTACATAAACCAAAACACAATTTTCTCTTATCTCTCGGCTCCCACCATGTCCACTACCACTCGTCAATACAACCACTCACACTCCCAATGACACAAGTCACACACTAATCGAGCATCAATACAACGACTCAAGCTCTATTGAAACTAAACTCTTCCAATTATTTGTCATGGAAACTTCAATTGCAGACACTCTTTGTTGGGTATGAACTCCTTGGTTACATTGATGGAACCAAACCACGCCCACCTACAACAATCACACAATCGATGAAAGCGGTACCCAATCCCGCTCACAATCTATGGACTCGACAAGATCAACTCCTCCTCAACGCAATTATTAGTTCCATCACTCCCAAGTATCATACCCTTCATAGCACAAGCTGAAACTTCCAAACAAGCCTAGACAATTTTGGCCAACACCTATGCCAAACCATCCCGTGGTCACATCAAACAACTCAAGATTCAACTCAAAAACACAACCAAAGGCACCCTTGGCATCTTTGAATTCATGTAACTAGTCAAAACCAAGGGTAACGATCTGGCTCTCCTTGGAGCTCCCATTGATGATGAAGAAATCACAGACAAAATCCTTGAAGGACTTAATGGCGATTACAAGAAACTTGTTCGTGATGTTCAAGCATGAGATACATCCATCTCCTTTGAAGAACTTCATGAGAAACTTTTGAATTTTGAAGCCTCTCTTCAAGCACAAATTGAGACCCATTTCCGGACTCTGCTCACCTCACCTATCAACACAACGAATCGTCCATGGCGTTCAACACCATCTCATGACAATAACCCATGGCACCAACCAATGAACCCACCTGCAATCCATGCACGATCTCAATTCTCTCCTCCAACTCGCCTCGCCCTTACCTTGGCAATCGTCAAATATGTCAGGTTCAAGGTCATACAACCAAAAGATGCCCTTCCTTTTGCCTAATACCTATTACACGAAACCCACCACTAACATCTCTCGACTTAGCTCTCCATGGCAACTCAGGCCAATATTGCCACAAGCACAACTTCCACCTCTCTGTGGTCGTTAGAGCAGTGGTGCCTCTCACCATGTCACAGCTGATTTGGACAATCTCTCCCTCCACACTCCTTATCCCGACAACGACGATATCATGAAAAGGTGATGGCAACACCCTTCCAGTCACCCATATGGGTTCCCTTTCTCTTCCTACACCTCACACAACATTTCAATTAAAGCGGTTCTTTGTGTCCCATCAATTAAAAAGAATATCATCTCAATATCACAATTTTGCAAATCAAACAGTGTAAAAATTATTCTCTTACATGATTCTTTTTTTGTGAAGGACCTCCGCACCGGGACACGCTAGCTGCGAGGATGCACTATAGTTGAGGTTTATGAGTGGCCGACTACTTTTCCCATGATTGCTTTGTCCATAATAAAGCCGTGATCATCTTGCTCTTTCTATTTTAAAACACCTTATCTCCAAAAATCATGTTGAATCACTCGTCCACCATAACCTCAAATTTTTGTGTAATGCATGTTTATGAAATAAAAGTCACAGGCAATCATTTTCCACTTCTTCCATTGTCTCTAGTCGCCCCCTCCAAATTATATATTCGGATCTATGGACCTCCCCTGTTGTGTCCACCAATGGCTGCAAATATTACATATTTTTTGTTGACCACTTTACTAAATACATCTAGTTCTATCCCCTTAAGTCTGAAGTAAAACCAGTGTTCATCAAATTCAAAGCTATTACCGAAAAATATTTCCAGTCAACCATTCAAACCTTATACTCAGACAATGGCGGTGAATACATTGCCTTGGCTGCTTTTCTCTCCTCCTCTGGTGTATCCCACCTCACCACTCCACCTCATACACCAGAGCACAATGGCCTTTCTGAAAGACGACATCTCTATATTGTTGAAATTGACCTTGCCTTGCTATCCCATGCCTCCTTACCACCTGCCCACTAGAGTTATGCCTTTGTCTGCTGCAGTTTATCTTATTAATAGATCGCCCACACCTGGACTCGAGTTCCTCTCCCCTTTTCAAAAAATATTCAAAACCCTACCCAATTACTCAAAATTGAGAATCTTTGGTTGCGTGTGCTACCCGTGGCTACGCCCTACACAACACACAAGTTGGAACCAGTCGCGTCCAAACCTTGTGTCTTCCTCGGCTAGTCTCTCACTTAGAGTGCCTACTACTGTCTCGATCCATCCACATCCGAATATATATATCCAGGCACGTCAAATTTATCGAGTCTCAATTTCCATACAACTCACTGTTGAGTAAGTCCACGTGTCGAGTCATCCAACCCCATCGACGACTTGGCTTCCACTGTGCTCCACGTCGTAGCCTCTAATCGGCGATCGGTCACTCAACCCTCACCTGACGTGGACATCTCTCAACATCTCCCGTGCGCAACTTCAATTCCAGTCATCACACCCAATCCCCATCAACCCTTTATGATGATATTTCTTCTCAAAACCCTTCCCATGCAGACCATTACCTCCTCACAACCAGTAATTCAACCTACACTGCTTGTCTCTTCCGCCCTAGACACCATTCCACAAAGCAGTATCCTTACGGCTTCCACTCGACCTATGACAATAAAGGCCCAAATTAATATTCGCGAGACCAAATCGAAGCTTATTCTCCTCGCACAACTATCATCACTAAACAATACATAACCTACGCCACTCTCCCAAGCTCTAACTCACCCTCATTGGTGCAAAGCCATGTCAATCGAGCATGATGCCTTAGTGAGCAATGGCACGTGGGATCTTGTACCATCTTACGCTAATCAAAATGTTGTCGGTTGCAAGTCACTACAAGAAAAGGTGTCTGCTTTGCAATGGATTTTTGCAACGACAGAAAATCATGTTGCACAAATTGCAACGGGATTTTTTAGCAACGGCTAAACAAATTCTAGAAATAAAACAAGCGTGGGTTGCAACGGATTATCCGTTGCAAATAAAATTACTTTGCAACGGATTTTCTGTTGCAAATTAAATTTGCAATGGAAAATCATTGCAATTTAAAACCATTTGAAATGAATTATCCATTGCAAATAAATTACTTTGCAACGACAAATCCATTGCAATTTAAAACCATTTCCTACTGATTATCCATTGCAAATAAAATTATTTTGCAACGGATTTGCCGCTTCGGTTGCAATTTAAAATATTTGAATGGCAAATCCATTGCAAATCCTTTTTTCAAATAATATAAATTAATACATAACATCGATTTGGGTGCTACGTTTTTAAAGTTAATCAAAACGTTCCTTTAATTTCTTCTCTCTTGCTCCCGTTTATTCATTTCTACATTTTGCATAAAATTTAAACACTACACTCTCCCTCAAACAATGTTGTGAGCAATAAATCCGTTTTAATTCCGTCTCGCTTCTCGATCTCCTTCTTGCTAACGTCAATCTTTAGTTACCCACAAGACCCATGACAACCATAACGAAGATCGACTTCCTTTGGTGCACGCTACTGGTCGAGTATTTCCATGTTGCTTGCATTTCATTTCCTGCATTTTATGAACAGACCAACTTATTTCAGTTTCTCCTTTGATTTTTGTTTCTTGCATACCAAAAGCTTTAATGGTGAAAAATCTGCTTTTAATTCCGTCTCTAATTTGCGATCTCTTCCTTGCTAGCATTTGTCGCACCTCAAGAAAAAATGAAATGCGGCGTCGTGGCGACTCGTCCCGTGAGCGGGGATTAAATGTCGGGGATTATCTATTTTCATAAAAAAAAGGAGTCGCCACCTAGTATTATGGTTACTAGGAAATCTAAAACTGGTTTTTCAGAGATTCTAGGGTAAGGGACTGATTGCGTAAAGGGAAGATTTTAGCACCCCTAGTACGCCCTACCTAAGGTAAGCTGCTTGATATTTTGGCTTGTTTATGATTTGCTATGATTTTCATCTTTCAAAACATATGTTTGCTAAATGGCGAATGGGATATCATTCCCGCCGAATATTTTGGATATCAACCCCTTAGGATTTATTTATCCAAATACCAACAGTGAATAATAACATATCATTCCCGTCGAATATTTTGGATATTAACCCCTTAGGATTTATTTATCCAAATACCAACAGTGAATAATAACATATCATTCCCGCCGAATATTTTGGATATTAACCCCTTATGATTTATTTATCCAAATACCGATAGTGAATAATAAATTATCATTCCCGCTGAATATTTTGGATATTAACCCCTTAGGATTTATTTATTCAAATACCGACAGTGAATAATAGCATATCATTCCCGCCGAATATTTGGGATATTAACCCCTTAGGATTTATTTATCCGAACACCGACAGTGAATAATAAATTCTCAAAAATAGGATTTTTATATTTTTTGAAATATTGGCCAATACCCTTTGGATTTTACAAACATGTTGTAAAATCTCAAGATGCAAGAAATGATTTTTCTTTATGAAATCCATGCTAAAACTCATTTTTTTCAAACCCAAGATAATATATATTTTGTTTTAAAAGAACAACCTGTTTTTAAAAAAATATGCTAGTGTATTGGCCGTATGCAAAAAAAAACACATTTTTATAGTAAAAATATTTTTGGAAAATTTGTATTTTTTTATATTTATTTTAAATATATATATATATATATAGGAGGGGTTGGTGCCCGACCAGCTTATGGAGGATGGGCTTCCAGCCTGCCTATGGTGCTAGGCCTTCAGTCAGCCCTCTTGACTGGGCCTCCAGCCCGCAATGTCATATGGTCGGTGGCCCATATATTCATGGACTGGGCTTTGTCAAACGGGCTGCTAATCCGTCCTTCTCTCGGGCTGGTCTTCTAGCCAAGACGGGCAGGAAGCCCAGACCTTTTAGTAGTCGAGCCGGTGCCAAACCCAGCCCAACATGACCCGACTCGGGGAGTGAACGAATTCACTCCCCCCGCATGCAAAGATGAATAGTAACAATGTGATTTTTCTAGTGCAATGAAAGGCTTACCTGTCAACACCTTTGGGTAGAGGATGTCGAGTTGGTTCTTCCAGTCGTAGGCTCGTCGGAAATGGTGGCCTTTGGTGGCCGGAGTAGTCGTCGGAAGCTGGCGGTCACGTTGCAGACGATGGAAATTTTCTGCCAAAAACTTTGCCTGTGATGATGGCTGAGTTTCTGGAGATATGGGTGGCTTATGGTGATGCTTAGGAAGGATATGTGTGGTCGATGGTGGCTGGAATTTGGTTGTTGAAGCTTGTGACCGGAGAGAAAAAGTGACAGAGGTTCCTGTGTTTTAGAGAGAGAAAGACAGAGTAAAACGAAAAAAATGCTCGGGTCTCTCTCTGTTTTCTGCGTCCTTGCAACAAAATTCTCACGTAATCTCTTCTCTTCCCCTCTGTCCACTCTCCTCCTCCTCATCTTTTGTTTTTCCTTTTTCAGCCATCGGGCACTGCTATTTATAGCAACGAAAGTCTAACCGTTCAGTCGCTAAATGCAGTTGAGGAAAGGTAATAAATCGAGATCAATCAGAGGATAATTAGGAAGGAAATCACGCTGGAGCTAATTTTGGGAAGAAAATCATGTTTACATAGGAAGGAAATTGAAATCATGATGATCTGCCTTGCTCTGATGGGGAAGAAAATCGATCCGAAAGTAGGAAAAATTTTTGATGACTATGATCTCGTGAATTGAGAAGAAAATCAGATAAAAAAGGAAGAGAATTTTTATTGATCTGCTGTGAACAATATGGCGCGCCTGAAAATTCAATGCGCCAGTGCATGTTTCTTTTTAAAAAATACAGATTTCAAAATTTTTTCTTTTTAGGAAGAAAGAAAAAATAATTTGGTCTTTTAAAAATTCTTTAATTGCACCCAATTGGATTTAAATTTGTAATTAAGCAATTAAATCCCATCAAAAATTCAATCTCAAACTTAGCTTTGCGCGATCTCCTTATCTAGTCCTTGGTTCCTGATTTTTGCGATTTAACCCTCAATTGACCATTAAACTCTCAATTTGTTCAATTTTGCCCTTGAACCAAGATCTATTTTTTTTTAGAAAAATAAAGAGTCAAAAATTGGGTAGCAACAACGTTGATCTTCGATTACCCACAAGACCCATCACAACCACAACGAAGATCAGCTTTCTTTGGTGCACGGTACGATCAATATTTCCATGTTACTTGCATTTCATTTACTACATTTTATGAACAGGCCAGCTTATTTTAGTTTCTTGATTTTCTGTTTTGCATACCAAGAGCTTTAATGGTGAAAGAATGAAATGTAGTGCTTGATTTATTCTTGAAATAAACCATTTCCTGCACACACACACCCGTTAAAATCCAAGATTTATCAGCTCAGTGGAGCCACATCACACTCAATTTCACTATTTAATCTTGAATTTTGTTAGAATTCATCCTGTTTGTTTGCCTAGGAAGATGTGCTTCACAAACCCAGTTTTTTACTAAACTAGATTAATGGATTTAATTTGTTGGCATTTTGCATTGATCGTTCAATTCAGCATGCTCAAAAATTGTTGAGTTCCTTGCATCACTGGCTCTCTCGAAGCATGTTTTGAGACTACTAAGTATTTCAGCATAACTGTCAGTTTTGGTAATCATTCTTCCTACTCAAAGCTTCTCATGACTTGGAAATATTTTTGGGGGTAATTTAAAATCCAATTGATAAAACCTCAGAGATATCTGCATGGTGAAAGATGATGTTTGGAGATACAGGCCACTATTGTGTTTGCATGTTAGAATTTGAATGCATGTTCACTTAATATGCAACCAGAGATAATGAAGCTGAGAAAAAAACACCAGAGGGATTTTGAAAACAGATTATTCCTCGTGTGTATTGAAATATTAGATTTTGAAAGTACTAATTTTATGTTCGGTTTCCACACCTTATAAGACATTCAATTGATATTCAATATCACCATAACCTATGCATCTCATATTTTTAAAAGCTAAGGTTGTGGATCTTTAAAGTTCTATGAGAGGGCATTCATTTGCTCCAATATACGGTTGTGAATGTTTTAAGAACTAATGCTTTTTAGCTTGAGCTTGGTTGCAAGCTGCTTCCTTACCATGTAATTTCTATTGCAGGGAGTGTCAAATCCCTTATAAGCATGCCCTGCTTCATGTGCTAGTATACCAGCTGCTGTACGAGAAGCCAGAGGTCCCATTGAAGATCTTATTCGTATTTTCAGTGGGGATAGAGGATGTTAATTTTCAGTGTTTTTCTGAACTAGATTAATGGATTTAATATGTTTTTTTTATTCTATGTTGATTTACTTAGACATATAAATGTAATTAAATTTTGTTGTATTATTAATTTGAATTTACCAATATTTTTTATTTCAACCATATTTATTTAGTTTTAATATTAATGATATTTCAATATATTCTACTAGTTTTAAAATATTTATTCAAAATTAATTTAACAATAAATAAATATAAAATTGATGAAAAAAATTAATTACCATTTGCAAATTGCAACGGAAAATCCGTTGCAAAAGTTTGACTTTGCAACGGAAAATCGAGTTGCAAATGAATTTACAATCGAAGGATTGCAACGGATTATATACATTGCAAATTCCATTGCTAATTAATATTAGCAATGAATTATTTTGTTATTTGCAACGGATCAATCATTGCAAATGACCTCTTTTTCATAGTGAGTGGATTTTTAGAATTAAACATAACTCGATGGCTCAGTTAAGAGGTTCAAAGCCAGTCTGGTGGCAAAAGGGTTCCATCAACACCCGGTGTGGACTTCCTCGACACCTTCAGTCTAGTGGTTAAACCAACCACCATACGGGTAGTACTTAGCATATCTATCTCACGCAATTGGACACTCGGGCAACTCGATGTCAACAATGCATTTCTTCGAGCCATCTAGTCGACACGGTCTTCAAGCAACAACCATCGGGCTTCATTGATCAAGATCATCCATCGCATGTCCGCAAACTACACAAGGCAATTTATGGACTCAAGCAGGCCCCACGGTGCTGGTATCAAGAATTGTGTTGTTTCCTTCTTCAGACTCCTCTTTGTTCTCATGCTTGATCGCTCTCTGTTCATACTCAAACAAAATGGTCATGTCATCTACATCCTTGTTTATATAGATGACCTTATCATCACCGAGAGATAACACCGACTTGGTCACTTCCTTCATATTGCATCTTGCTCACCGATTATCCTTAAAGGATCTCGATTAGTTGTCCTATTTCTTAGGTGTGGAAGTTGTTCATAACAAACATGGCATCCTGCTCTCTCAAAGGAAGTATATCTTTGACCTTCAGCGAAAACACAAATGACTCATGCCAAACCCGTGATCACACCTCTTCCTACAAGCCCTATGTTGGTACTCCAATCTGGAATACCATTTGCCCAACCCCACTGAACCATCATCGGTAACCTTCAAAATCTCCTCCTCACCAGGTCGGATCTTCCATTTCCAGTCAACAAGTTGTCTCAATATATGCATCAACCTACCACCGATCATTGGATGTTTGTTAAACGTCTACTTCATTATCTCAGTGGCACTATCAATGATGGACTTCAACTACAATGTCATTCTCCCTTCACCTGTATGCCTTCTTTGATCATCTTCAAGGTATTGACTCAAATTCCCTCTCAACCTACTCGTGATGCTTGATTAGGCGGAGACAAAGATGATTTCACGTCCACTAGTGCATATATTATTTATCTTGGTTGTAATCTTGTATCATAGAGCTCTAAGAAACAAAAACTATTGCATGATCGTCCACTAAAGCCAAATACCAAATAATAGCCAACACTGCAGTTGAACTCAATCGGCTCACTTATCTCCTCACCGATCTTGACATCTCACTACCTCTATCACGACCCGATTCCGGATTTGTGATCGGCACATAGGCATGGTCCTCATCCAAGGTCTCACACCTATGCAAACCCAAACTTACACAAACTTATCATTCATATTCATAGTTCAACATTACGAAAATATCAAAGTAAACTTTATAACATAACGCAGCGGAAATATCAAAGTAACTTTATAACATAATTCAATTGTCTTTATACCAGAGTTGATTACATATTGTTATACTTGTGGAGCACTAACTGGACATATGAACAAAAGTGTCGACTACAACCAAAATAGCAGGTTCCAAGAGTAGGACAAAAATGACCTGCTAGCAAGCTATGACCCTGAAAATAATGAATAATAAGGGGGTGAGTTCAACAACTCAGTGAGTAGATAATATCCAATATACACATGCGAGATAAATATAGCAAAGAGAAGTATATTAGCAAATAGGCTCGAAGTTCTTACAACAAGTCTCTCAAATAGGTCATAGCAAGAATTCAATAGGTAAAGCTCATCAGAAAATCAGAATGCAATGAGCATGAGGCTCCGTACTGTGGGATGATCAGTCCACACAGGTTGGTGACTCCCCCGACCAACTAGGGTTTCAGATAGGATTTTCACAAAGGCTAACACTACCCTATTAGCATGGGTATTATGACTGGCATACCACAGGTATATCTTATAATCAAAAAAACATATCCATAGCTCAAGGCTCAACTCATGGTATCAATCAAATGAGGATCTATCAATTCACAAACAAATATAGGCTCATATCAAGAACGTATATTCAACAAATGATTATGTTTTATCGTATCAAGAATATAATCAAGGTATATATTATCAAAAAGCACAATACAATTCATACCAGCAAATTCAAAAATGTATACTATTTCTCATGCATATTAAATGTTATCCACTCACCGAACTCAAAAGCAGACAACTTTTAAAAGTAGAATGTTGATGAAACTTTACTAATATCCCGCGGGTAGAATATCGGGATTATCTGAATATATAAAAGAGGATATACTCAAAAATGACTCAAAAGAAGTAAAATACCTTTAATAACATATCTAAGAGTTCAAATCATAATCTTATGTATTTTTGAATCAAACTATCCATTTCTTCGTAAAACCTAAAACAAAGGTTTCTTCCGAAATCTAATTCCAAAATACACAATTCGTAAAATTGATATTAATCCATCAAAAGAGAGTCAATTATCTATCAAACCAATCTGAAATATTAATATTTCTCTTAGGGACCATTCTGAAATTTTCTTATATTTTTAGGGTTAAATTGTAATTTTACCAAATTGAGATTTAGTTGAGGTAAAAACTTTTTGGAGTAAAGTGAAAAATTGTGGTAAGATGGATGTGTTTTGCAATCAAAATCAGTACCTATAGAGTTGCAGTGCCAAATTTACATAGGAAATAAAAGAAATTAGAAATTTTGAATTATGACTAATAAGAATCGACGCTTAATCTCATTTTTATTCGAGAAATTATTTACACATAGAATATACAAGATATATGTAGTAATTGATTGAGTATACTTTTTATGCATAAAAATGAATTTCTTTTGTAAAATAAATTATTAAAATCCAAATACCATTTAAAATTTTGGAAGAGTCACTATTGCATGGACACTTTTTCAAAATAACCTAGAAAGTGTGAGAAACAGTCAATTAGTAATTGACTGGATATATATATATATATATATATATATATATATATATATATATATATTCAAATCTTAGGCAAGAGTCAATTACCAATTAAGGACCACTATTTCCAAGCCCCAATGAATATAATGGACTCTTAGAGAACCTTTTTTACTCTGTTACGAATTGATTGGGATTTAAATAGATATCTACAAATGTTATTATTTATCATGAATTATTGACCCCGAACTCATCTAGATGTCATGAGTCTTTGAGAAATTATTTTTGATGGTAATAAAACATCTAGTCAAAATAAAACAAAGACCATGATTCTCTTACGTCACCATCTTGTTATAGATGGTAATAAAGCATCTAATCAAAGTAATGCAAAGACCTTGATTTTCTTACATCACCATCTCCATGAACAATTCAAAATAGAGTATCTCACAATCAAATATCTCTTTATTCTTTGACAAAATTTTAAAGAAATATATGACCATCAAAATAAAGTTACACACTCAAAAAGCTCGTTATGGTCGGATACATTTATGATTGTAGAATTTTAAATCAGTAAATGCATACAATTTTGAAATGTTAATTATCAATTCTAAATTAAAATTATGGGGAGACAATGTCATCGACAAAGATATATTAGAAAAAACATTCTTCACTTTTCATGTCTTGAATTTGCCTTTGCAAAAGCAATGTAGAGAGTGAGGTTTTAGAAAATCTTTTGAACTGATTTCATACTACTTCTTACTTGAACAAAATAATGAATTATGAGATATAATAATAATTATGATCATGGTCATGGTCTTGGTAGATACCGTGGATAACGATGGTTTAATTATCGTAACCATATCAGATTATAACGAAACCTATACCGAATTAGAAGGGGGAAAGGGAAACAAAATACATAATGATGATACCACTTGCCAGCCATGCTATGTAAAAAGAATCTAGAGAAAATAACCAATTTGATGTTTCTCAAGCATCAACAAATCCTAAAAACACTATGTTTTTTTGTTCACAAACCATGAGGCCATGCTGAGTACATGTGCATAGCTTCAAATCCTCTGAGGATTCAAAGTAAAGCATATTTATAAAGAAACTTTATATCAATTATCCTATCAAGAATAGAAGAAACACACACACAAACTAAGAAAGCAAACATATGACTACAGTGCTGCAAAGATTTGATAAGGATGAAGATCAACATCATCACACATAATCTCCACTCTGAATACATTGCACTAGAGTCTTTGTTCTTGGGATTGAATATGCTACTATTACACTCTGCATGGTAAAGACATTGTGGTTGCACTTTGCATATGTAATCCTTATAGCTTGGTACAATACTATTATTATTGGTTATGTTTGAATATCATGTCATTGTTATCTTTTGTAACAAACACATAGACATCTCCTTTATTTCTTGCAAAAGGCTCACTTGTATAAAGTGTCGCACCACATCGCGAGGCGCGATGTCGTGATCGACCCTCCCGTGGACGGGGATTTCAAAATGTTTGGGGTATCATTTTTATTTTCGTGAGAACAAAGGTAGTCGCCACCTAGTATTATGGGTACTAAGAAACCTAAACAAGTCTTTCAAAGATTCTAGGGCAAGGGACTCGGTTGTGTAAAAGAAAGATTTTAGCACCCCTAGTACGCCCTACCTAAGGTAATCTACTTGATATATATTTTTTGCTATGATTCGTTATGATTTTGATTCTTTTAAAGAATATGTTGGTTAAATGATGACTGGATATTACTCCATCAAATATTTTGGATATTAACTCCTTAGGATTTATTTATCCAAACACCGACAGTGAATAATAGCTAATTATCCTTGCTGAATATTTTGGATAATAACTCCTTAGAATTTATTTATCCCAATACCAATAGTGAATAATTGCAAATTATCCCCGCCCAATATTTTGGATATTAACCCCTTAAGATTTATTTATCCAAATACCTACAGATGAATAATAGCATATCATTCTCATTGAATATTTTGGATATTAACCCTTTAGGATTTATTTATCTAGATACCAATGGTTAATAATAAATTCCCAAAAATAAGTATTATATTTTTTGGAATATTGGCCAATAAGCTTTGGATTTTTACAAACATATTGTAAAATCTCAAAATGCGAGAAATGATTTTTGTTTGCAAAATTCATGCTAAAACTCATTTTTTCTTCAAAACCAAAAATAATATATATTTTTTTTAAAAAAAACAATTTTTAAAACTATACTAGTGTATTGGCCGTATGCAAGAAACAAGATATCTTTCCCTCGGGATGGGCTTGGCTGGGAGCCTTATTTTTCATGGATCTGGCCGGGCACAAAGCCCGGTCCCGCCCGGCCCGCGGGGGAGTGAATTAATTCACTCCCTCGTGCAGTAGAGAAGACGATGAACAGTGGATATGTGATTTTTCGAGTGTGACGAACGGCGTACATATTCATACCGTTGGGTAGAGAAGATCAAGGTGGTTCTTATTGTTGAGGTTTCGTTGGAAATGGTGCATGGTGGCGTTGCAGTTGCTGTCGTTTGCTGCTGCTTCTTCGCCAAAGCTAGTTGTCTAGGTTACTGGAGTGATGGGGGAGAGGCTAGTGTCGTCTAGATGAAGTGTGGTGGGCGGAGTAGATGGCTGACGGGCTGAGAGGGAGAGAGTGACAGAGCCTCCTTTTTTTTTAGAGAGAGAAAAGCAGAGGAAGACGAGAGCCTGCTGGGAAGAGCAAGAAGGAGATTAACATAGAATTTTATGTAAATGGCTCTACAATTCTCTATATATCTCTGTGTTTTCATACTTGTTATTTCCCACATAAAATCTCTTCTTTGTCTTCTATTTTTCCCTTCCCTCTTTCTTTACCATGCAGACTGCTATTTATAGCAGAGAAGACTCGAATGTTGAGGAAGGTAATTAGAGGAGAATCAGGGAGAAAAGGAGGAGAATCAAAAAGAGATACTGATGGAGACTAATCAGGAAGAAGATAACGATTGATTAGGAAAAAAAAAATTTGATCTGTTTTGCTGTGATCTCGCATCTGAGAATTCAATGCAAATGAATGTCTGGAACAAGTGCTAGGTTTGCAATTTTTCATTTTTTCATTTTTTTAAAATGTAAAAATAAGATCTAGTACTTTAATTTCTTTAATTGCATCTAATTGGATTTAAGGTTGTGATTTTACGCAATTATATCCCCATCAAAAATTTAGTCTCAACCTTAGCTTTGCACGATCCTTTTACTCGGTCCTTGGTTCTCGATTTTCGTGATTTATCCCTCAATCCACCATTAAACTAGCAATTTATATAATTCGCCCTCAATTTTGCATAATTGACTTGAAAAAATCAAATTAGTCTCCGAAAATTTCAATTTCATCAATTGAATTCAAATTAAATTTACAAACTTGATTTCTTATTAACGAGCCGTTAGTAAAATTAATTTGAACAATTTAAAGTATAATTAAATCCTTCAACTACACCCTAAATTTATTCTCAATTACAAATTTTAAATTAACCCACAACTAGATCATATTGGCCCATAAAAAGTATAATTATATATTTTGACTTAGTTTTTATGCAGATTTATCTCATAATAAATTAGTTTAACCTTGAATATGTGATTTTCTTTATTTTCGGCTACGAAAGAGATACGATTTTCCGATAACATCCAAAATTTCGCCTCAATTTTCCTGCTGACACCGAGATCCCTTTATTTTACCTTTTTTGTTTTTAGGGTAGTTTTGGGAATGACCTAAAATTTGGTCACGACATAAAGTATAATTGTTCATACGTGTACAGTAAGTTAAATCGAGTGCTTTCAATTCCTTTATGGTATCGAGCATAATCTAATCATTCTATTAGTGAACTCCCTCTTCCTAATTCTTCTTGTATTCTAACTAAATACCAAAATGGACACTCTAAACCCCATACTTTTCCCGAATTTCAACTACACTACACTACTTGTCACCCTCTTTAAGCTTTGCATGCAAGTGTGGTAATCTTTGAGCCTCGTACTTATGTTCAAGCGGTTGCTATACCTGAATGGCATGCATCAATGGCCGATGAATTTCAAGTGTTGCTGAAGAATTAAACATGGTCATTGTGCCCTCGTTCCCCTAGTAAAAATGTGGTCCCATGCAAAATGATGCCATCTCCACCGAGAGTCACCTCTGCCAGGCTCGACTGATTCTAGAGTACCAGGACCTCTACGATCACTCCAATCACTCTCTCGTGCACCTCCAAACTCTAACTACTAAACTCAAGTTGCTTCGTCGAGAAAATACAGATCTCCAAGTCGCAAATAGGAACTCGTTCTTGGGAAATAACCGATCTTAACAGTTCTCATCGCTCGCCTCGTTGTGGCCTCGCGATCCCTCAATCTTACGTTTCTTATAGCTTGATAAGAAAATCATTAACAAGAGCTTGCATGTCCGGCATGATTTTCCTTGAACCTCACCTAAAGCAGAGATCAAAGAAAGGCTGGCAAAATGAAGTGAATCGATTCGGCAAAGAAGAGATGGGATGTCACTGCGTACTGAGAAAGGAATTAGTAGAAAACCTAGATTTTGTGTGTGATGATGTCGTTTGTGTGTTTGTGTGCTTTGTGTTTTGTGTGCTGTTTTATGTCTCTCATCCTACAGTTTCGATAAAAATTAAAAATAATTACTAAAAAGAGAGATTAAGAAAAACTTAATCCAATGAAGAAGAAGAAGAAGAAGAACATGAATTCTTACACAAATTAAGAAAATCATCAACAAATGAAAAACTTCAGAAAAACTGAAGAAGACAAATGAAATTCAAACCCATTCTATCACCTCTCTTACCTCCCATTTTTTTCTCATCCCTCTTTTCTCAAAGTCATACAGAGACAAATGAAATTCAAGTTAAGAAATAGACCAATGAAATTCCTTCTCTTCTCTCGTTTACATACTTGTTTGTCAAAAGAATTAAGTACTCTTGTTTTTATTTTGAAACTCACGCAATCACAGAGACAAAATAATGAAAAACAGAGGCCTTTTGTGATGCTTAACTCACTGCATCATTTTCTGATTTTCTTATTATATATAGAAGCAAATACGAAAGGTTATGTACTCTAAATAACCTCTAAATCATAACTGCTATATGAAAGGTTAAGTCCTCTAAAAGGTTACGTCCACTAAATAACTTCTACTTAAACTCTGCTGGATTCAAAACAAAACATAAATTACAGAGACAAATAAAATTGAAATCAAGAAATAGACCAATGAAATTCCTTCTCTTCTCTCGTTTACATACTGTTTGTCAAGAGAATTAAATACTCTTGTATTTTATTTTCATTGTTGCAATCTCATGCGTTTATCAAAGCATGAGATTGAGGGGGGATGTTAGAGTATAGATGAATATTCTTGAATAATGTAATGTGTATAAAAAGAGAAATGCACACACAACAAATGTATGCAAAACAGAATATCAATACAAAATATTCAAATTTCAGTTTCTCTCTCTTTTCTCTCTTCTCCCTCTTCCCTTCTCTAAACTAATTTTTCTTTAAATTCTGCAAATTCTCTCAATCCTAACATGCTATCGAGCCTTGTTGACCCAGATGTCACGAAGTTCGAATCTCACCACCCCCATTCTATTTGATAAAAATCAAGCACAAGGTGATGTGGGTCCGTGCAAGTTTAATATAAATCATATTATGGGGCCTCACTTACAAGCTTAAGCTTTTAGTTGAGTTGGTTCTTTAACAATATTTTGTACACAAAGTCATATATATATAGTATGACAGTGATGACAGTTAATGTATCTATTCTAGCTGTCATTATTTTGTATTTAATTGACAATTAAGGCTGCATTATCTTCACGGGATTCATTAGGTTCAGCCGTTACCTGTTCTACTACACTGGCCTTGGTCATAGTTTAAGTATATTGGCTTCGCATGCTCTTATGTGAACTGCAATTTTCACTTGAATATGCTCCCATTGTCTGGTCTAACAATGTCAGTGCTCTAGCTCTTGCTTCCAATCTCATTTTTCATGCACGGTCTAAGCATATTGAAGTGAATTACCACTTTGTTTGAGAGAAAGTGACAAACCGAGACATAATCTTACAACATGTGCCCTCTTCCTTGCAGCCGACAAATATATTTACAACAGTTGATCGATTTTGTTTTCTTAAGGACAAACTCTCTGTGTTGGATCCCTTGCTAGTTTGCGGGGGAATGATAAGGATAAAAATCAACATCATCACACATAATCTCCACTCTGAATACACTGCAGCAGAGTCTTTGTTCTTGATGTTGAAGATGCTACTATTACACTCTGCATGGTAAAGACGTTGCGGTTGCACTTTGCATATGTGATCCTTACAGCTTGGCACAATCCTAGTATTGCTGCTCCCTTTTGAATATCATGTAATTCTTATCTTTTGTAACAAAAACATAGACATCTCCGTTATCTCTTGTAACAACCTCATTTATATAAAGTATAACAGTGCATACGTCTCTGATAAGTTAAACCAGAGTGATTTCAATTCTTTTAAGATTAACATCTATGATGCTTTAGGTGAAAGTTTCCCTGGGCAGAAAAGGGAAGCATTATTCTTATTAGAATTCACCGAATTTATAGAAAGATCATCGATCATGATGTTGGTTACAGAGAACTATTGATGAAGACCTTGCGACATAGTCCTTGTTTTGCTGAACTATCTGCTACTGCATTCGTTTATCTCCTTGGAATACAGACAATATTTCCATATAAAAGCATAAAGTAGAGCTCCATTGATGAAGACCTTATTTCTTAACCACCAGCTATATCTACAAACTAATTAAGGACTTTCAACGGGTGGAATCATCACACTATAACATTGGAGAAGCTTCCGTCCTGCACCAAAACGCCATAATTCAAGACAACAAGAATCGTAGTTGAAATGTAAATAAGAATAGAAAAACATTTCTAATAATTTAATTAGCAGAAAAACATTGCTAATGCCAAAATCAGTGTACCGCAGTCCTGATGGACAGGAGCATGATGGCTACTAAAATGGAGGTCATGGTAATCAAGAATGGGAGGCAGCTCGATGATAGTGAAAATAGCTCGAAGCAGGGTATTTATAGTGAAAAATTAAGGAAACAAGTTGATAAATAATAATGATAGGAGGTGCCCGATTTAAGGGAAATTTGACAAAGACCTTGTAAGGAAAAAGCATAAAATAGACGTATTTTTATATTTTTATATAGATTTTAAGATTATTTTACTCAATTGATTTCTTATGCATATTTTTTTTATATCAATTTATTAAATAAAACATTAATTCCAAGAAACAATATTAAATACAATTGAGTCATGACCCTTGTTTTAAGATGAGATATCTACTCACATGTTACCTTTCAACTTTCCAATAGTTTGTGGAATAATGTCACTTTTTTTTTAACTTGATTGTTAAATAAAATTATAATATTTTTTTGAATATGTGAAACTTTGCATAACATTTTTGTTCTTTGGTTTTATCAACCGCTCTCATACGTGTTTATTTCTATCACAAATATCAAATACGGAAGATTGCAATGAATATGATTTGATTCATCAATCTTGAATTATTGATTTGAATGCTTTTGAAATGCAATAAATTGTGAAGTATCTTTCTTTAGTTCCCTAATTAGTTCTCTACAATTAGTCCACCGATTTTACAATACGACCCTCTTAATTTTGGTAGTCTTTTATTTTGGTCCTTGGATTGTTTTCATTTTCGGTCAAATTCACAAGAGATATAAATTGCTGTTTTTATTTAACAAATGGACTCTAAATTTCATTTCTCTTCAATGAAGTCCATGATTGAATTAATAAGACCCTTAAATTTCTCATCTATTTCATGTTGTCTTCCGTCTTTTAGTTTATGCAAATTCTGTCCATGCAGCCCTCTTCATTAATTTTGTTTTCAATTAAACCTCTTATTGTCGCTGAAAATTATTCCTGATGTTTTGTGTCGCGACGACGGATTTTGGGACGCGCTTCGCGCCTCGCCTTCACCCCGGGATTTGGGGAAAGAAACGGCGCGGTGAAAAGTGGGGTAGTTTATAATCGTAAAATTTACGATTATAATTCTAAGGAGTCGCCACCTAGTATTAAGGTCACTAGGAACCTATTGGTCTGCTAGAGTCTTGGGTAAGGGGACTGGTTGCGTAAAGGGAAGGTATTAGCACCCCTTATACGCCTTACCTGAGGTAAGCTGCATTGTTGTTTGATTCTAGTTAAAATTTTTACACTACACTTTTAAA
>CM063603.1:11565526-11785850 GCA_032356905.1 Salix exigua
TAATTTTGGCTAGATGCTTTATTATACAAAAAGCTAAATGAGGTCGTGGTTCCACTGTGAAACTCACACCTCATTTGCTTTCTTTATGCTAATTAATTATGAAAAAATTATAGAGTTGCCCCTACCGCAGATCATAGTCGGCATGAACGGCTTCTGTTTCAGCAAGGCAGCTACTAAATACTCTATTCCAGCATGAGTTTGTTGACTTTACAAGCATTTCATCCCTTCAAATAAATTATCCGGATAAACGTGTGTGAATCTGCATGCAAAGAGCATGAATGCATCATTTAGCTTTTAGTATATAACACACACACACACACATATATATATTATAATTAACTAATTGTTTTGTTGCACATGCAATAAATATTTTTTTTAAAATTATAAATAATACTAGTCACTTACTCTCATTTTATCGTGGCAGGAATCATATTTTTTCAATATAAAAAAATCATTTAATCATAAAAATTATAATTTTTAAAATTATAAATAACTAATTATTTTATCGCACATGCTAGAAACATTTTTCTTGAAATTATAGATAATACTATCCACTTAACCGTATTTTACCGCGGCTGGAACTATATTTTTTCAACGCAAAAATTTTTTTTGATCTGAAAAGGGATAATTCCGTTAAATTACTATATAGCTAAAATAAAACATGATTTCAAACAGTGTTTTTCATTGTTCATCTACACTCAGATGCACAGTGGATTGGAATAGTTAAATTACATAATAATATAGATAATACTACCCACTTAATCTGTATTTTGCCGTGGTTGAAACCATATTTTTTCAAATTATAGATAATACTACCCACCTAACCGTATTTTGCTGCATGCTGGAACCATATTTTTCAACGCAAAAAATTATTTGATCCGAAAAGGGATAATTCCGTTAAATTACTATATAGCTAAAATAAAACATGATTTCAAACAGTGTTTTTCATTGTTCATCTACACTCAGATGCACAGTGGATTGGAATAGTTAAATTACATAATAATATAAGTATAATTTGTACATTAGAACTGAACAAAGAAGTCACTCTAGCCGAGTGGTTAAAGTGTGTGCCTATTACGTACAAGGGAGTTCGAATCTCTTAGGCGACTAATCTTCGGATCCACTTTTTTTTACATTTTTTTCCTGTTTTTTCTACTTATATATTTTTTTTATTTTTTTTTATAACCATGGTGTCCATATCAGCTTACGCACACCACGATTGTTTTTTTCCAAAATGAACAATGAATTTCATTATTCATTATTGTTTGAAAATGTGCTTTCTCCTTGCACTTTTTTTCTTTTAATCGGCTTTCTTTTTTTTCTTTTATAACCAGGGTGTCCGGTACAACTTACGCGCACTATGACTAATCTCCTGACCCATATTTGTTTTACATTTTTTTTCTTTTTTTTTACAAATGACTTTTTTTTTACAAATGAAGTGTCTGGGTCAGCTTAGGTGCACCACGGTTTTTTTCTCTCGACCGCACATTTAAAAAGTAATGACCTGTTTGAAAAATGTGCTTTCCCCTTGCACTTTTTTATATATCCGGGCTTCCTTTTATTTTGTTTTTTTGTTAATATTGTTCACTGTTGAAATTTCTAATTATTATAGACAAGACATTCAAAATAATGATAATGATTATTTGTAAGTTTTGTTTTGTTTTAAATATGTTAGACTAATTATATATGACCTTGGTTTTTTTGGAAAACAAATTATATCATTATTCTGAAATGCTTTTAATATAATAATATGAGGGATGAATCTTATAAAAATTATACATAGCTAAAAGAAATCGCACTTTAAAACCGTAATGAAAAGTGATTTTCATTGTTCATTACTGTTTGAAAGGGTACTTTCTCCTTGCACTTTTTTCCTTCTTTTTTTAAATCGGGCTTTTTTTTATTTGCTTTTTTTTATAATCGGGGTATCTAGGGCAGCTTACGTGTACCACGACTAATCTCTTGACCTTTTTTTATACTTTTTTTCCCTGTTTTTTTTTTTTCATTTATACATTTTTTTCTTTTATAACCTGGGTGTCCGGATTAGCGTATGCGCACCATAATTTTTTACCACGATCGCACTTTAAACAACAATGAACAATGATTTTCAGTGTTCATTGCTGTTTGAAAATGTGCTTTTCCCTTGCATTTTTTTTTTTGGTTTTTTTTTGTAACCGGGCTTCCTTTTTTTGTTTGTTTTTTCTTAATTTTTTTTTTGTTAATATTGTTAGGTGTTGAAATTTCTAATTATTATACATAAGACATTCAAAATAATGAAAATGATTGTTTATAAGTTTTGTTTTCTTTTAAATATGTCAGACTAATTATATATTTTGATATTTATTTAATATTAGCGTCTTATTTTATATATATATGACCTAGGTTTTTTTGAAAAAAAAATTATATCATTGTTCTGAAATGCTTTTAATATAATAATATGATAAATAAATCTTATAAAAAAATAATAGAATTTTTTTCTACCTCTAATTATGGTCTCACCAATTTTTATTATTTCCACATTTTTTAAGGTTATTTTTTTTAATATTTACATTTTAATTTGTTTTTGTGATCGTTTGAAAATTAATATTTATTATTGTTTCTCTTTATTTTTTAAAATTATTTTTATTTATTCTTCAAGTCGAATAACTTTTAATAATATTTATTTTTGTTTCGTCATTTATTGAGACTAATTAAATATTTTGATATTTATTTAATATTAGCGCCTTAATATATATATATATATATATATATATATATATATATATATATGAATGACCTATTTATTATTTTGAAAAAATAATAATTTCTTTTTTAAACAATAATTACGGTATCATCGATAGTATAACCAATAATAATTAGAATATTAATTATGTATAATAATATTTATAGTAATTGTGACAAAAATTCATTGGTCAATGTTATTTTTGTGAAAAATAATTTTCACGTCCTTTTTTATGTATGATATTTCAAATGTAGACAAGACATGTAGAAAAATTATGCCAAATTATCTACAATAATAAAATAAAAAATTGCCCTGCATTTCGCCACAGTCGGCACCAAATTTTTTAACATGTAACAAAATTATTAATGATACTAAATTTTTATATACATTAAAAAACAAGAGAGACTAGTTATATATTGTGATATTTTTTTATATTAACATCTTAAAATATATATAAAAAATAAAACTGACTTTTCTTTAAAAATATCACATTAATTTAATCTTAGTATTCTAATTTTTTTTAATATAATAATATGAAGAAAAAATTTGAAAAAATAATCCTTGATAAATTTTAGCAGTTGTATTTTTGTTACCTGTCAAATAAATTATTCAGCAAATAGTTAAAACATGTCCAACAAATAATTAATATGTTGCTGACAAATAATATATCTTTAGTCAATTTGATCAATTGTGGTTTTGCTATCTACCAATTAAATTATTATCAAAGTAGTTAAAAACAAAACCATCAATCAAGTTGTTTAAATCAGTCATCTGTGCTACAATTCAACGATTATAATTTTACTATTTGCTAATGAAAAAATTCATGAAACAAATAAAACATACACAACAATCAATCAGTATGTTACACGGAGCACGTGGCTCATTTTAACAAAAAAAAATTTATTCCAATTGTACAATCTACCGATTAAATAATTATTAAAATACTTTTAATAGTAGCAACATTCAATGACTTTTAGGAGGGAAAAATAACCCGTTTTTAATAGATTCTATCAATTATAATTTTACTAATTAAATATTAAAATAACTAATTATAACACGTATAAAATTAATTAGTTTTTTACATAGAAAAAAGCCCTGCACAACGCGCGGACAAGTTGACTCGTCATCCTCTATAATAATTTCTCCGAGACTCGTGACATCTAGATGAGTTTCGGGGTCAATAATTCATGATAAATAATAACATTTGTAGATAACCATTTTAATCCCAATCAATTCGTAATCGAGTAAAAAAGTTCTCCAAGAGTCGGTCCTTAATTGGTAATTCATTTGAATATATATATATATATATATATATATATATATCGAGTCAATTACTAGTTGACTGCTTCTCACACTTTCTAGTTTTTTTTTGAAAAAGTGTCCCTGCAATAGTGACTCTTCCAACTACGATCCATTCAACCAAGGGCAGAAACAGGGGTGCAGACTGATGAGTCACGGCCACTTCAAAATTTTAAATGGTATTTGGATTTTAATAATTTATTTTACAAAAAAAATGATTTTTATGCATAAAAAAGTATACTTAATCAATTATTAGAAATATCTTGTATATTCTGTGTGTAAATAATTTCTTGAATAAAAATGAGATTAAGCGTAGATTCTTATCAGTCATAATTCAAAATTTCTAATTTCTTTTATTTCCTATGTAAATTTGACACCGCAACTCTACAGGTACTGATTTTGATTGCAAAACCACATCCATCTTACCACAATTTTTCACTTTACTCCAAATGTTTTTTACTAAAAGTATCTCATAATTTAGTAAATTTGTTTTACTAAAATTATCTCATAATACAAATAAAAAATTTAAAACTATCTCATAAGGACTAAAAAAATCTAGGGATTAAAACTAAGCCAAAAAATAAAGAATAAAAACCGAAAACTATATATATTAAAACTAGACAAAAAAAAATTAATCACGCGGAGCGCAAGTTTATGTCTCGTGTTAAGTGATACTTGGATTTAAAATTACTAATTCTATTTCGTGATTATATCTAACTTTATGCAAAACGTTATGATTTGTTAAAGAAATATAAAGAAAGTAGGTGTAGGTATAATTATTAATTTTGTTTTTATATAAATGGTGATGTCCTTGAAAAGCTAACTAAACTTGTAAAATCACAAATAATTTAAAGCAGAAAAATCTAGAAAACATGCACTCCATTCTATAGTAGAAGAGGATATTATATTCGCTAAACATGATTTACAGACTAAACTGGAAAAGAGATTAGGTCACCAGATTTACCCGTGAATCATTCTGATTGATAATCATTTATATTCATATGGTTTCATTTCATTAATTGTTTTTTCCTATTCTACAAGGTTTATGGGTTAATTAATTCTTTATTTTTCACTCTCAAAGTCCCTCTGTTTTAAATATCCTCTCTTTTATAAAATATAATTATTGTGGCCAAACTTATATGCCTAGTAGCTAGAGTTCCTGGCTGGCTTTTCTATGCTGCTTTATGTGAATTTTGTTTTTTTAGGTACGTCACTATTAAACTTTCAAACACTCCATCTGCTTCTCCGTTGCCATGCAAAATTGCAAATGGGGGCACGGCACAGCTAGCGTTCATTTTGACATGCAAAAACACTCCATCTCATTTATCTTTTGTGCTTGCATTTATTCATCGAAAACGACGACACTAGCAGTAAGACTTTTCTTTCAAAAACGACGATATCCATCTCAAATTGGGGCACGGCACAGCTATTTCTCATTTATCTTTGAATTTTCTTTCAAGTAGGAGTGCCAAGCAATCTTCAAAATATATATTATTTTAATCTATTTTTCAAAAAACATTTTAAAAACTACATTAATCCCAAGGAGTCGTCAAACTCTCTTGCTTATAAAATGTGTCATCAACATAACATTCATTCGGAGACTGGTTCAAATAAAGGAAAATGAAGAGCTTCTTCCGATTCTATTATTTCCTACGTAAATGTGGCACCGCGACTCTACAGGTACTGATTTTGAGAGAGAAACCACATCCATCTTGCCTCACATATTTTACTCCAAACTTTCTTGGGTATATATATATATATATATATATATATATATATATATATATATATATATTTCAACAAGTTCCAAACCCCACCCAGAAAACAGTCAAATAGTAATTGAAATTGAATATGAAAAATATATAAGAATACAACAAATTACTTGGTATTGTTATGAAAGCTTATTTTAAGAGATCAATAATTGAGCATAACAAAAAAAATATTAATAAAAATAAATTCTTATTTAATGATACCATAACAAAAATAGATATTAGCAAAATTAAGTATTAATAAAACACAAAAAATATTTTAAATTGTAATAACTTTATAAAAATATAAACAGAAATAAATTTTAAAAATTAATTAAAAATAAATCAAATATTAAAGAATAAAACAACTAGGTTTGCCCCAGTTGTTTCAATAGAGTAGGTAGTTAAAATAAATAAAATACAAAGGGGAAAAAATCTAAATCTAAAAATAAAAATATGCAATTGAAAAATAAATACCTCTACTTTATGCTTTATCCTTACAAGGTCGTCGTCAAATTTCCCTTAAATCGGTCATCTTATTTTATAATAAAGTGTTATTGTAATGTGATTTTAATGCATTGCAAGACAGATAGATAAGGAAAAAAATATAATTTGGACAAAAAAATTATTTTTTAACTCGAAAATTACCGACACCATATAAAATAACAACAAATACATAGACGTACTAAGTCTATCAAGAAATTCCAAAGAGTGAAAAAACAATTACATGCATTGACACTTAGAATTCAATCAAAATCTTGGACATATAAGAAACATATAGACTAATTCATCAATGACCTAAGTTCATTGGTATATTCTAGAAAATTGAAATATAATTACACACTCAAGCCACCAACTATTGCAGATAGCAATGTTGTTAAAATCGTGTCATACGATTTTACAAGTCAAACGAACAAACCTACTACGTCTTGGGCTAAGGTTAGGCTATTTCCTTCGCACACACTTTTTCTTTTCACTTGAAGGATAAGTTTTACAACACCCCACCTACTTACTTTTCCTGCCAGAAAGGGGACTAGTCTCTTAGTTAGCCACTCAAGGTGTCAAACGAGTAAAGCAAGGGATAGGCTAAACGATTCTAAAAATACCACATTGGAAGCTCTGATATTTTCAGTTTGGTCTCTGGGTGCATGGATTTGGTTTTCAGTTCGAACTCTGATGAGGATTCTAACAATACCGGTTTAATGGGTATGAACCGTGGGTTGCTCTCTTTTGTTTCCTAGTTAGGTTTCCCAAAATTCTCTTATTGCATTTCAAGAACCAATTTTTCCGGTCTTTTACTTCTCGGCAAGTCCAATTTGGCGTGTTCAGTGTCATTAAATTTGTTAGTTTTTATATAATGAAATTCTATTAGCATAATTATTTTGTATTTTTTTAAGATACTTTAAATCATGTATGAACCTTAACTAATGAAGTTTTATGACTATAAATGTGCTGTATTGTATTTATAAAGTTTTACTTACGATTTTACGATTTTTCTACCAAAACAATATTACTTTTGATTTTATGATCCGAGTTCAAATTAAAATTCCATGTCATACAAAATCATTGATGGATTAAGTCTATAAAGAAATGCAAGAGAATTGGAAAAACATTATATACAATGCCATTGAGGGTTACTTATGAAAACCCCGATGGACCGAAAATATACAAATGAAATCACAAATGACCTTAGTCCATCAATAATTACTAGAGAGTTGAAAAAATTGCGAGAACCAGGTGGATATTCTTTTTCTTTCTTTGTTCTCCTATTCTCCAAGGTTTATGGGTTAATTACTTGAATTTTCTTTCAAGCAAGACTGCCAAGCAAATTTCTCCTCAAAATTTCTTTTATTATGAGTTGTGGAATGATCAGAAAAGAAATTCTCGTTCTTCCATAAAATGAAAACTATTTTTATTTGAAAATAAAAATTGTAAACTATATGCGTATAAAATTGTTCCAATAAAAGAAAATCAAGGAATATATAAAGCCAATTGTTCCAAACCCCCCACAAGGTGTGAGAAAACAGTGAATTAGTAATTGAGTTGCTATTTTTAATTATCCTGCAAGTGTCTAGAAAAAAACCATCAAATTTCCCTGGTGGATATCGTTAATTAATTAGATTATATTAGTTTATTGGCTCGTTAAATTGAATGGGAGAAATAAATTAGAACACAGCAATTATCTGGTATTGTTATTAAATCTAATTTAAGAGATCAATAATTGAGCTTAACAAAAAATATTAATAACAATAAATTGTTATTTAATGATAGGATAACAAAAATAGATATTAGCAAAATCAAGTATTAATCAAATACCGAAAAACTTATTTGAAAATGTAATAAATATAAAAAAAAATAAACAGACATAAATTATAAAAATAAATAAATTAAAGAATAAAACAACTAGTTTGACCCGGTTGTTTCAGTAGAGTAGGTAATTAAAATAAATGTCATACGAAGGAAAAAAAATCTAAAAATAAAAAAAATACCTCTACTTTATGCTTTTTTCTTTTTCTTACAAGGTCTTCGTCAAATTTCCTTTGAATCGGTCACCACCTATCATTAATATTTATCAAGCTGTTCGCTTAATTTTTCACTATAAATACCCTGCTTCGAGCTATTTTCATATCCACCGAGTTGCCTCCCATTCTTTGATTAATTACCAGGACCTCCTGATATAGCCAAGATACCATGGCTCGCTTCCAAGTGATCGCGGTGGCAATTTTGGTAATATTCATGCTCCTGTCCATTGGGATGTCCACCACACTACCGAAACCTATACAAGGTTTGCTGTGACAGCCGTGCACCGATTGTGGATTTTGTTTTTCTGCTAATTAAATTATTAGAAATGTTTCCTATTCTTATTTACATTTCAACTGCGATTCTTCTTTCTCCAGCATTTCATGTTCTCTTGATTAACATGGCGTTTTGGTGCAGGAAGGAAGCTTTTCCAGCCTACTCCTAGCGAATGTTATGGTTCGGATAACCTTCCAAAGCCTGTGGAAGCTTTTCCACCGCCTGTGGAAGCTTTTCCACCGCCTGTGGAAGCTTTTCCACCGCCTGTGCAAGCTTTTCCACCGCCTGTGCAAGCTTTTCCACCGCCTGTGGAAGCTTTTCCACCGGGTGGAAGTCCTTAATTGGTTAGAAGATATAGCTGCTGGTTAAGAAATAAGGTCTTCATCAATGGAGCTCTACTTTATGCTTTTTATAGGGAAATATTGTCTGTATTCCAAGGAGAAAAAACGAATGTAGTAGCAGAGAAACTTCAGTTTCTGATCGATGGTCTTGCTATAACTTTCAGTTCTTAATAAATTCGGTGGATTCCAATAATAATAAAAATGCTTCCCTTTTCTGCCCAGAGAAACAAACTTTGACCTAAAGCACTCATACATATATAGATTATGATAATTGATAAAGAGTTTCTTTATAAATCTGCTTTTCTTTGAATCCTCGGAGGATTTGAAGCCATGCACATGTACTCAGCACGGCCTCATATGGTTTGTGAAGAAAAAACATCGTGTTTTTTGGATTTGTAGGTGCATGAGAAACATCAAAATTCGTTATTTTCTTTTTTCATAGCATAGCTGGCAAATGGTGTCATCATTATGTATATTATTCCACCCCTTTTTTTCTTCTCCTAATTCGGTAAAGGTTTGTTAGAATATATGTAGTTACGATAATTAAACCATCATTATCCACGGTATCTACTAGGACCATAACCATGATTATAATTATTATTGTATCTCGTAATTAATTATTTTTTTCAGTCACAATTAAAATGAAATCAGTTCAAAATATTTCCTAAAACCTCGGTCTCAGCATTGCTTTTGCTAGAGCAAATTCAAGAAATGAAAAGTGGGGAATGCTTTTTTTTTTTTTTCTAATATAACATCGACGGTGACATTGTCTCCACATAATTATTATTTCGAATTGATATTTAACATTTCAAAATTGTATATATTTACTGATTTAAAATCCTGCAATCATAAATATATCTAATTATAACGAGCTTTTAGGTGTGTAACTGTATTTTCACGGTCATATATTTCTTTAAAATTTTGTCAAATTTTGTCAAAGGATAATGAGATATGTGATTGTGACATACTCTATTTTCAATTGTTCATGGACATGGTGATGTAAGAAAATCATGGTCTTTGCATTATTTTGATTAGATGCTTTATTACCATCTATAACAAGATGGTGATGTAACAAGATGGTGATGTAAAAAATCATGGTCTTTGTTTTAGTTTGACTAAATAATTACCATCTATAATAATTTCTCCAAGATTCAGGACATCTTGATGAGGTTCGAGGTCAATAATCCATGTTAAATAATTATTTATCGTACTAACATTTATAGATATCCATTTTAATTCCTATAAATTCGTGATCGAGTAAATAATGTTCTCCAAGTGTCCATTATATTACGTGGGGCTTGGAAATAGTGGTCCTTAATTGCTAGTTGACTCTTGCCTAACATTTGAATACTGCAAGTCAATTACTAGTTGATTGCTTCTCACACTTTCTGGGGGTTTTCGAAACAGTGTCCTTGCAATAGAGACTCTTACAGCTACGATCTATTCTACCAAGGGCAGAAACAGGGCTGCAGGATGAGTCATGGCCACTTGAAAATTTTAAATGGTATTTGAAATTTCATAATTTATTTTTAAAAATGATTTTTTATGCATAAAAAAGTATACTTTATGTGCAAATAATTTCTCGAATGAAAAAATGAGATCAAGCGTATATTCTTAATAGTCATAATTCAACATTTCCAATTTCTTTTATTTCCTATGTAAAATGACTTCGCAGGTAATGATTTTGATAGAAAAACCACATCCACATTACCTGTATTTTTCACTTGACTCCAAACTTTCTCGGAAGAGGAAGATATATGTCATAATCCAATTTCTAGGTTATGCCCAAAAATCCATCTAAAAATGACAAAAATAAAATAAAAGGAGCCAATGTGAGTAGAAAAATCAATGTGAAAATTTCAGTTGTTTTCGCGAGTCCAGTCGTATCTCTTTGGTTCCAAAAATAGAGAAAAATAAAGATTTAAGGCAAAAATAATTTTTCTTGGAGGAATCTGTGTAAAAACTAAGTTAAATGATATAATTATATTTTTTTAGGCGTTGATTCGATTTAACCATCGACAAATTTAAAGTTTAATTATGATCGAAAATTAATTTAAGGTACAATTGAGGGTAAATCGCGCAATTGAGGGTTAAATCGTGCAATCGGAAACAAAAGACCAAAATAAAAAGGCACTCACATTTAAGGATGTTGTTCAAATTTTGACGGGGATACGTAAATTTGGATATCGTAACTAGTTTGCAATTATCCATTGGAATTTGGTCAAAATATCAAAAATAATTGTAAAATACACCCGCAGATAAATTTTCTTTTACTACAGTGTAAAATTACATTGTAAAGTACATCCGTAGATAAAAAAGATTTTTACTACGGTGTAAAATTACATTATAAAGTACATCAGTAGATAAAAAAACTCATAACTACGATGTAAAATTACATTGTAAACTACACCCACAGACAAAAATATGTTTTTTTTGAAATGTAGTGTAAAAATTTGAACTTAGAAAAGCAATCAAACAACAATGCAGCTTACCTCAGGTAGGGGGCACTGGGAGTGATGCGTCTTTCTCTTGCACAACAAGCCCCCTTACGCTAGACTCTCGCAGACCAATAGGTTCCTAGTAACCTTAATACCTGGTGGCGACTCCTTCGAATTATAGTCGAAAATTTTACGGTTATAAACAACCCCATTTTCACCGCACGCCGTTGTCCTCCCCGTATCAAAAGGGAGATGGCGGGGCGCGAGGCGCGTCCAAAATCATCATTGCAACAAAATGGTTTGATTGTTTATTTCTCAATTTTGTTTTTGCACTCATTTTAACTGCTTTAACATACATTTTTACTACTTTAAGATACATTTTACTTTCAACTTGTGCATAACATTAAATTTAAATTAATGTCATCATGCATTTTAATTTTCTGTGTAAACCCAATTTTAAGTTAGGTGGGGATTCGCGGTCGGGGTTTAGATTTCTAAACCCCATGATTTTCAGTCAGGGTTTAGATTCGTGAAACATCCAACTATGACTTGTGTGTTTGCTTAATAATAGCGGTCATACTGTGCCCCAACCATTTCTTGTAAACCCCTACACTACCTTCACGTGAGGTGGTCACTGGGCAGTTCATAGACCTTCTGAGACCAGATAGAGAGCTTACCCCTCATGTAATGACTTAGAACTTGCTTTTGGGTACACCATTCCTGATAATTTACTCGTTATGTATTTACATACATTTGCATTCACATGCATTTATCATTGCATAACATATCATCGGCAGGCAGAACATAGGTCCCCGGAAAGTTTTCGTCCATTAACACTTAACTTTGTTAAAGAACTTGGCCATAGAAGAACGTGCTCATCACAAAGTCCACTTCCGAGAAAACTAGTTTGTCAAAGAGCTAGGATGACTTATCTTGACGGTGTATTCAAACAAACACTGAGATGATCTCTACAAGAGTTTTTGAGAAATAAATGCACTAGAGTTGGAAAATTAAGTTTACTTCCATAATTGCTCTTAGTTTGGTCATGTCCACATGTCATGTCTCGGTTTCAAACTGTTTTGACTTGTTGGCAATTTTGCATGCAAATACCATAAATACCTTTTTATTGTCAAGCAAACCTTTCTTTTCAATGATTATGTATTTTCTTGTGTTTATGACGTGTCCTTACTTTTTTGTCTAAATAACACAAGCACTCCATATACTCTTTCATCCAAAGTATACATGATAAAATGATTTCATAAAGATTTTTGGCAAATCAAAGTCTAGTACGAAAAGAAATGCCAATTTGATTTTTTTTTAACAAATGTGTTCTAAGAATTCAAAGGATTTCATTGAAGGGTGATCTCATACCATCAAAACCCACATAATAAATCTGATCTCTTACACGAACAAAAAAAAATCAAAAAAACTTGTTTCGCATGGAAAAGCAAGGCTTATTGATTTAAATTGCATGTTTTTGAAATGAGGAAAGACCATCTTTGATATGCCTTCACAAATTCTCAAATATCCTTTGCAGTCCCTATTTGAGCCTAATAATTTTATTTTCTTGATAATTAACCCTGACAAGGATCACACCCTACACTTGGGGGCAAGTGCAAAAAAAATCTACAAAACAGTCCTCAATGACAAGTGATGCCCGGACAAAGCTAGGGGGCATAAACATAAAAGGGCTTTAGTACACTATAGCAAATTAATTCAAAAATTTGGTAAAACTAAAAACCCAACATAGAAAGCCCAAACAAAATACTTGGGGATGTCAATTCGAGCATAATGTTAGTGCCAAAACCAATAAATAGCCCAAACAAAATACTTAGGGGCATGTCAAGTCAGCATAATGTTATCATGCCTCTAGTGTTTGTTTGGGATTTCATGTTGACATGCCCCTAGTATTTGTTTGGGCTTTTAGTTGTGCACTCATGTTGGCTTGACATGCCCTCAAGTATTTTGTTTGGGCTTTTTCATGACTTTTGGCACTAATATTATGCTTGACTTGACATGCCCCCAAGTATTTTATTTGGCTTTTTCATTGTTATTTGGCACTAACGTTGTGCTAACTTGACATGCTTTTCCATTTGAAACAATCCTTACAAATGCTTCACATGACCTCATCGATGCCTTCCTGACATACAAGACTTGTAAATATCATTTCACATTCTTTTCAAAGTCAACGTAAAACCTGACAATGAGATCACTTGAATTCTTTCGAGAACAAGCTTGTTAAACAAACATCGAAATGGTTTTTGTGCTTGTAATGACTTTGAAATTCCAAAAGTTTTACATGAAAATAATTTTTGCAAATAGTCATCCCTTTCCCGCCAACACTCGTAGCCTAAAACACTGGTGTAACATGACCCGACTCGGGCAATCCAAATGACATTTTTGCTTGGAATGACTTTGAAACTCCAAAAATCCTACATGGAAACACCATATTTGCAAATGACCAACCCTTTTCTGTTAACACCTGAAGCCCAAAACACTTTCGGGGCATGACCAAACAGGGGGGCAATCTAAAATGCAATTGAAGTTGGCTCCATCGTTTCTTTTCAAAGAATCTGAATCAATCTCAGGAAGATCTATCATCTTCAGTGGTCAAAATCAACAAGTTGACTCCATAATTCCTTTTAAAAGAATCTAGATCAAACTCAGGAGGGCATGTTGATATCTATCATCTGCAATTGTCAAAATCAAGAAGTTGCGGTTTGAGTATGAGAAGCGAGAAACTGTCAAATCACGAAGTTGACTCCATAATTCTTTTTTTAAGGAATTTGGATGGAAAATCTATCATCTCTAGTGGTCAAAATCACAAGTTGTGGCTTGAGTAAGCAGAAGTGAGAAGCCATCAAATCAAAAGGTCCAAATCCCGAAAAAGAAGGCCTAGAGGAAGAAAGTGAACCTATATCTCTCAGGTAAGTATACATGCATCATCATGCATTGCATCCCCACTGAAAATCTAAAAATATTCTAGAGGGATCATAATTTATGAACCTTCATTCATTTTGTGTGCACGCTTTCATGCTCTTACCTCTTTGAGAATGCTTTTCAGCTCTATCTTATTTCTAATTTTGGGTGTCCTCATACATTGCATACCCATTCAAAATCTAAAAATATTATGGAGGGATCGTAATTTATGAACCTCCATCTCTTGCATTTCTTTGAGAATGCTTTTCAACTTTATCTTTTTTCTAATTTTGGGTGTCCTCATACATTGCATCCCCATTGAAAATCTAAAAATATTCTAAAGGGATCGTAACTTATGAACCTTCATTCATTTTGTGTGCATGCTTTCAAGCTCTCATCTCTTGCATTTCCTTAAGCATGCTTTTCAAATTTATCTTTTTTCTAATTTTGGGTGACATCATGCATTGTATCCCCATTGAAAATCTAAAAATGTGCATTTTGGAAGCTAGCCGAGGGAGAGAAGTTTCATAATTGAGAGATCCAGGACGCTCCATTGGTTTTCAAAATAAACCCTGAAAGCAGAACTTCCACAACAACACCTGCACTTTACACTGAGAATTAATGACCAAATTTTAAAGAATGTATAATAGTTTTAGAAGAAGAAGAAAGTGATGAAAACAACATTTAAGGAATTCACGAAATTAAAAGAACAACTTGGACAGGTGTGGAAACCCGCTAAGGAGGAACTTTAAACCATAAATATGGGTGATGAAGAAAGCTAGAGAGAGCTTAGATAAGAACTCTGATCACACAAAAAGAAAAGACTTGACTACACTACTTAGAGATTACATAGGTGTTTTTGTTCAGTGTCATGAGGATATGCTGGGATTAGGTATCATAGTATATAGGGTACCGCTGAAAAAAGGATGCAAGCCGATTAAGCAAAACGCAAGAAAACTCATCTAGAAGTTTGATCAAAGTAAAAGATGTAGGCCAATTTAAGCAAAGTTAGAGTTTGTATGGAGTTTAGGGATTTAAATCGTGTTGGTCCTAGAGATAATTTTACTGCTACCACATACGAGACACGTTAGCTCATAGCTTAATGTATTCCTTTTATGGATGGGTTAACAGGATATAATCAAATCAAAATGGCACAATAAGATAAGGAGAAGACAACATTTGTGACACCATGAGGAACCTTCTGCTACAAAGTCATGTCATTTGTGTTAAAGTATGTTGAGGCCACTTACCAAGGGCTATGGTGACTTTATTTCATGATATGATACACAAGGAGATTGAAGTATATGTTGACATATAATGTCATACTTTGTATGCTTTATATATTTTGATGATAACAGTAAAAAGAAAATGGACTAATAATATGCTTGGATGAGATTAAGTTATAAACAGGTACTATACAAATAATACATCAACAAGCATAATGGACTACATGATGAAATCACTCCAGGAAGTCCAAGATGCAAGCAAGTGAAGACTTAGAATAAATGTTCATTTTAGTGCTTTATGTAAATCTCAATTTCTAACTTGATAGCACAAATTAAAATGAACTCACACACTTCACACTGCATGCATTAAAAGGATTTGATGATTATATGTTTAAGTCATAATCAATTGGTTCAAGAAATTCAGAAAAGATAATTTGTCAAAATTGCCTTTCTACATGAACTGGTCGACCGCTTGAGGTATCCGTTGTGAACCAGTCGATCGCTTGGAAGACAAATTATTTTATCCGTTGTGAACCAGTCGATCGCTTGGAAGACAAATTATTTTATCCGTTGTGAACCGGTCGACCGCTTGATATGACAGTTGCATTAAAACGGCTAGAAACGGCTAGTTTCTTTTAGAAACTTATAAATAGGCCTCTTAATTGCAAAACTAAAAGAAGAAAACTTTCATATCTTATATTAAGGCAATTAGAAGTGCATAAACACCTTCATATCATCAATCCTCATTAATACTCATATTTGTGTTTAAATCTTTATATCCTAACACAAAGAGTATTTCTCATTCTCACTACACTTAAACACCTTTAAATATTCTAAGTGTTATTAAGTGAGAAAGAGATCATAGATCTTCATTTGTAATATCCACACTATTAAGAGTGTATTGTTGTTTTACAAAAACAACCATTGTGAAACTCTTGAGAGTTGAGTATAAAACTCTTAGTATTGGTGAGGGAACATCACCAAGGAAAAATCTTGAAGAGGGTACATCTTCAAGTGGGCAAAAGGAAAATCTTGAAGATGACATATCTTCAAGTGGTGTAAAAGTCTTGGTGTGGATTCATCAAGCGGGATTTGTAATCTTGTTACTTGGATTAGTAAGAGAGTACAATACTCAAGTACGGGTTGGTACTTGAGTCGTGGATGTAGGCTTGCCGAACCACGTTAAAAACCGAGTTAGCAATCTCTCTCTTATCTCTTTACTTTAAAGTAATTAATTTTAAGATTGCATTATTTATTATATTGTTGCCTTAATCCGTGAACAACAGTATATATGGATGACAAGGTTGCTTGAATCTGAGAAGAAGAGAATCACGTCCGGATATTGAAGAAATTATTTAAAAGGTTAAGTTTGAGGTTTGACCTCGTAAAATGTTCATTTGGTTTGAAATCTGGGAAGTTGTTAGGATTTGTTGTGAGTGATATGGGGATAGAAGAGGATCCTAAAAAGTAAAGGATATTCAAGCCATGCCAATTCCCAAAAGAAGAAGAATCTTGGGATTTGGAATACTGAATGTGAAGAGGCTTCTTTGAAAATCAAGTGGTACTTGTTAAATCCACCCCTACTTGTCCAACCAAATTACAAGATGACAAGTTCTACTAGCCCAATGACGACATGCTATAGAAGATTATGAGTCATTAGACTGTGATCTTCCTAATAAAGATGTACTTTCAGGCGAAGAAGGGAAACCAGAATGGAGGACTATGTACTTCAATGTTGTTGTAAACGTATGCGGTAAAGGAGCAAGTGCAGTGATAATCTTTCCTGATAAGAAACAATATCCATTTCAAACTAAGTTATAATTCAGGCACACTTACAACACTGCTGAGTATGAAGCCTGTATTCTTGGTTTAGAAGCTACATTAGGGTAAAACATAAAAAAATAGATGTGTATGGAGACTCAATGCTAATTATTTGTCGAGAAAAAGGAGAATGACAGACCAAAACAAAAGAAATACCTTACTAAGAAATCCTGTCTAAGCTAGCTTGAGAATTTGAGGAAATAGAGTTCACCCATCTAGGAAGGGAAGGGAATCAGTTTGTCGATGCTTTGGCTACACTAGCTTTTATGGATAGAGCAGACTTAGGACAAAACTTACAGCCGATACACATTGATATCAGAAAATAAACCAGCTCATTGCTGCTCAAATGAAGGAGAAATAGATGGAAACCCTTGGTACTATAATATCAAGAATTTCATCCAAAACCAAGCTTATCCCCTAGGGGCATCCAAAAAGAGAAGAAAACCTTGAGGAGGTTAACGATGGAAGTTTTGTATAAGAAATCATATGATGGGACTTTGCTAAGATGCCCAGATAAGCTGCAGCCAAAAACGCGCTTCGGGAAGTCCATGAAGGGATCTGCTCAACCCATACTAATAGGCATATGTTGGCTAGGAAAATGTAATGAACTGGTTATTTCGGGAGGACATTAGAGAAGGATTGTATCGACTATGTCCACAAGTGTCAAGTCCGTGGTGACAAAATCAATGCCCCTCCAGCTCCTATGTTTAACTTGATATCTCCGTGGCCTTTTGCACTGTGGAGAATTGATGTGATTGGACCTATAATTACGTAAAATCACAAGCTTAAATCCAATTGGGTGCAATTAAAGAAATTAAAGTACCAGATCATATTTTTACCTTCTAAAAAAAATTGAAACCTGTAAACCTGCACTATTTTGGCATGCATTTGCATTGAATTCTCAGATGCGAGATCACAGCAAAACAGATCAAATTTTTTTTTTCCTAATCAATCGTTATCTTCTTCCTGATTAGTCTCCATCAGTATCTCTTTTTGATTCTCCTCCTTTTCTCCCTGATTCTCCTCTAATTACCTTCCTCAACATTCGAGTCTTCTCTGCTATAAATAGCAGTCTGCATGGTAAAGAAAGAAGGGAAGAGATTTTACGTGGGGAAATTACAACATTAAAAACACAGAGATATATAGAGAATTGCAGAGCCATTTACATAAAATTCTATGTTAATCTCCTTCTTGCTCTTCCCAGCAGGCTCTCGTCTTCCTCTGCTTTTCTCTCTCTAAAAAAAAAAGGAGGCTCTGTCACTCTCTCCCTCTCAGCCCGTCAGCCATCTACTCCGCCCACCACACTTCATCTAGACGACACTAGCCTCTCCCCCATCACTCCAGCAACCTAGACAATTTTTTTGTAAAATCACATATCAATTGTACATCGTCTTCTCTACATGCACGGGAGTGAATTAATTCACTCCCGCTGGTCGATCTGGCCGGGCATTGTGCCGACACGATCCATGAAAAATAAGGCTCCCAGCCAAGGTGACTAGGCTGGAAGCCCATATGCCGAAGCCTAGCCTTGAGGGAAAGATATCTTGTTTCTTGCATACGGCCAATACACTAGTATAGTTTTAAAAATTGTTTTTTTTTAAAAAAATATATATTATTTTTGGTTTTGAAGAAAAAATGAGTTTTAGCATGAATTTTGCAAAGAAAAAAAAATAATTTCTTGCATTTTGAGATTTTACAACATGTTTGTAAAATCCAAAGGGTATTTGCCAATATTTCAAAAAATATAAAATCTTATTTTTGGGAATTTATTATTCATCATCGATATCTGGATAAATAAATCCTAAGGGGTTAATATCCACAATATTCGGCGGGAATGATATGCTATTATTTACTGTTGGTATTTGGTTAAATAAATCTTAAGGGGTTAATATCCAAAATATTCAGCGGGAATGATATGCTATTATTCACTGTTGGTATTTGGATAAATAAATCCTAAGGGGTTAATATCCAAAATATTCGGCGGGAATAATATGCTATTATTCACTGTCGGTGTTTGGATAAATAAATCCTAAGGTGTTAATATACAAAATATTCGGCAGAGTAATATCTCATTCATCATTTAACCAACATATTCTTTGAAAGAATCAAAATCATAACGAATCATAGCAAAAACAAATATCAAGTAGCTTACCTTATGTAGGGCATACTAGGGGTGCTAAAACCTTCCCTTTACGCAACCAGTCCTTTACCCTAGATACTCTGAAAGACTTGTTTAGGTTTCTTTGTACCCATAATACTAGGTGGCGACTACCTTTGTTCTCACGAAAATAAAAATGATACCCCAAACATTTTGAAATCCCCGCACACGGGGAGGGTCGTCACAATGCCGCGCTATCGCGATGTGGTGCGACACTTTATACAAGTGAGCCTTTTGCAAGAAATAAAGGAGATGTCTATGTGTTTGTTACAAAAGATAACAATGACATGATATTCAAACATAACCAATAATAATAGTATTGTACCAAGCTATAAGGATTACATATGCAAAGTGCAACCACAATGTCTTTACCATGCAGAGTGTAATAGTAGCATATTCAATCCCAAGAACAAAGACTCTAGTGCAATGTATTCAGAGTGGAGATTATGTGTGATGATGTTGATCTTCATCCTTATCAAATCTTTGCAGCACTGTAGTCATATGTTTGCTTTCTTAGTTTGTGTGTGTGTTTCTTCTATTCTTGATAGGATAATTGATATAAAGTTTCTTTATAAATATGCTTTACTTTGAATCCTCAGAGGATTTGAAGCTATGCACATGTACTCAGCATGGCCTCATGGTTTGTGAACAAAAAAACATAGTGTTTTTAGGATTTGTTGATGCTTGAGAAACATCAAATTGGTTATTTTCTCTAGATTCTTTTTACATAGCATGGCTGGCAAGTGGTATCATCATTATGTATTTTATTCCCCCCTTTTTCCCCTTCTAATTCGGTATAGGTTTCGTTATAATCTGATATGGTTACGATAATTAAACCATCGTTATCCACGGTATCTACCAAGACCATGACCATGATCATAATTATTATTATATCTCATAATTCATTATTTTGTTCAGTAACAAGTAGTATGAAATCAGTTCAAAAGATTTTCTAAAACCTCACTCTCTACATTGCTTTTGCAAAGTCAAATTCAAGACATGGAATGTGAAGAATTTTTTTTTTCCTAATATATCTTTGTCGGTGACATTGTCTCCACATAATTTTAATTTAGAATTGATATTTAACATTTCAAAATTGTATGCATTTACTAATTTAAAATTCTACAATCATAAATGTATCCAGCCATAACGAGCTTTTTGAGTGTGTAACTATAGTTTGATGGTCATATATTTCTTTAAAATTTTGTCAAAGAATGAGATATTTGATTGTGAGATACTCTATTTTCAATTGTTCATGGAGATGGTGAATGAGAATATCAAGGTCTTTTCATTATTTTGATTAGATGCTTTATTACCATCTATAACAAGATGGTGACGTAAGAGAATCATGGTCTTTGTTTTATTTTGACTAGATGTTTTATTACCATCAAAAATAATTTCTCAAAGACTCATGACTCATGACATCTAGATGAGTTTCGGGTTCAATAATTCATGATAAATAATAACATTCGTGGATATTCATTTTAATCCCAATCAATTCGTAATCTAGTAAAAAAGGTTCTCCAAGAGTCCATTATATTCAGTGGGGTTTGGAAATAGTGGTCCTTAATTTGTAATTGACTCTTGCCTAACATTTGAATATATATATATATATATCTCGAGTCAATTACTAGTTGACTGCTTCTCACACTTTCTATTTTTTTTTTTGAAAAAGTGTCCCTGCAATAGTGACTCTTCCAACTACGATCCATTCAACCAAGGGCAGAAATAGAGGTGTAGACTAAGTCATGATCACTTCAAAATTTTAAATGGTATTTGGATTTTAATAATTTATTTTACAAAAGAAATTCATTTTTATGCATAAAAAATTATAATCAATCAATTATTACAAATATCTTGTATATTCTGTGTGTAAATAATTTCTCGAATAAAAATGAGATTAAGTGTAGATTCTTATTAATCATAATTCAAAATTTCTATTTTCTTTTATTTCCTATGTTAATTTGGCACCGCAACTCTACAGGTACTGATTTTGATTGCAAAACCACATCCATCTTACCACAATTTTTCACTTTACTCCAAATTTTTTTACCTCAACTAAATCTAAAACCTTAAAACGTGCAACTACAAACTTGTTTGTTTTGTGTTTTAAAAACGTTGTTAAAGAGACTTAAAAATATAATTTTCCTTCAAATTTTTTTGCTAATAGAAATGAATATGCAATGTTTCTCAATGTGTTTTTGGCCAAAAAACTTTCAAAAAAATCAAATAGGTTATACAATACATATATACCCCATATACGATAAAATCCAAGAGTTTTTTTGATAACCTAGGATGTCCGGGCCAGCTTGCTCGTACCACAACTAATCCCCGGGCTCACTGAACATCCTGCAAGCCCAATGAGCAGACAAGGCACCGCGGGGGTGACAGGCATGCCTGACAAGGCTTGAACCTGGGATGGGAGGAAGACAAGCCCCCTCACCACTAGGCCAAGACCTTGTTGGCGGATAAAATCCAAGAGTTGGTTATATGGGTGTATTGGTATTTTTTTTTGTACATAGTAAAATAAGACAATAACCAAGAATTGTCAGTGGGGTTGTCCCGGTAATTTCACATTTTCAGTGCACAGTAAAATAACCTTTGTAGCCTCAAATAAGACAAAACGGAAGAGTTACATGCATGGTGTTTCAAACATTTCACGTTTAACTATACATGCATAAGAGAGTTTCCCTCTCATTTTACATCACCAAAGCTAAACTTACTATGTGGTGCTACCCAATTTTGGACTCTTTATTTTTTATGTTTCAAAAAATATTTCAAAAATAGATTTTGGGTTCAAGGGCGAAATCGGGCAATTCGAGAGTTTAATGGCTGATTGAGGGTTAAATCACGAAAATCAGGAGCCAAGGACCGATTGAGAAGATCACGCAAAGCTAAGGTTGAGATTGAATTTTTGATGGGATTTAATTGCGTAAAAAGTTTAAATCCAATTAGATGCAATTAAATAATTTTTAAAGTACCAAATCATATTTTTCTTCCTAAAAATATTTTTGAAATCTGCATTTTTTAGCATGCACTGTTCCGTTTACCTTGCATTTTCAACATCAATCCAATTTTTCTTCCTTTTTCAATTTAATTTTCCTCCCAATGCAGCTCCATGACAGCAAGACAAATCAAGTCAATCGTGATTTTCTTCCCAAATTTATCTCCAGCGTGATCTCCTTCCTGATTTTATCAATTTGTTAGTTGTTCCTCAACACTGCATTAAACATCATGCATGACCGAACTTTGATTTTTCCCTAATCAATCGTGATTTTCTTCCCATTTCATCTCCATCAGTCAGCAACAATCAATCAAATATTCTTCCTATATAAATCGTGATGTTCTTCCCAAATTGATCTTCAAAATATTGACATCCTGATTCTCCTCCCTTTCTCTTTAATTCTCCTCTAATTACCTTCCTCGGCGTTGGTCTTCTCTGCTATAAATAGCAGTGCACAGTGAAGAATAGAGAGGAAAGGAGAGGAAAAAAGAGAAGAGGGATTTACGTGAGAAGCACAGTGTTAAGGATGTAGAAAAATAAATAGAATGAAAGAGTCATTGACATAAAAATTTTGATTTAATTCTTCTTACTCTCCTCAACATTTTCCCCTCGTTTTACTCTACCCTCTCTCTCTAAAGCCAGACCTTTGTCTCTCTCTCCCTCTCGGTTTAATAGTCCCGACAATCAATCCCAGCCACTGCACTCCACCTCATCATCACCAGACTTTCACTGCATCCCCAGAAACTCACATTACATCTCAGGCAAAGATTTGGCAGAACGAACCCGTCGTTTGCAACGTGAAGGTGAGTTTTCCGACGACCATTCCAGCCACCATCTCCGATGACACAGTGACCAGAAGAATCACCACGACCTCCTCTATCCAGCGGTATAAACAGATACACATTTTGTCACACTCAAAAAATCACGTATCCACTGTTCATCGTCTTCTCTGCACGTCTGCATGCATGCATTCAGTCCCCTGTGGGCTGGGCTGGGCCGGGCTTTGTGCCTGGCCCGATCCATGAACAATAAGGCCCAGCCAAGGTGGTTGGGCCGGGAGCCCATATGCCGAAGCCCGACCCAAGGGAAAGATGGGCTTCTGGCCCATCTAGATTGAAAATCCAGTCCAAGAATAAAATGGACCGAAGCCCATATTTAGAATAAACGGACCTGGCACAAAGCTCACCCATAATAAAAAAGAAAAATATTAAATATAAAAATATAATTTTCCAAAAATATTTTACCTAAAGAAAAAATGCGTTTTTTTGCATACAGCCAATACGCTAGCATATTTTAAAAATTAGTTTCTTCGAAAAATATATATTATCTTGGGTTTGGAAAACAAATGAGTTATAGCATGGATTTCGGGAAGAAAAATCATCTCTTGCATTCTTGGATTTTACAACATGTTTGTAAAACACAAAGGGTATTGACCAGTTTTTCAAAAAAATATAAAAATCTTATTTTTGGGAATTTATTATTCACTGTCGGTATTTGGATAAATAAATCCTAAGGGGTTAATATCCAAAATATTCGACGGGAATGATATGCTATTATTCACTGTCGGTATTTGGATAAATAAATCCTAAGGGGTTAATATCCAAAATATTCAGTGGGAATGATCCAAAACGTTAAGCATCTTACCTTAGGTAGGGCGTACTAGAGGTGCTTAAACCTTCCCTTACGCAACCAGATCCCTTACCTTTAGAATCTCCGAAAGACCAGTCTGAGGTTTCCTAAGTAACCATAATACTAGGTGGCGACTCCTTTTACAAAAATAGATAATCCCCCAACATTTAATCCCCGCTCAAGGGAGGGTTGCCACGACCGCGCCAATTTTTTGGGGTGCGACACTATGTTTTTAACGGAAGTTGTATTTAATATAAATACAAATAATAATAAAAATTAAAAATCTAAACTAAGAGTAGAGGTGTATAAATACAAATAAAAAATTAAGAACTATCTAATAAGGAGAAAAAATCTAGATATTAAAACTAAACCAAAAAATAAAAGAATAAAAACCGAAATATTAAACAAGAAATTATATATGTTAAAACTAGACAAAAAAATAATTTAATCATAGCAGCAGAGCTTAGGTTTATGGCTCGTGTTGTCTATTTAAGTGATACTTGGATTTAGAATTACTAATTCTATTTCGTGATTATATCTAACTTTATGCAAAACGTTATGATTTGTTAATCACGCGGAGCACAGGTTTATGACTCGTGTTTTTATATAAATATAAAGAAAGTAGGTGTAGGTATAATTATTAATTTTGTTTTTATATAAATGGTGATGTCCTTGAAAAGCTAACTAAACTTGTAAAATCACAAATAATTTAAAGCAGAAAAATCTAGAAAACATGCACTCCATTCTATAGTAGAAGAGGATATTATATTCGCTAAACATGATTTACAGACTAAACTGGAAAAGAGATTAGGTCACCAGATTTACCCGTGAATCATTCTGATTGATAATCATTTATATTCATATGGTTTCATTTCATTAATTGTTTTTTCCTATTCTACAAGGTTTATGGGTTAATTAATTCTTTATTTTTCACTCTCAAAGTCCCTCTCTTTAAATTATATATTTTTTTTATAAAATATAATTATTGTGGCCAAACTTATATGCCTAGTAGCTAGAGTTCCTGGCTGGCTTTCATCATTATTTTCTATGCTGCTTTATGTGAATTTTGTTTTTTTAGGTACATGGCCAAGTCACTATTAATTATCACGAAAACGACGACACTAGCAGTACGACTTTTCTTTCAAAAACGACGACATCCATCTCAAATTGGGGCACGACACAGCTGTTTCTCATTTATCTTTGAATTTTCTTTCAAGCAAGACTGCCAAGCAAATTTCTCCTCAAAATTTCTTTTATTATGAGTTGTGGAATGATCAGAAAAGAATTTCTCTTTCTTTCATAAAATGAAAACTATTTTTATTTGAAAATAAAAATGGTAATATATAATATATATATATATATATATATATATATATAGATAGAGATCCAAGACGCTCCATTGGTTTTCAAAATAAACCATGAAAGTAGAACTTCCACAACAACACCTTCACTTTACACTAATAATTAATGACCAAATTTTAAAGAATATATAATAGCTGTAAAAGAAAGAGATGAAAACAACATTTAAGGAATTCACGAAATTAATAGAACAACTTGGACAGGTGTGGAAACCCGCTATGGAGGAACTTTAAATCATAAATATGGGTTAAAGTATGTTGAGGCCACTCACCAATGGCTATGGTGACTTTATTTCACGATATGATGCACAAAGAGTTTGAAGTATATGTGGATAACAAGGTTGCTAAATCTGGAGAAGAAGACAATCACATCTAGATATTGAAGAAATTGTTTGAAAGGTTAAGTTTGAGGTTTGACCCCGTAAAATGTTCATTCGGTTTGAAATCTGAGAAGTTGTTAGGATTTGTTGTGAGTGATAAAGGGATAGAAGAGGATCCTAAAAAGTAAAGGCTATTCAAGCCATGCCAATTCACAAAAAAAAGAAGAAGAATCCTGGGATTTGGAATACAAAATATGAAGAGGCTTCTTTGAAAATTAAGCGGTACTTGTTAAATCCACCCCTACTTGTCTAGCCGAATTGCAAGATGACAAGTTCTACTAGCTGAGTACGACATGCTATAGAAGATTATGAGTCATTAGACTTTGATCTTCCTAATAAAGATGTACTTTCAGGCGAAGAAGGGAAACCAGAATGGAGGACTATGTACTTCAATGTTGTTGTAAACGTATGCGGTAATGGAGCAAGTGCAGTGATAATCTCTCCTGATAAGAAACAATATCCATTTCAAACTAAGTTATAATTCAGGCACACTTACAACACTGCTGAGTATGAAGCCTGTATTCTTGGTTCAGAAGCTACATTAGGGTAAAACATAAAAAAATAGATGTGTATGGAGACTCAATGCTAATTATTTGTCGAGAAAAAGGAGAATGACAGACCAAAACAAAAGAAATACCTTACTAAGAAATCCTGTCTAAGCTAGCTGGAGAATTTGAGGAAATAGAGTTCACCCATCTAGGAAGGGAAGGGAATCAGTTTGTCGATGCTTTGGCTACACTAGCTTTTATGGATAGAGCAGACTTAGGACAAAACTTACAGCCGATACACATTGATATCAGAAAATAAACCAGCTCATTGCTGCTCAAATGAAGGAGAAATAGATGGAAACCCTTGGTACTATAGATAAGCTGCAGCCAAACACGCGCTTCGGGAAGTCCATGAAGGGATCTGCTCAACCCATACGAATCGGCATATGTTGGCTAGGAAAATGTAATGAACTGGTTATTTCGGGAGGACATTAGAGAAGGATTGTATCGACTATGTCCACAAGTGTCAAGTCCGTGGTGACAAAATCAATGCCATCATATCTATGTTTAACTTGATATCTCCGTGGCCTTTTGCACTGTGGAGAATTGATGTGATTGGACCTATAATTACGTAAAATCACAAGCTTAAATCCAATTGGGTGCAATTAAAGAAATTAAAGTACCAGATCATATTTTTACCTTCTAAAAAAAATTGAAACCTGTAAACCTGCACTATTTTGGCATGCATTTGCATTGAATTCTCAGGTGCGAGATCACAGCAAAACAGATCATTCTGATTTATTATTAATTTTGTTTTTATATAAATGGTACTCATGTCCATGAAAAGCTAACTAAACTTGTAAAATCACAAATAATTTAAAGCAGAAAAATCTAGAAAACATGCACTCCATTCTATAGTGGAAGAGGATATTATATTCGCTAAACATGATTTACAGACTAAATTGGAAAAGAGATTAGGTCACCAGATTTACCCGTGAATCATTCTGATTGATAATCATTTATTTTCATATGGTTTCATTTCATTAATTGTTTTTCCTATTCTACAAGGTTTATGGGTTAATTAATTCTTTATTTTTCACTCTCAAAGTCCCTCTCTTTTAATTATATTTTTTTATAAAATATAATTATTGTAATAAACTTATATGCCTAGTAGCTAGAGTTCCTGGCTGGCTTTCATCATTATTTTCTATGCTGCTTTATGTGAATTTTGTTTTTTTAGGTACATGGCCAAGTCACTATTAATTATCACGAAAACGACGACACTAGCAGTACGACTTTTCTTTCAAAAACGACGACATCCATCTCAAATTGGGGCACGACACAGCTGTTTCTCATTTATCTTTGAATTTTCTTTCAAGCAAGACTGCCAAGCAAATTTCTCCTCAAAATTTCTTTTATTATGAGTTGTGGAATGATCAGAAAAGAATTTCTCTTTCTTCCATAAAATGAAAACTATTTTTATTTGAAAATAAACATGGTAAAATATATGCGTATAAAATGGTTCCAATAAAAGAAAATCAAGGAATATATAAATCCAATTGTTCCAAACCCCACACAAGGTGTGAGAAAACAGTGAATTAGTAATTGAGTTGCTATTTTTAATTATCCTGCAAGTGTCTAGAAAAAAACCATCAAATTTCCCTGGTGGATATCGTTAATTAATTAGATTATATTAGTTTATTGGCTCGTTAAATTGAATGGGAGAAATAAATTAGAACACAGCAATTATCTGGTATTGTTATTAAATCTAATTTAAGAGATCAATAATTGAGCTTAACAAAAAATATTAATAACAATAAATTGTTATTTAATGATAGGATAACAAAAATAGATATTAGCAAAATCAAGTATTAATCAAATACCGAAAAACTTATTTGAAATTGTAATAAATATATAAAAAAATAAAAATAAATAAATTATAAAAATAAATAAATTAAAGAATAAAACAACTAATTTGCCCGGGTTGTTTCAGTAGAGTAGGTAATTAAAGTAAATGTCATACGAAGGAAAAAAATCTAAAAATAAAAATAAAAATACCTCTACATTATGCTTTTTCTTTTTCTTACAAGGTCTTCGTCAAATTTCCTTTGAATCGGTCACCACCTATCATTATTATTTATCAGCTTCTTCCCCTAATTTTTCACTATAAATACCCTGCTTCTAGCTATTTTCATAACCACCTAGTTGCCTCCCATTCTTTGATTAATTACCAGGACCTCCTGATATAGCCAAGATACCATGGCTCGCTTCCAAGTGATCGCGGTGGCAATTTTGGTAATATTCATGCTCCTGTCCATTGGGATGTCCACCGCACTACCGAAACCTATACAAGGTTTGCTGTGACAGCCGTACACCGATTGTGGATTTTGTTTTTCTGCTAATTAAATTATTAGAAATGTTTTCTATTCTTATTTACATTTCAACTGCGATTCTTCTTTCTCCAGCATTTCATGTTCTCTTGATTAACATGGCGTTTTGGTGCAGGAAGGAAGCTTTTCCAGCCTACTCCTAGCGAATGTTATGGTTCGGATGGCAATCAACCCTTTAAACATGCGAGTTTAAGGCTTCCACCGGATGGAAGTCCTTAATTGGTTAGAAGATATAGCTGCTGGTTAAGAAATAAGGTCTTCATCAATGGAGCTCTCTACTTTATGCTTTTTTATAGGGAAATATTGTCTGTATTCCAAGGAGAAAAAACGAATGTAGTAGCAGAGAAACTTCAGTTTCTGATCGATGGTCTTGCTATAACTTTCAGTTCTTAATAAATTCGGTGGATTCTAATAATAATAAAAATGCTTCCCTTTTCTGCCCAGAGAAACAAACTTTGACCTAAAGCACTCATACATATATAGATTATGATAATTGATAAAGAGTTTGTTTATAAATCTGCTTTTCTTTGAATCCTCGGAGGATTTGAAGCCATGCACATGTACTCAGCACGGCCTCATGGTTTGTGAAGAAAAAACATCGTGTTTTTTGGATTTGTAGGTGCATGAGAAACATCAAAATTCGTTATTTTCTTTTTTCATAGCATAGCTGGCAAATGGTGTCATCATTATGTATATTATTCCACCCCTTTTTTTCTTCTCCTAATTCGGTAAAGGTTTGTTAGAATCTATGTAGTTACGATAATTAAACCATCATTATCCACGGTATCTACTAGGACCATAACCATGATTATAATTATTATTGTATCTCGTAATTAATTATTTTTTTCAGTCACAATTAAAATGAAATCAGTTCAAAATATTTCCTAAAACCTCGGTCTAAGCATTGCTTTTGCTAGATCAAATTCAAGAAATGAAAAGTGGGGAATGCTTTTTTTTTTTTTTCTAATATAACATCGACGGTGACATTGTCTCCACATAATTATTATTTCGAATTGATATTTAACATTTCAAAATTGTATACAGATTTTAAATCCTGCAATCATAAATATATCTAATTATAACGAGCTTTTAGGTGTGTAACTGTATTTTCATGGTCATATATTTCTTGAAGATTTTGTCAAAGAATAATGAGATATTTGATTGTGACATACTCTATTTTCAATTGTTCATGGAAATGGTGATGTAAGAAAATCATGGTCTTTGCATTATTTTGATTAGATGCTTTATTACCATCTATAACAAGATCGTGATGTAACAAGATGGTGATGTAAGAAAATCATGGTCTTTGTTTTAGTTTGACTAAATAATTACCATCTATAATAATTTCTCCAAGATTCATGACATCTTGATGAGTGTCGGGGTCAATAATCCATGTTAAATAATTATTTATCGTAATAATATTTGTAGATATTCATTTTAATTCCTATAAATTCGTAATCGAGTAAATAATGTTCTCCAAGAGTCCATTATATTCCGTGGGGCTTGGAAATAGTGGTCCTTAATTGCTAGTTGACTCTTGCCTAACATTTGAATACTGCAAGTCAATTACTAGTTGATTGCTTCTCACACTTTCTGGGGGTTTTCGAAACAGTGTCCTTGCAATAGAGACTCTTACAGCTACGATCTATTCTACCAAGGGCAGAAACAGGGCTGCAGGATGAGTCATGGCCACTTCAAAATTTTAAATGGTATTTGAAATTTCATAATTTATTTTTAAAAAATGATTTTTTATGCATAAAAAAGTATACTTTATGTGCAAATAATTTCTCGAATGAAAAAATGAGATCAAGCGTATATTCTTAATAGTCATAATTCAACATTTCCAATTTCTTTTATTTCCTATGTAAAATGACTTCGCAGGTAATGATTTTGATAGAAAAACCACATCCACATTACCTGTATTTTTCACTTGACTCCAAACTTTCTTGGGAAGAGGAAGATATATATCCGTTTTTTTCTTTTATTCGTTTATGAACAGTGTATTAATGTTTCTACCCCAAAACGACAAAACACACCGATTGAATGAGCGTCTCCGCGGTCATTTACCACCGCATTCTTGCCGGTTCGCGCCCTTTCGATTTTTTATTTTTCAAAATTGGCTAAATACAGATATAGCCCCTAATAAGAAAAAAAGATGAATTCGAACAGAGCCGAACAATAATTGACCATATCTTTTATTATTACTTTCGGTAATTGTCGGAGCGTGAGGAGGAGGAGCCCCTAATTGGCTAAGCGGTTTGCCGCCTCACGCCTGTTGAGGAGGCGCGTGCTTGCTCATGCGGTGCTCGGTGATGGTATACCAGCGTCTCTCCGTTGCGCCTCCACGTGGTCTTCATCCTGCACGGCGAGTTTCAGACAATGAACATCCAGTGGGCGTGGCGGTGCTCGGCTAAAGACGCTGACCACCTTTCTCTCTCTCCTACACGTAAACGTACGAGGAGAGTCCCCGGTTTCTGTCATTTTCACTTCGGTCCTTGGACTTTGAATTTTGTGTATGATTCTGATTTTTGTTATATAAGTTTTGATTTAGTTCGATTCGGTCCTCCGTCTTTTAATTTCAGGATTGAGTTTAAAAAGATTAATTTATTCGGTACAATAGTTTTAATTTTTTAATTTTGTCCTTTGATTGAAATTGATAATATATTTCAATTTCATTTTGTCCCTTATACTTTTTATTTCTGATTTTATTCCCTTTATATTTGATTTTCCTTTCGGACCTCATAATTTTTATTTTTATTTTAATACCTTGATTTCTTTTTATAATTTTAATTTTGTTAAAGTTTTTATGGTTTTTTTAGTCTTTTATTTATTTCATTTTTTTCATTATTAACACAATAATAATAATAATATAATGTTTTTTTCTTACTTACTCTTTTGTTAAAAACAATTAACGATAACTAAAGATCATATTGGAAAAATAAAGATATAAATGTAGATTAAGATATTTGTTCTTGAAATATGAGCCATGTACCCGGTTATGTTTTATAATAGTCTTTTAAAATAAATTTCTTATTGAATCAAACAATGATAAAAATATACACACATGAGATCGTTGAATAAAACCAAAGAGTAAAAATGTTATGCAAAGTCTCACATATTCAAAAAAATATTTTAATTTTATATAGCAATCAAGTTAACAAAAGTGGCATTTATCCAAAAACTATTGGAAACTTGAAAGATAATATGTGAGTAGTAGATATCTCATCTTAAAACAAAGGGTCATGACTCAATTGTATTTAATATTGTTTTTTAGAATAAATGTTTTATTTAATAAAATGATATAAGAAAAAACCGCATAAGAAAACAATTGAATAAAATTGAAGAGAAAAAAATTAGGCTGTAAAGAGAGAGTCTCCCTAAGTCCTAATAAAAGAAAAATGATGAAATCTTTCCCATAAACACAATAAGAATTATATCATATTCTGTAAATTCGGTGGATTCTAATAATAATAATAATGCTTCCCTTCTCTGCCCAGAGAAATTAACTTTGACCTAAAGCACTCATACATATATAGATTATGATAATTGATAAATAGTTTCTTTATAAATCTGCTTCACCTTGAATCCTCGGAGGATTTGAAGCCATGCACATGTACTCAGCACGGCCTCAAGGTTTGTGAAGAAAAAACATCGTGTTTTTAGGATTTGTAGGTGCTTGAGAAACATCAAAATTGGATATGTGAGTTGGGATTCCGTTCAGAAGGTAAAATCGGACACATAATAAAATTGTTTTAAAATAAGCGAAGGACTTTGTTAAAGAGGGTACAAAAGATCAGGAATAATTTTCAGCGACAATTAGAGGTTTAATTGAAAAGAAAATTAATGAAGAGGGTGGCATGGGAAGAATTTGCATAAATTAAAAAACCGAAGACAACATCAATAAGATTAGAAATTTAAGGGTCTTATTAATTCAATCATGAACTTAATTGAAGAGAAATGAAATTAAGAGTCAATATGATAAAAAAAACAATTTATATTTCTTTTCAATTTGACAAACAATAAAAAATTCCAAGGACCAAAATAAAAGGCTTCCAAAATGAAGAGGGTCTTTTTATAAAATCAGGGGATTAATTGCAGAGAAAAAATGAGATTGAGATTGAATTACTTGACTAGAATTGCACAAATTAGGGAGCTAAAGAAAGATACTTCACAATTTATTGCATTTCAAAAGCATTCAAATCAATAATTCAAGATTGATGAATCAAATCATATTCATTGCAATCTTCCGTATTTGATATTTGTGATAGAAATAAACACGTATGAGAGCGGTTGATAAAACCAAAGAACAAAAATGTTATGCAAAGTTTCACATATTCAAAAAAATATTATAATTTTATTTAACAATCAAGTTAAAAAAAAAGTGACATTATTCCACAAACTATTGGAAAGTTGAAAGGTAACATGTGAGTAGATATCTCATCTTAAAACAAGGGTCATGACTCAATTGTATTTAATATTGTTTCTTGGAATTAATGTTTTATTTAATAAATTGATATAAAAAAAATATGCATAAGAAATCAATTGAGTAAAATAATCTTAAAATCTATATAAAAATATAAAAATACGTCTATTTTATGCTTTTTCCTTACAAGGTCTTTGTCAAATTTCCCTTAAATCGGGCACCTCCTATCATTATTATTTATCAACTTGTTTCCTTAATTTTTCACTATAAATACCCTGCTTCGAGCTATTTTCACTATCATCGAGCTGCCTCCCATTCTTGATTACCATGACCTCCATTTTAGTAGCCATCATGCTCCTGTCCATCAGGACTGCGGTACACTGATTTTGGCATTAGCAATGTTTTTCTGCTAATTAAATTATTAGAAATGTTTTTCTATTCTTATTTACATTTCAACTACGATTCTTGTTGTCTTGAATTATGGCGTTTTGGTGCAGGACGGAAGCTTCTCCAATGTTATAGTGTGATGATTCCACCCGTTGAAAGTCCTTAATTAGTTTGTAGATATAGCTGGTGGTTAAGAAATAAGGTCTTCATCAATGGAGCTCTACTTTATGCTTTTATATGGAAATATTGTCTGTATTCCAAGGAGATAAACGAATGCAGTAGCAGATAGTTCAGCAAAACAAGGACTATGTCGCAAGGTCTTCATCAATAGTTCTCTGTAACCAACATCATGATCGATGATCTTTCTATAAATTCGGTGAATTCTAATAAGAATAATGCTTCCCTTTTCTGCCCAGGGAAACTTTCACCTAAAGCATCATAGATGTTAATCTTAAAAGAATTGAAATCACTCTGGTTTAACTTATCAGAGACGTATGCACTGTTATACTTTATATAAATGAGGTTGTTACAAGAGATAACGGAGATGTCTATGTTTTTGTTACAAAAGATAAGAATTACATGATATTCAAAAGGGAGCAGCAATACTAGGATTGTGCCAAGCTGTAAGGATCACATATGCAAAGTGCAACCGCAACGTCTTTACCATGCAGAGTGTAATAGTAGCATCTTCAACATCAAGAACAAAGACTCTGCTGCAGTGTATTCAGAGTGGAGATTATGTGTGATGATGTTGATTTTTATCCTTATCATTCCCCCGCAAACTAGCAAGGGATCCAACACAGAGAGTTTGTCCTTAAGAAAACAAAATCGATCAACTGTTGTAAATATATTTGTCGGTTGCAAGGAAGAGGGCACATGTTGTAAGATTATGTCTCGGTTTGTCACCTTCTCTCAAAGAAAGTGGTAATTCACTTCAATATGCTTAGACCGTGCATGAAAAATGAGATTGGAAGCAAGAGCTAGAGCACTGACATTGTTAGACCAGACAATGGGAGCGTATTCAAGTGAAAATTGCAGTTCACATAAGAGCATGCGAAGCCAATATACTTAAGCTATAACCAAGGCCAGTGTAGTAGAACAGGTAACGACTGAAGCCAATGAATCCCGTGAAGATAATGCAGCCTTAATTGTCAATTAAATACAAAATAATGACAGCTAGAATAGATACATTAACTGTCATCACTGTAATACTATATATATATGACTTTGTGTACAAAATATTGTTAAAGAACCAACTCACCTAAAAGCTTAAGCTTGTAAGTGAGGCCCCATTATATTATTTATATTAAACTTGCACAGACCCACATCACCTTGTGCTTGATTTTTATCAAATAGAATAAGGTTGGTGAAATTCGAATTCGTGACATCTGGGTCAACAAGGCTCGATAGCATGTTAGGATTGAGAGAGTTTGCAGAATTGGAACAAGAATTAGTTTAGAGAAGGGAAGAGGGAGAAAAGAGAAAAGAGAGGGAAACTGAAATTTGAATATTTTGTATTGATATTCTGTTTTGCATACATTTGTTGTGTGTACACTTCTCTATTTATACACATTACATTATTCAAGAATATTCTTCTATACTCTAACATCCCCCCTCAATCTCATGCTTTGATAAACCAAGCATGAGATTGCAACAATGAAAATGAAATACAAGAGTACTTAATTCTTTTGACAAACAGTATGTAAATGAGAGAAGAGAAGGAATTTCATTGGTCTATTTCTTAACTTGAATTTCATTTGTCTCTGTAATTTATGTTTTGTTTTGAATGCAGCAGAGTTCAAGTAGAAGTTATTTAGTGGACGTAACCTTTTAGTGGATGTAACCTTTCATATAGCGAGTTATGTTTTAGAGGTTATTTAGAGGACGTAACCTTTCAGTATTTGCTTCTATATATAATAAGAAAATCAGCAAATGATGCAGTGAGTTAAGCATCACAAAAGGCCTCTGTTTTTCATTATTTTGTCTATGTGATTGTGTGAGTTTGAAAATAAAATACAAGAGTATTTAATTCTCTTGACAAACAGTATGTAAACGAGAGAAGAGAAGGAATTTCATTGGTCTATTTCTTGACCTGAATTTCATTTGTCTTTGTAAGACTTTGAGAAAAGAGGGATGAGAAAGAAAAAAAAAGGGAGGTAAGAGAGGTGATAGAATGGGTTTGAATTTCATTTGTCTTCTTCAGTTTTTCATTTGTTGATGATTTTCTTAATTTGTGTAAGAATTCATGTTCTTCTTCTTCTTCTTCTTCTTCTTCATTGGATTAAGTTTTTCTTAATCTCTTTTTTTTTCTATTTTTTTTCATTTTTTTTAATCTTTATCAAAAGGTAGGATGAGAGACATAAAACAGCACACAAAACACAAAGCACACAAACACACAAACGACATCATCACACACAAAATCTAGGTGAGAGGGAATTTGAGGCAATACCTTGAAGATGATCAAATAAGGCATACAGGTGAAGGGGAGAATGACATTGTAGTTGAAGTCCATCATTGATAGTGCCACTGAGATAATGAAGTAGACGTTTAACAAAGGTCCAATGATCGGTGGTAGGTTGATGCATATATTGAGACAACTTGTTGACTGGAAATGGAAGATCCGACTCGGTGAGGAGGAGATATTGAAGGTTACCGATGATGGTTCGATGGGATTGGGCAAATGGTATTCCAGTTGGAGTACCAACATAGGGCTTGTAGGAAGAGGTGTGATCATAGGTTTGGCATGAGTCATTTTTGTTTTCGCGTGAAGGTCAAAGATATACTTCCTTTGAGAGAGCGAGGATGCCATGTGCAGTATGAACAACTTCCACACCCAAGAAATAGGACAACTAACCGAGATCCTTTAAGGATAATCGGTGAGCAAGATGCAATATGAAGGAAGTGACCAAGTCGGTGTTATCTCTGGTGATGATAAGGTCATCTACATAAACAAGGATGTAGATGACATGACCATTTTGTTTGAGTATGAACAAAGAGGAGTCAACATGAGAATTAGTAAACCCTGTCGAAGAAGGAAACAACACAATTCTTGATACCGGACAGTGGGGCCTGCTTGAGTCCATAAATTGCCTTGTGTAGTTTGCGGACATGCGATGGATGATCTTGATCAATGAAGCCCGATGGTTGTTGCATGAAGACCGTGTCGACTAGATGGCTCGAAGAAATGCATTGTTGACATCGAGTTGCCCGAGTGTCCAATTGCGCGAGATAGCTATGCTAAGTACTACCCGTATGGTGGTTGGTTTAACCACTAGACTGAAGGTGTCGAGGAAGTCCACACCGGGTGTTGATGGAACCCTTTTGCCACCGGCCTGGCTTTGAACCTCTTAACAGAGCCATCGAGTTGTGTTTAATTCTAAAAATCCACTCACTATTAAAAGAGGTCATTTGCAACAGATTGATCTGTTGCAAATAATAAAGGAATCCGTTGCTAATATTAATTAGCAATGGAATTTGCAATGGATATAATCCGTTGCAATCCTTGATTTGCAAATTCATTGGCAATCGATTTTCCGTTGCAAAGTCAAACTTTTGCAACGGATTTTTCCGTTGCAATTTGAAAATGGTAATTATTTTTTTTCTTCAAATTTATATTTATTTATTGTTTAATTAATTATGAATAAATATTTTAAAACTAGTATAATATATTGAAGTATCATTAATATTAAAACTAAATAAATATGGTTGAAATAAAAAAATTGTAAATTAAAATCATAATACAACAAAGATTCAATTACATTTATATGTCTAATTAAATCAACATGGAATAAAAAATACATATTAAATCCATTAATCTAGTTCAGAATAAAACTTAAAATTGACATCCTCTGTCCCCACTAAGATACGAATAAGATCTTCAATGAGACCTCTCTGGCTTCTCGTACAGCAGTTGGTGTATATACTAGCAGGGACATGAAGTAGGGCATGCTTATAAGGGATTTGACACTCCCTGCAATAGAAATTACATGGTAAGCAAGCAGCTTGCAACCAAGCTCAAGCTAAAAGCATTAGTTCTTAAAACATTCACAACCGTATATTGGAGCAAATGAATGCCCTCTCATAGAACTTTAAAGATCCACAACCTTAGCTTTTAAAAAATATTAGATGCATAGGTTATGGTGATATTGAATATCAATTGAATGTCTTATAAGGTGTGGAAACCGAACATAAAATTAGTACTTTCAAAATCTAATATTTCAATACACACGAGGAATAATCTGTTTTCAAAATCCCTCTGGTGTTTTTTCTCAGCTTCATTATCTCTGGTTGCATATTAAGTGAACATGCATTCAAATTCTAAAATGCAAACACAATAGTGGCCTGTATCTCCAAACATAATCTTTCACCATGCAGATATCTCTGAGGTTTTATCAATTGGATTTTAAATTACCCCAAAAATATTTCCAAGTCATGAGAAGCTTTGAGTAGGAAGAATGATTACCAAAACTGACAGTTATGCTGAAATACTTAGTAGTCTCAAAACATGCTTCGAGAGAGCCAGTGATGCAAGGAACTCAACAATTTTTGAGCATACTGAATTGAACGATCAATGCAAAATGCCAACAAATTAAATCCATTAATCTAGTTTAGTAAAAAACTGGGTTTGTGAAGCACATCTTCCTAGGCAAACAAACAGGATGAATTCTAACAAAATTCAAGATTAAATAGTGAAATTGAGTGTGATGTGGCTCCACTGAGCTGATAAATCTTGGATTTTAACGGGTGTGTGTGTGCAGGAAATGGTTTATTTCAAGAATAAATCAAGCACTACATTTCATTCTTTCACCATTAAAGCTCTTGGTATGCAAAACAGAAAATCAAGAAACTAAAATAAGCTGGCCTGTTCATAAAATGTAGTAAATGAAATGCAAGTAACATGGAAATATTGATCGTACCGTGCACCAAAGAAAGCTGATCTTCGTTGTGGTTGTGATGGGTCTTGTGGGTAACTAAAGATCAACGTTGTTGCTACCCAATTTTGACTCTTTATTTTTCTGGAAAAAAATAAAAAAATAGATTTTTGTTCAAGAGGCGAAATTGAGCGAATTGAGAGTTTAATGCCCGATTGAGGGTTAAATCGCAAAAATCAGGAGCCAAGGACCAGTTTAGAAAGTCACGCGAAGCCGAGGTTGAGATTGAATTTTTGATGGGATTTAATTGCATAAAATCAAGTTTTAAATCCAATTGGATGCAATTAAAGAATTTTTAAAAGACTAAATCATTTTTTTTCTTTCTTCCTAAAAAAGAAAAATTTTCGAAATATGCATTTTTTTTTAAAAGAAACATGCACTGGCGCATTGAATTTTCAGGCGCGCCATATTGATCACAGCAGATCAATAAAAATTCTCTTCCTTTTTTATCTGATTTTCTTCTCAATTCACGAGATCATAGTCATCAAAAAATTTTCCTACTTTCGGATCGATTTTCTTCCCCATCAGAGCAAGGCAGATCATCATGATTTCGATTTTCTATGTAAACGTGATTTTCTTCCCAAAATTAGCTCCAGCGTGATTTCCTTCCTAATTATCCTCTGATTGATCTCGATTTATTACCTTTCCTCAACTGCATTTAGCGACTGAACGGTTAGACTTTCGTTGCTATAAATAGCAGTGCCCGATGGCTGAAAAGGAAAAACAAAAGATGAGGAGGAGGAGAGTGGACAGAGGGAAGAGAAGAGATTTACATGAGAAATTTGTAAGGACGCAGAAAACAGAGAGAGACCCGAGCATTTTTTTCGTTTTACTCTGTCTTTCTCTCTCTAAAACACAGGAACCTCTGTCACTTTTTCTCTCCGGTCACAAGCTTCAGCAGCCAAATTCCAGCCACCATCGACCACCCATATCCTTCCTCAGCATCACCATAAGCCACCCATATCTCCATAAACTCAGCCATCATCACAGGCAAAGTTTTTGGCAGAAAATTTCCATCGTCTGCAACGTGACCGCCAGCTTCTGATGACTAGTGCGGCCACCACAGGCCACCATTTTCGACGAGACTACGACTGGAAGAACCACCTCGACGTCCTCTATCCAAAGTTGTTAACAGGTAAGCCTTTCATTGAACTCGAAAAATCACATTGTTACTGTTCATATTCTTCATTTTTGCATGCGGGGGGAGTGAATTCGTTCACTCCCCGGGTCGGGTCATGTTGGGTTGGGTTTGGCACCCGACCCGACTACTAAAAGGGCTGGGCTTCCAGCCCGTCTTGGCTAGAAGTCCAGCCCGAGAGGAGGACGGATTAGTAGCCTGTTTGATAAAGCCCAGTCCATGAATGTATGGGCCTCAGCCCATACCGAGATTGAGGTTGGAGGCCTAGTCCGGAGAGGCGGACCGAAGGCCCGACCCATAAGCGGTCTGGCACCCATCCTCCATAAGCGAGTGGCGACCAACCCCTCCTATATATATATATATATAATTTTAAAAATAAATAAAAATGCAAATTTTCCAAAAATATTTTACTATAAAAATGTGTTTTTGTTCATACGGCCAATACACTAGCATATTTTACAAATTGTTTTTCTTTTGAAAAAAAAATATATTATCTTGGGTTTTGAAGAGAAAATGAGTTTTAGCATGGATTTCGCAAAGAAAAAATCATTTCTTGCATTTTGAGATTTTACAACATGTTTATAAAATCCAAAGGGTATTGGCCAATATTTCAAAAAATATAAAAATCTTATTTTTTTTGGAATTTATTATTAAACGTCGATACTTGGATAAATAAATCCTAAGGGGTTAATATCCAAAATATTTGGCGGGAATGATATGCTATTATTCATTGTCGGTATTTGGATAAATAAATCCTAAAGGGTTAATATCCAAAATATTCGGCAGGAATGATAATTTATTATTCACCGTCGGTATTTGGATAAATAAATCCTAAGGGGTTAATATCCAAAATATTCGGCGAGAATGATATGCTATTATTCATTGTCGGCATTTGGATAAATAAATCCTAAGGGGTTAATATCCAAAATATTCGGCGGGAATTATAATTTGTTATTCACTATCGGTATTTGGATAAATAAATCCTAAGGGGTCGATATCCAAAATATTTGACGGGAATGATATCCCATTCACCATTTAGCCAACATATGTTTCGAAAGATCAAAACCATAACAAATCATAAACAAACAAGGGTGCTAAAACCTTAGGTAGGGTGTACTAAGGGTGCTAAAACCTTCCATTTACGCAACCAGTCTCTTACCCTAGAATCTCTGAAAGACCAGTTTTAGGTTTCTTAGTAACCATAATACTAGGTGGAGACTCCCTTTTTTACAAAAATAGATAATCCCCCCCCCCCGACATTTAATCCCTAGCTCACGGGGAGGAGTCGCCACGACGCCGCATTTCATTTTTTCTTGAGGTGCGACAAACGCTAGCAAGGAAGAGATCGCAAATTAGAGACGGAATTAAAACGGATTTTTCACCATTAAAGCTTTTGGTATGCAAGAAACAAAAATCAAAGGAGAAACCGAAATAAGTTGGTCTGTTCATAAAATGCAGGAAATGAAATGCAAGCAACATGGAAATACTTGACCAGTAGCGTGCACCAAAGGAAGTCGATCTTCGTTATGGTTGTCATGGGTCTTGTGGGTAACTAAAGATTGGCGTTAGCAAGAAGGAGATCGAGAAGCGAGACGGAATTAAAAGCGGATTTCTTGTTCACAACACTCGTTTGAGGGAGAGTGTAGTGTTTAAATTTTATGCAAAATGTAGAAATGAATAAGCGGGAGCAAGAGAGAAGAAATTAAAGGAACGTTTTGATTAACTTTAAAAAAGTAGCACCCAAATCGATGTTATGTATTAATTTATATTATTTGAAAAAAGGATTTGCAATGGATTTGCCATTCAAATATTTTAAATTGCAACCGAAAGCGGCAAATCCGTTGCAAAATAATTTTATTTGCAATGGATAATCGAGTAGAAATGGTTTTAAATTGCAATGGATTTGTCGTTGCAAAGTAATTTATTTGCAACGGATAATTCATTTCAAATGGTTTTAAATTGCAACTGATTTCCGTTGCAAATTTAATTTGCAACAGAAAATCCGTTGCAAAGTAATTTTATTTGCAACGGATAATCCGTTGCAACCCACGCTTGTTTTATTTCCGGAATTTGTTTAGCCGTTGCTAAAAAAATCCCGTTGCAATTTGTGCAACAGATTTTTGTTGTTGCAAGCAGACACCTTTTCTTGTAGTGACTTGCAACCGACAACATTTTGATTAGCGGAAGATGGTACAAGATCCCACGTGCCATTGCTCACTAAGGCATCATGCTCGATTGACATGGCTTTGCACCAATGAGGGTGAGTTAGAGCTTGGGAGAGTGGCGTAGGTTATGTATTGTTTAGTGATGATAGCTGTGCGAGGAGAATAAGCTTCGATTTGGTCTGCAGAATATTATTTTGGGCCTTTATTGTCATAGGTCGAGTGGAAGCCGTAAGGATACTCGCTTTGTGGAATGGTGTCTAGGGCGGAACAGACGAGCGAGTGTAGGTTGAATTATCGGTTGTGAGGAGGTAATGGCTGCATGGGAAGGGTTTTGAGAAGAAATATCATCATAAAGGGTTGATGGGGATTGGGTGTGATGACTGGAATTGAAGTTGCGCACGGGAGATGTTGAGAGATGTCCACGTCAGGTGAGGGTTGAGTGACCGATCTGCCGATTAGAGGCTACGACGTGGAGCACAGTGGAAGCCAAGTCGTTGATGGGGTTGGATGACTCGACACGTGGACTTACTCAACGAGTGAGTTGTATGGAAATTGAGACTCGATAAATTTGGCGTGCCTGGATATATATATTCGGATGTGGATGGATCGAGACGAGTAGTAGGCACTCTAAGTGAGAGACTAGCCGAGGAAGACACAAGGTTTGGATCGAGGTTCCAGTTTGTTTGCTGTGTATAGGCGTAGCCACGGGTAGCACACGCAACCAAAGATTCTCAATTTTGAGTAATTGGGTAGGGTTTTGAATATTTTTTGAAAAGGGGAGAGGAACTTTAGTGTGAGTGTGGGCATTCGATTAATAAGGTAAACTGCAGTTGCAAATGCATATGTCCAGTAATCAATTGGTAGGGAAGTATGGGATAGCAAGGCAAGGTCAATTTCAACAATATAGAGATGTCGTCTTTCAGAAAGGCCATTGTGCTCTGGTGTATGAGGTGGAGTGGTGAGGTGGGATACACCAGAGGAGGAGAGAAAAGCAGCCAAGGCAATGTATTCACCGCCATTGTCTGAGTATAAGGTTTGAATGTTATAGTGGATTTTTTTCTGTAATAGCTTTGAATTTGATGAAAATCGGTTTTACGTCAAATTTGGTTTTGAGTGGATAAAACCAGATGTATTTAGTACAGTGGTCAACAAAAAATATGTAATATTTGCAGCCATTGGTGGACACAACAGGGGAGGTCCATAGATCCGAATATATAATTTGGAGGGGTGACTGGAGACAATGGATGAAGTTGAAAACGATTGCTCGTGGCTTTTATTGCACAAACACGCATTACACGAAAAATTTGAGGTTATGGTGGACGGTGATTCAACATGATTTTTGGAGATAAGGTGTTTTAAAATAGAAAGAGCAAGATGATCACGGTTTTATTATGGATAAAGCAATCATGGGAAAAGTAGTCGGCCACTCATAAACCTCAACTATAGTGCATCCTCAGCTAGCGTGTCCCGGTGCGGAGGTCCTTCACAAAAAAAGAATCATGTAAGAGAATAATTTTTACACTGTTTGATTTGCAAAATTGTGATATTGAGATGATATTCTTTTTAATTGATGGGACACAAAGAACTTCTTTTAATTGAAACATGGTGTGAGGAGTAGGCATAGAAATGGAACCCATGTGGGTGATGGGAAGAGTGGTGCCATCTCCAATCATTATATCATTTATGCCTTGGTAAGGAGTGTGGAGGGAGAGATTGTCCAAATCAGCTGTGACATGGTGAGAGGCGCCACAGTCTAACAGACCACGAGAGAGGTGGAAGTTGTGCTTGTGGCAATATTGGCCTGGGTTGCCATGGAGGGCTAAGGCGAGAGATGTTAGTGGTGGGTTTACGTGTAATAGGTATTAGGCAAAAGGAAGGGCATCTTTTGGTTGTATGACCTTGAACCTGACATATTTGACGAGTTGCTAAGGTAAGGGCGAGGCGAGTTGGAGGAGAGAATTGAGATCGTGCATGGATTGCGGGTGGGTTCATTGGTTGGTGCCATGGGTTATTGTCATGAGATGGTGTTGAACGCCATGGACGATTGCTTGTGTTGATAGGTGAGGTGAGCAGAGTCCGGGAAATGGGTCTCAATTTGTGCTTGAAGAGAGGCTTCAAAATTCAAAAGTTTCTCATGAAGTTCTTTGAATCAGATGGTGTATCGTGTGCTTGAACAACACGAACAAGTTCTCTGTAATTGTCATTAAGACCTTCCAGTATTTTGTCTGTGATTTCTTCATCATCAATGGGAGCTCCAAGGAGAGCCAGATCGTTACCCTTGGTTTTGACTAGTTACATGAATTCAAAGATGCCAAGGGTGCCTTTGGTTGTGTTTTTGAGTTGAATCTTGAGTTGTTTGATGTGACCACGGGATGGTTTGGCATAGGTGTTGGCCAAAATTGTCTAGGCTTGTTTGGAAGTTTCGGCTTGTGCTATGAAGGGTATGATATTGGGAGTGATGGAACTAATAATTGCGTTGAGGAGGAGTTGATCTTGTCGAGTCCATAGATTGTGAGCGAGGATTGGGTACCGTTTCATCGATTGTGTGATTGTTGTAGGTGGGCGGGGTTTGGTTCCATCAATGTAACCAAGGAGTTCATACCCAACAAAGAGTGTCTGCAATTGAAGTTTCCATGACAAATAATTGGAAGAGTTTAGTTTCAATAGAGCTTGAGTTGTTGTATTGATGCTTGATTAGTGTGTGACTTGTGTCATTGGGAGTGTGAGTGGTTGTATTGAAAGTGGTAGTGGACATGGTGGGAGCCGAGAGATAAGAGAAAATTGTGTTTTGGTTTATGTAGATCAATTTAGCTCGATACCATAATGGAATGATATTCTTCACATTCTTATTGTTAACCATTATATATGATGAAATACGAATTGGCAAGTAATGGAACCTCGCAAGTTAGGAAATCAGTTGAACTAATGCCTAAGACTAAGGGATTACATATTGAATACAATTTGAATTTGAATCAATCGAACTAATGCGTAAGACTAAGGGATTACATATTGATTCCAGGTGATACATTGACACCCTGAGCATGTCGTGATGATGGCGAGGAATCATCGACCGACGGGGAGCATGGGAGAGAGGTGGGGACAATGACGATGGGATTGAAAAATGAAGGAAGAGAGAGGCAAAAGTTTTTAGGTCGAATATAAGGGTTGACCGAAGCTAATCGGGTTGACCAAAAATACAAAAATGCAACTAGGTTGATGTGTTTTCATTGCGGTGAAATGGGTTATTCAAAACAAAGGTGTTACAAAATTGTTGGCTACCGGACTGGTGGGATTTTACAAAAACTACAAAAAATATCGGAAAACCTATGGTACATCCGATGGAAGTAGATCAAGTACAACCTACAATGAATGTGATCCATCCGGTATCATCAAAAAAATTTGTACTATCTCGTTATTACAAAAAATAGTACTTGGATTATTGATACTGGTGCTTCTAATCACATGACTAGAGATTTTGATAATTTAACCTGCCATAAACCCTCCTCAAAGTTAGCTATATGCACTACTAATGGTAGTACTTCCTCATTACTGGAGAAGTATCTATCATTTTAACTAACACTATAACATTAGATACTCGTCCTTATTATTCTATCTCTTGCGTATAATCTCCGTCGGTTAGTCAAATCACGACTACCCTTGAGTGCACGGTAATGTTTTGGCCTCTGTTTTGTGTTTTTCAGGATATTCTAATCCGGAAGATTCCTGGTTATGGTGTTAAACGGGGCAACCTGTATTATTTGGAATTACCGGGAAAAGGGAGGTCAAAGTTAGGTCACGCACATCATACCAGAAGGAATGATCATGCTCATGCTTTAGTATGGTTGTGACATCGACGACTCGGACATCTTTCATTTGGATAACTTAAGAAGTTACACCCATATTTATTTTCCAGTTTAAGTATTTTGGATTGAGACTAGGCCACAACAATTCGATTCTCATATCTATAGCAATGAATTGAGATCGAGCCTTACAACAATTCGATGTCAAGAATGTCTTCCTAAATGGAGATCTTGAAGAATAAGTGTATATGGAATTACTACCGGAGTTAAAACCAAGTCCTTGTGTGAAATTGAAGTATGCAAATTAAAAAAGGCATATATGGTCTAAAGTAGTCACCTCGGGCATAGTTTGGAAGATTCTCATTCACGATGAAGGAGTTTGGGTATAAGCAAATTAATTCGAGATCATACTTTGTTTATAAAACACAAAGGAGGGAAGGTAACAACACTAATAGTATATATGGATGATTTGGTCTTAATAGGAGATGATCTAGAAGAGAGAAAGGCACTACAATAGTTTTGGCATCAAAATTCAAAATGAAAGATCTTGGACAATCGAAGTACTTATTAAGGATTGAGGTCTCAAGGTAAGAAAATGGATATGTCTATCACAACGAAAATATGTGTTAGATTTATTGGTAGAAACTGGAATGCTTGCATGCAAACCGTTAGATACACCTATGAAAATGAATCATAAACTAGGACAAGTAGAAAATTAGACCCCTTCGGACAAAGGATGTTATCAACGGTTTGTTGGAATACTAATATACATTATCTCATACTAGGTCGGACATCGCCTAAGCAGTAAATGTGGTAAGTCGAGCATGGACATTCACCAGAAGAAGAACATATGGAAGTTGTATATCAAATCTAAAGGTATCTAAAATGTGCCCCAGGAAGAGGACTTCTATTTTCTAAAGTGAAGGTCCAAGATATTAAAGGGTATATAGACTTACATTGGGCAGGAAATCAGACTGATAGGAGATCAACATTGGGATATTTTATGTTCGTAGAAGTCAACCTTGTCACTTGGAGAAGTAAGAAGTAGAAAGTGGTCGCAAGATCAAGTGTAGAAGCAAAATACCGAGGTATGACTCATGGTGTGTGTGAATTACTATGGATTTAACAGGTATTACAAGACCTGAAAATTGATTATGGAGCCTTTATGGGTCTACACTATGACAATAAGGCAGTTATCAAAATTGCAAATAATCCTGTTCAACATGATCGTACCAAACACATTGAAGTTCACCGACTCTTCATTAAGGAAAATCTTGATCGAAAAATTATACTTCGTTTGTTCAATCGAAGATTAGCTAGCCTATATTCTCAAAAGCGAGTCTCAGAAAGGGGTTTTATGACACAATTGACAAGTTGGGCATGATAAATATCTACGCTCCAACTTGAGGGGAGTGTTAAAATATGACAATTAATTTCCGGATATGAAAATTGGGTAAAGTAGGTATAAAATAGTTTTGTATTTAATTGTTTTAGTCTTCTAACTTGTCTATAAATTAACTCTCAAATGTAAGAGTAAAATATACTAGAAATACAGAGATTAATCATATTTTGAATTCTTACAATTATGCCATGCATAAAAGGGAGAATATTATTTTTTCTAATATATCTTCTATGGTGACATTGTCTCCACATAATTTCAATTTTTAATTGATATTTAACATCGCAAAATCTATGTATTTACTTGATTTAAAATCCTGTAATCGTAAATGTATCCGTTCATAACAAGCTTTTAGCAGAATAGCTATATTATGATGGTCATATATTTCATTAAAAAAATTCAAAGAATAAATAGATATTTAATTGTGAGACATTTTATTTTCCTCTATGTATGGAGATGGTGACATAAGAAAATCATTGTTTTTGCTTTATTTTGACTAGATACTTTATTACCATCTATAATAATTTCTCCACGACTCATGACATCTAGATGAATTTGGGGTCAATAATCAATGACATCTAGATGAATTTGGGGTCAATAATCAATGATAAATAATTATTTCTCGAAATATCCATTTTAATTCCCTAACAATTCGTAATCTAGTAAATAAGGTTCTCCAAGGGTCCATTGTATTCAGTGGGGTTTGAAAAAGCGGTCCTTGATTGCTAATTGACTCTTGCCTAACATTTGAATATAGCAAATCAATTACTAATTGACTGCTTCTCACACTTTCCGGGGTTTTCGGAAAAGTGTCCTTGCAATAGTGACTCTTACAACTACGATCCATTCAACCAAGGGCAGAAACGGGATGCAGACTGAGTAATGGCCACTTCAAAATTTTAAATGGTATTTTAAATTTAATAATTTAAATTTTTATGCATACTAGCCCCTTTTCAATAAAAAAAAATTGTATACTTAATAAATTATTACAAATATTGTGTATATTCTAGATCTATTTGTCATTGCATTTCAAAATTCTTTTTGTAAAAAAAAATGATTTTTTTATATTAAATTAAATTAAAATCTCTTAGTGTTTATAAATTATTTTAATATGATGATGTCAAAAATAATTTATTTAAAAATATGTTATTTTAATACATTTCTTAATAAAAAGTACTATAAATATTAACGTAAACAAACACTCTTACACGAAGACTTTGTAAATAATTTCTCGAATGAAAAACTGAGATCAAGCGTAGATTCTTATTAGTTATAATTCAAAAATTCCAATTTCTTGTACTTCCTATGTAAATTTGGCACTGCGACTCTATAGGTACTGATTTTGATTGCAAAACCGCATCCATCTTACCTGTCATTTTTCAAGTGTCGATAAAAAAAAACCCATCAAATTTCCCTGGTGGATATCGTTAATTTATTAAAAAATATATTCATACAACACATTATTTAGTAGTGTTATGAAACCTAATTTAAGAAGTCAATAATTGAGTTTAACAAAAAAAAATATGTATATAATAACAAAAATAGATACAAAATTAAGCATCAATCAAATACCAAGATAGTTATTATATACTTAGGATGTAAATTCACCAGCATTTTTAGGACAAATAGTCTTGAATGTGTGGTCGGGAAATTGTGCTAGTAATCTAATAATTTAAACAAATAATATTGCAAATATCATGTTGCGAGTTGATAATAAACACACATATGACCATCCTGTAGATGCATCTACTAAAATCATAAAATATCCAAATGATCCACATGATGGATGAATAGACCCACATATATCACTTTGAATACATTCTATAAATTTAAGGATCCAATTTAGGGTCCAATTGATGCTTCTACTAAAATATCACTAGGTCCACATTAGGTCCACATGATGGATTAATGGACCCATATATATCACTCCAAGCCTAAGCATTATCCACATCCCATAAATATAGAAAACATGTATATTCAAAACAACCCCCCTACTATAAGAAACCCTACAAAAGGTTTACCAGAACCCATAAACCCTCCCACTCTAAGCTCAATCTAAAAGTCAACCTTGAAACCATTGCCTATTAAAAATGTGGCTAAAAAGGACACACAACCCGTTTCTACAAAATCCACCAAAAACTCTATGACCTACAAATCGGTGAAGACTTATACATTGAAGGCTCGGACCATAGTTGTAAAATCCGTTCCGGTTTTTTGTTTGGAACGGAACGTTCCGGTTTCGGTGCATTCCGGCGTTCCGTTCCGGTTTTGTACTGTTCATATTTATTTAATTATATATATGAAAAAAATAAAATATTAATTTAACAAGTGTAATTTAAATTCAAGATAAATGAAATTTAAATTATACAATACAAACATAATCTCAAAATTAGAAACATCTTTAAAATTCCAAAATATCATGAAAGTAAAATGTTCTAAAATAAAAGAAAAATACATCAAACATCTTCTACATCATTAATATAAAAATAAGGATCTTGATCTTGCTGTGGAACATAAGGAAAGTCGTCAACAAGACATTCCAATAGCTAGTCATTTCCACCACTAGATGAGTTTTCAGCCATGTAATTTAATCTGTTGTAAAAGATAACACAAGTTAGGCATGTATCATTCCTTACTCCACAATTTAAAATTCATACCAAATTGGATTTCAAAACATGAATCTCTTAATGGAAGATGCGCAATGGTAAAAAAAATATATCTATTCTATTAGCCTTAATCATTTTGACTAAATCTTGAGACAAAACATGAATCTCGATTCACTTCAGGAAATATGACATGTCTAGAATTTGTGATATCTTGAATGTGGTGGGGATGATCGTGCTTGCTTTGAGGGGTCATAATGTCACATATTGCTTGTCTAATCAATTATTATAATCTCTCTATTTCCATAATTCAGAGGTGTAAGCCTGTAATGGCTGTTATTTGAGCACCAGACAGAAGGGGAATAACTCTTGAAAGCAAGGGCATTCCCAAAGGTATGCAGAAACATGTGCATGACACATTCAGGATGAATCTCAAGTAAACAAACACACAAGTACCTAGTGGTCTTCAATATTCAAATGGTTTCTATAATCTAGAACACAAAATTCTCACATCTTTTCATGACATAAAAGCAGAAATCAAAAACATTTTATCACCAATAAGAAAATTATCAAAATCCTGCTTTCGACAACCAAGTGATCTTAATCCCTAATCTAAAATCAAAATCTAAAAAAATCAAACCAAACTACCGACATCATCTACCTATCCATACTTCTACCAACAACAACTTCATCAAATTAACACAGAGCAACTCTTTATAAAATCAAATGATTACTTCATGGGGTTACAATATCAACAGAGCATAAAACTTTACAGACAAGCATCATAATCACACTAGAAACTCAATCTACAATCAAGAAAAATCAACTGAATATCATGATTTAACAGCAAGATCCAAAAATAAAAATTTCCCAAAGCCCATGTGCAAAAACTTCCATAGAGCAACATTTTTAACACTTATGGCCGAGAGTCTTTGTATGATCCTTGAAGTACTATTTATCAAAGAGAGTGTTTTGTTTAAATATTTATGCCCGATTTTGACACAATACATTACAAATCCAGTTTATACATACTGTTCCATCTCAAATTGACAATCAAACTCAATTTTGACAATCACTCTCTTTCCCACAATTCATCAACAATCATTCACAGTTAACAAAAATGCCCAGTTTAATCATGAACCCAACATGAATGAACATCTTCCAATTAAACATTCCATACATAAATGCCTAATTTAATCAATTATCCCAAGTTTCGGCACCTTCACAATTTCAAAAATTAAAGGATTAGGGGCCTCGAATGTGTACCTTTCATCGAAGATTTGGGGAAGAAGAACCAATGAAGAATTTTTGCCGCAGTGTGGAAGAAATTATGCCGCCGTCTTGTTCAAATTGTGTCGCCAGTGATTTTGAGTTTCAATTTAGGAATTCGAATTTGAGCTAGGTTAGGGATTGAGATTACAAATTGAGCTTTTCAAGTGAGGGATTACTGGATTTTTGAGCTGAGTTGATATCAATTTGAGATTAGGCAAGGGAATTTATTTGGGGAAAATGGAAATCGGGAATTGGGAATTCAATTGGGGAAAAGATCGGGGAATTGGGTTGATGGCGTCTAGTCTTGGGGTTTATTAGCTATTAAACGGCGTCGTTTTCATTTCATCGTAAGCGACGTCGTTTTGGATCTCACCGAACGGAACCCCAATACAAAACTAGGGCGTTACGCCGGAATTCTGTCGAACGGCCGGATCGGTCCAGAATTCCATCCGGGAACAAAACGTCGCCGTTTTGTCCCGGATTTCTCGGTGGGACGGGCCGTTCCGGCCAGAACGGGGCGGGATCAATAACTATGGCTCAAACACTAACCCATCTCCTTGAGGCACTCCTGAAGATAAATTCATAATAGATGAATTAGCAACATCGAGTTCTGATTCAGACACCTCTTCAAACTCATAACAAATCAATGTCTTAACCCAAGACCAAGACCAGAAATTCATCCTCAAAGCCATCAAATGACTTGATGATCCTAAACTCCAAAATACATACCTAGACAAGCTACTGAACAACTTCAAAAAGTAACCTAAATGGTCCCAACAAAATACTCAAATTCGTATCATCTTACCTACAACTAGTACCAACACCTATGACCTTGCAAAAATAGAATTATAATGTGAGATCAAAACCCTCAAATCTGAGTTACAAACCCTTAAGAAAGCTCGACATAAAGACTCTACCATCCTACAACACCTTATGTACAAAATAGAGAGTACATTGAGTCTCAAACAAAAGATCAAACCAATGAGTCTCATGCATTACAACTTGTACTTACAAACATTGATCATGTACCTAATGATTTCTTATATGTTTTAAATCAAATATCTTCAAAAAAAAAAAATACTTGACTAAGATTTCATTAGTTCTCAGATGATTTCAAGCAAGACATTGTTGCCTTATTTGACACAGATTCGATTTAAAGCTGCATTAAAGAAGGTAAAGTTCCAAGAAGATTTTTAAAAACCACCTCTAAAAATTTATCTACAACCAATAACTCCAAATTGCATATTGCGAGGCAAAACTCATGTCTTTGTAGTTAACAAAGGCATCTCCTCGAGGCACTTGTGGAAGACGAATAAATAGAAAAGGCTTCAAAACATTGACAATTGTGGGTAATTGGTCCAAAGAACGATTATACTTGTCTTTGTGGTTGAGGTAAAACAATGCTACATATTAATTCTTGTTCTTGTATTCAAAGTCATCTTTTGTTTTTATCCTTATTTTTATCATTCCCTCTGCACATATATATGTGTGTGTGTGTGTGTGTGTGTGTGTGTGTGTGTGTGTGTCTATATATATATATATATATATATGTATATATCCACTTCTCGCCAACCCCACCTAAGGTTTAAGAAAATAGTGAATTAGTAATTGAGTTGCTATTTTCAATTGTTATGCAAATATCTATAAGAAAGCCATCAAATTTCCCTAGTAGATATCATGAATTAATTAGATGATATTAGTTTATTGGCTCGCGAAATTGAATGTGATAAAAATATTCTGAATACAAAACATTATTTGGTATTGTTAATAAACCTAACTTTGTATTACCCTTCCTTTTCAACTGTCCTTCAACCTTAATGGATAAGTGTACTAACTCCTCCAAATCAACATATGATTGCAACTCCACAACATTAGCTATGTCTCTATTCAAGCCATTCAAAAACCTAGACATTGTAACTTCCTCATCTTCATTAACATTAGCTCTAATCATAGCCACCTCTAATTTTTTCTAATACTCCTCCACACTCTTATTACCCTGTGTAATTATTTGTAAACGATTAAACAACTCCCGATAATAATGTTTAGGAACATACCTCTTCTTCATTATTGTTTTCAACTCCTCCCATGTGTTGACTGGTCCTTCTCTATTCCTTCTTTTATCTACCACCAATCTCTCCCACCAAACCATGGCATAGTCAGTAAACTCCACTACAGCTAACTTAACTTCAGAGTACCTATGGATGTCAAAAATCATCTCCACCTTTTTTTCCCAATCTAAATAAGCTTTCAGATCAGTTTTTCCCTTAAAGGCTAAGATTTTTAGCTTAATACTACCCAAATTTCTGTCTATATCTCCCAGATAATCAAAATCCCCTCTATGCTTGAAATCCCTATGTGGCCGAATATGTCCCCTCCTTGGCTGATTCTCATACCTTTCTCCTTTATGTGTATGGAACCCACCATTACGGTTAAGATCATCCTTGCCTTCATCTGTAGAGTTTCCAGCAACACTTTCCTCTTTCCTAGTTTCTCTACCCCTTTTACTTCGTCCTCCATCAGACCTAGTCTCTAATTTTTCAATCCTATTCATTAGCTCACTAAACATAAATTCCATTTGTTGTTGCATTCTCAAAATCCCATCTTCTTAGATTTCACCGATCCCCTGTGGCACACTATTAGAAGATATGTTTTTTTGAAATCTACACGAAAATCATTAGGAATAAAAAAAATCACCTCACACACTCGTGTTTCACACATCGAGACCTAGTCTCTAATTTTTCAATACTATTCATTAGCTCACCAAACATAAATTCCATTTGTAGTTGCATTCTCGAAATCCCATCTTCTTGGATTTCACCGATCTTCTATGACACACTATTAAAAGACATTTGTATTTGAAACATGCACGAAAATTGTTAGCAATAAAAAAATCACCTTACACACGTGTTTCACATAAATTTATAGGCTTTTCACTCGAATATACTCCCTATGCCTTTTTCCACTGAAATTGCCTTTCTTTAGTTCTTGAGATCACTTAGTAACAATTCAAAAAAAGCAACCAACTAAGTAGTGAACTTATAAATTTGATATAGACTCTTTAAAGTAAGAAATTACAAAACTAACGAAACAAAACTCGATGAAAAATTCACGAATAGCAATGCAAATTTGTATGAATAATATGACGATTTGAAGACACGAACAAAAAAAAAAGAGAAAAGAGCGAAATAATTTCGAATTATCAAGAACTAAGGATTTAATTCAAGAAAATTCCAGTAACTAAAAAAAATCAACTAAACTACACAAATTGTCAAGATACATAAACAAGACTACTAAGTGGAAGATTAACTAATTTCCCAATTCTCAAGGTTTTCTCAAACATGTATTCGGCCAGAACAACAACCATAAAAGTGATTTTTCTTCTTCTTCTTTTCTTTTCTTTTCTCTTCTTCTTTTTTTTCTTGTTGCTTTTTTTTTGTTTTTTTTTCTATGTAGCAACAATTAAGATTTCAAGATCAAGCACCTTTTTTTATCTATATATGTATATATTTTGGCAAGAACACTAACTTATGATTAAGTGTTCAACAAAGCAATAACAAGTAAGATTCCTATTTTTTTATTTTTTTCGGTGGTCGAATCTATCAAAAACAAAATAGGAAACAATAAAAACTCAAATTGAAGGATATAACCTGTGATTAGATTAGCTCTGATACCAACTGATGCGAACCCTAACGGAATTTAATGGTATTCACGACCCTAAGATCAATCTAACCCAAGTTTGTTGAGAATTGAATGAGCTTATCACAATGGAAGACTTGCTCCAAGGCAACAAGACTATAAACCAACTCGATCACAACGCCTACACCTGGAGACAAGCAAAGGAAGTATAAATTCACAACAAAGAATGGTCAATTCTTTGAAGAGTTGAAAACTTCAATCAAGAACCAAGATAAAGCAACTAAAGACGGCTACAATGCTGGAAAATATTGTTCAAAAAGTTGCCCTAACATTATTCCTAAAGAGTATATATACACCAAGCCAAAACCCTAGTTTTCCTAATGGGTCTCACATAATCCCAAAATAAATAATAATCAACCCAAGCTAAAACTAGCCCAAACTAATTATAATAAACAAATAAACAAGTCTATAAACCCAAACAAATTGTCTCCACTCAAAATAATTAAAATTTGATAGCCCAACTAATTAAATAAGACAAGTTTGTTGTTTCTGTATTTTGTCGGGCAGTAGCAAGATCCAACTTAAGAAGGATGGTTCTCTCTCGTCTTAATGATTTAGAAGGCGTTCCATATACTGTTGGAAAGTTATTGAAGTCTAGTTTCCATACCAACTGTCTGAATCTTGTCTTCTTCTCCCAATCCTTGTGTGATGGTCTTGGTTCCAGCAACAAGCCCTTCTTGAACATGAATGAGATTAATTAAGACTTGATCATTATTATTACAAATCCTCTTGAAGTCCACCTTAGCCTATGTAAGTTGAAGAAGTCCATTGAAAGCTTCTTTGAACTTCTTAGCCCTAAGCCTAGTAACTGGACCAACTGGAACCTCCAATGGATCCTTTGATGGTTGGATCACATCAATCGGCCTCTTTTATTTATTTTTTGTTATTTTTGGGTAGACGTGGGTAATGACCCAAAATTGGGTGATGACAATCTTAATTGATGGTTGAGTGTTTGAAAACTCAAAAAGGAAGAAAAATAATGTTGGAAAACCCACTAATTTTTCATTAAGGGTTCAGGGTAAAGAAACGCTATCAAAGAGGGGGGGGGGGAATAAGGGATAAGAAGCACACTATCCTAACTGATGGTTTAGAACTAGAAAAACCATACAAAAAGAGGAGTAAAAATAGAGTTGAAAAACACTCTCAATTTAGAGGAAAGCTACGGCTAAGAAGTGCACTATCCTAATTGATTGAGGTCTAAAAGAGCCTTTAAATAAGGATGAGGGAGATAGGGTAGAGAACACGCTATTTGAGTGAATGATTGATGCATTGAAAGCACACTTGGACAGGAAAAAAGGATGATTGTGCTGACAAGCTCACCATTAGGGTTGATTGATGGCTAGGTCACACACCCAAAAAAAAAAGGGGTAAGGCTGAAAAACAAACTATTTATGCTGATGAAAGGCGTCCAAGCGCACCCAGGAAAGTGAAAGTGGTGAGGGCTTGAAGTTGCACATAAAAAAATGATGAAGGTTTGTGAATTACAATCCCTTCAAAACATTTATTAGATTCCTAGGGAGATGCAATGCATGTAAACTTACCTAAGAAATATAGGTCCCCCTTCTTCCTGACCTTCTTTTTCCAAGGTTTGGATCTCTGGCTTTAACAACTTCTCGCTTCTGCTTACTCACAAAATAAGCTTTACACATGTTTCACACGACTTCATCCAAACCTCTTTGACATGCAAGATATGCGAACAAACATCATTTCACACTTCCCTTAAAAGCAATATAAAACCTAACAAGGAGATCACTTGAATTCTTTTGAGAATAAGTTTGTTTAAACAAACATCAAAATGATTTTGTGCTTGCAATGACTCTGAAATTCTAAAATCTTACATCTTTGCAAATAACCACCCCTTTTCTGCGAATACTTGAAGCCTAAAACACTTGTGTGACATGACCTGACTGGGAGCAATCTAAAAATGCAATTGATGCTAGCTCCATCATTCCTTTTCCAAGAAAATTGATCAAAACTCAGGGGAACATGTTTATATGGAAGATCTATCATCTCTAGTGGTCAAAATTATAAGTTGTGGCTTAAGCAAATAGAAGCGAGAAGCCATTAAAGCCATAAATCCAAACCTAAAGAAAGGAAGGTCAAGAAAAAGAAAGGGGACCTATATTTTTCAGGTAAATATATATGCATCATCATGCATTGCATCTCCATTAAGAATCTAGGAAATGTTCTGGAGGGATCGTAATTTATGAACTTTCATTCATTACTTTGTGCACACCTTCAAGCTCTGACCTCTTTAATTTTTTAAGTGTGCTCTTTAGCCCTGCCTCTTTGAAATGTTTCAAAGGAATTGTAATTTAGAAATCTCAATTCATTACATTTCTGTGTGCCTTTGAGCCCTCAATCAACTCAGATAGTGTGCTCTTAACCCTATCTCCCTCATCCTTATTCAATGGTGGTTTTAACCCTCAGTCAATTAGGATAGTGCATGTCTTAGTCGTATCTTTCCTTTGGATTAGGGGTGTTTCGCGACCCTTAACCACAAATTAAAACAATGTGTATTTCGACCCTATTTTTCTTTGAGTATGCTTTTTCCAATTCTAAACCATCAATTAAGACAATGCGCTTCTTAGCCGTATCTTTCTTAGCTTGAGTGTGTTTTCCAACCCTTAATCATGAACAAAAATAGTGAGTTTTCCAGCACTATTTTTATTCCTCTTTTGAGTGGGTTTTCCAATCCTCGACCATCAATTAGGACAGTGTGCTTCTTAGCCGTATCTTTCCTTTCAATGGGTTGTGTTTTCCAACCCTTAACCACAAATTAAGATGGTGTGTTTTTCAACCCTATTTTTCTTCCTCTTTTGAGTGTGGTTTTCCAATTCTAACCACAAATTAGGATACTGTGCTTTTTAATCTATTTTTCCTTTCTTATTTGAGTGTGTTCTCCAACCCTTAACTATCAATTAAAATAATGTGTCGTGTAACCCTATTTTCCCCCATTGGAGTGGGTTTTCTAACCCTCAACCATCAATTAGGATAGCACGCTTTTCATCCCTATACTTCTTCTTCTTGTTTGAGTTCATATTCCAGCCTTCAACCACTGACTCAAACAGTGCGCTTTTCTGCCCTCAACCATAGATCCTAGATAGCATGCTTTCTAGCAATATCTTCCATTCCATCATCTTCACCATTTTCACTTCTGTATGGTTTAACCATTTCTTGATTTCGTAAATCCATTTTCTTTTTCTTTACAATGCTTACTATGTAAAGTCTTTTATAAGAAATTTTTGAGAGCCTAATCATACCTCTTTTGCACCCACAACATCTAAGAAAATATAGACTTGAGGCTAAAACAATTTATTATTTGATAAATCTGTATAAAAATTAAGCCCAAAGGCATAATTATACTTTTAATAGGTCAATTTGATTTAATCATTGGACAATTTAAAGTATAATTAAGTCCTTACACTTAATTAAATCCTTCAATTGGACCCTAAATTAATTCTCAAACATAATTAAACTTTTAAATTGATCGACGATTAAATCAAATCAACCCGTAAAAATATAATTATGTCGCTCGATTTATTTTTTACACAGATTTATCCAATGATAAATTATTTTTTCCTTAAATTTGTATTTTCCTTTATTTTTGGGGACAAAAGAGATACAATTAGACTCTAAAAAACAACCAAAATTCGCACATTGATTTTTCTATCAACACCGGTCTCTTTTTATTTTTGTTATTTTTTCGGTGGATTTTGGGGAGTAACTCAGAAATTGGGTTATGACAGTTGCCCCTCTTTACAATGCTTACGACTAAAGTCTTGTAAAAGACTTTAAACAGTAAGCGTTGTAAAGAAAAAGAAAAGTGGATTTACAAGACCAAGAAATGGTTGATTTATCTAGAAATGAGAATGAGAGCTATATAGCGCATTTAGAAGGAAATTGTAAGATAGGGCTAGAAAGTGCACTACCTAAGGATTGAGACCTAAGGAGGCCACTTAAAGGATGAAAGATGATGATATTTGTGAACGACACAGGAAAATGGTCTCATTGTAATGGATGACCTACCTATTTTTTCCTTAAATCTGTATTTTCCTCTATTTTTGGGGACAAAAGATATACAATTAGACTCTCAAAAACAACCAAAATTTGTACATTGATTTTTCTACCAACGTCAACCTCTTTTATTTTATTTTTGTTATTTCTTGGGTAGATTTTGGGGAGTAACCCAGAAATTGGGTTATGACAGCGTGTAGCAAAGGGTTGTCGCCGCTTGAAAATTGAATACAGGGCACGCCTGAACATTCAATGTCGGGCATGCCGAAACATGAAGTGTAATTTTCAAAAATATTTAAGAAGGTATGATTAGGTCACTCACTTTATAATTGCTCTAATTGTAGTTCCAATTGGCCTTAAACTTATGATTTTATGTAATTATACCCCATCAAAAATTCAATCTCAACATTAACATTGCGCGTCTTTTTTTTCTGATCCTTGATTTTTGATTTCACGATTTAAACCTCAATTGACCATTAGACTCACAATTTGCCCTCCTAATTTCGCATAATTGGGTTTGAAAAAATTCAATTTGGTCTCCGAAAATTCCAACCTTCTCAAATCAAACTCGTATTAACTCGAGAACTTGATTTCTCATCGACTAAGCCCTTAATAAAATTAATTTGACCAATTGAACCTGCAATTAAGTCCTTGCACTTTAATTAAATCCTTTGATCGGACCTTAAATTAATCATCCAACACAATTACCCTTTTATATTGGCCAACAATTAACTCGAACTAGCCCATAAAAATATATGCATATCTTTCGACTTAATTTTTACACAGATATATCCGATAATAAATTACTTTAGCCTTTGATCTGTGCTTTCCTTAATTTCTAGGCATAAAAGAGGTACTATCGTGCTCTCGAAAACATCCAAAATTTCCTTCTTGATTTTCCTTCCGACACCAACACCTTTTATTCTATTTTTCCTTATTTTGGGTAGATTTGGGAAATAACCTAAAATTTAGTTAAGACAACATGTACATAAATACTTGTAAGCTCAAAAAATATAAAAGGTGTAGAGAATAATGAATGAATGTAATATAAAAGGGATGTATAAAGAAATATTATTGAATATCTAAATATGGGAAAATTATATTGTATTCTAATCCTACTATAAATGTATCCCTAATGCTACAGGAATTAGCATAGTCTTAAAAATTGATTATGTACATCACACATTATTTAACAATAGAACAAAGGCAGAACATAAGGTTTTGGCTGCCACATTCCTTCTCAATTGTTTTATCATGATATCAGAGCCATAAAACAATCAAAATGGAATACATGGCAGGCAACAAAACAAAATCCATGGCCAGCAAGAAGAGTGTTTCTGGTGAGACACGAAAAACAATTTCACCATACGATATTACATCCCTTGATAATCCTAGGTTTACAATCACTCGTGTTCAATTCAAGGGGGATAATTATGAAGAATGGGCACGTTCATTCCTAACTACTTTGAGAGCTCGAAAGAAATGCGGGTTCATCAATGGAACCATTAAGCAACCCCGTGAAGAATCAGAAGATTGGGAAGACTAGTGGACCATCGACTCGTTGTTGGTGTCCTAGATTCGAAACACCATTGAATCCACAATCTAATCCACCATATCCCATGTAGAGATTGCACAGGATTTGTGGAATGACATCAAAGATAGATTTAGCATCACCAATGGACCACAAATTTAACAATTAAAATCCACATTGGCCGATTGCAAACAGAAGGGAATGACAATTATGTCTACGGGAAGCTAAAGAAGATTTGGGATGAACTGGGCAATTTTGAGTAATTGCCGGCGTGCAAGTGTGGAAAGTGTACATGCAATCTCAGCTTAGAATTGGAAAAGATATGAGAAGAAGAGAAGGTGCACCTGTTTCTTATAGGTCTTGATAAGTAGAGGTTTGGCACAACCCGATCCAACATCCTAGCACAAGAACCATTACCAGGTTACACAAGGTATACTCCATTCTCACCCAAGAGGAACAGGTGAAGGGCATGACTCGAGGTAGAGAAGAACAAGGGGAAATCGTGGCCTTTGTCACTTGCACTCGAATCGACGGGCGAGAGAAGAGAAGCATGATGTGCTCGCACTACCATAGATCAGGGCATGAAGAAGAAAATTGTTTTGCTTTGAGGGGATACCGAGAGTGGTGGGGGTGACAGGCCCAGGAGAAATGAGAGGAATGGGATTGGCCATGGAAGAGGGCACTGAGGCGGCAAAAGAGGAGGTTGACGTCATAGGGGGGCTCACCGTGCTAATGCTACTCAGATCGCGACCACCATCAGCTCCACCAGCTCTGCCTTTGTCACAACTGAAGGAGAAGGCTCGCCACTTCTAGGATTGAGTGATGATCAATGGCAGAAATTAAAACAAATATTGGGGGAGCCGAAGAAATTAATTGATAAAATGATCGGTAAGCTTAAGCATTTGTATGGGACTGTGACTGGTTTGGTTTGGATACTGGACAATAGGGCTTCTAATCACATACCAGGGTCAATTGAGGAACATGATGATTTTAAGAATAATCAGTCAGTGTCTTGTAGGATTACTAGATGGGAGTAGTGCTTTGGAAACCAAAGAGGGAACAATCACCCTCAAGGGAAATTTGTGTCTTGAAAATGTCCTTTATGGGCCAATACTTACATGCAATTTAATTTTTGTGTCATAATTGATTGATCAGTATGATTGTTTTGTCCTATTCACTAAAAAATGGTGTTATACAGTGCCACACTTCGACGATGCTGATTGGTGCAGGTGAGAGACGAGATGGACTCTATTATGTTAAAGGGATACCGTGGATTCATGCAATGAAGATCAATGATCAAGCGTCTCTCGATCTTTGGCATTAGCAACCGGGTCATCCTTCTCTATGAATAACAAAGTTGGTCCCCGAAGTTAATTCTAGCAATCAAGAAAATAGTTTGAATAAAAATTGTGATGTTTGTCAAATAGCAAAACAACGAAGAGATAAATTTTATGTTTGTGAAAATAAGACCTCAGGTATTTTTGAACTGATTAATTGTGATTTATAGGGACCATATAGAATAGTTTCTTCATATGGTGCTTCATATTTTTTTACCATTGTTAATGATTTCTCTCGTGTTGTATGAATTTATTACTTGTTGACAAGAAAGAGGTCTCTAATATGCTTAAAAGATTTCTTGCCATGGTTGAGAGACAATTCACTCAACAAGTCAAAATTTTACGAAGTGATAACGGGACAAAATTTACATGTCTGAAATCATATTTCTTCGATCAAGAAATTATTTTTCAGACCTCTTGTACAAGCACTCCACAAAAAAATGGGCGTGTGGAACGAAAACATCAACACATTTTGAACATAGCTTGAACACTACTATTTCAAGGCTCTCTTCCTATTAAATTTTGGGGCGAATGTGTATTGACAGTTGGGTACTTAATCAATAGGACTCCTTCCTTGATCTTAAATGGACATACACCATACCGAGTCCTACATGGGGTGTAACCATCTTATAATCACTTACGCGTCTTGGATTCTTTATATTATGCACATGAGAAGACAGGGGATAAAATGGGAAGTAGAAGTCTTCGGTGTATTTTTGTTGGTTATCCCTATGGGAAGAAGGGATGGCGCTTGTATGATTTGGAAAAACATGATTTTTTGGTCTCTCGAGATGTTATGTTCTCATAAGATGTTTTTCCTTTTGCTCAAAATAATGATGGGTCTTTTAATATCGAAATGGTTCCCACCACTTCTGACGAGCCACAAAATCTTATACCTAGGAATATGCTAGATTTAGCTCATTCAACTTATGAGCCAAATACAGATATTGTCCCATCAATTTCTATTATTTCAGAGGTCGGGTTACTAGGGGCCAAATACAAAAACTTCTAAGCCAAGAAGCGGAGGTAGATATATTGGGGAGAGGACATCATCAACGGTATCCCTCCATACAACTTCATGATTATGTTACTAACACCGTACAAAATTTGAGTCTATCTCTCTCGCCATCTATGCCACTGCATTCTTCAGGTACACCTTATCTTTTAGCATATTTTGTGTGATAAATTTTGAATGCAACATACACATTTTCTTGCAGCCATAACAGCTAAGCAGGAACCTTTATCCTATTCAAAGGCACTGAGAAACAAAGGTTGGAGAGAGGCCATGCAACGAGAAATTTCCGCACTTAAAAATAATGAGACCTGGGTTGTTCAGAGTCTGTCAGCTAGGAACAAAGCTTTAGGATGCAAATGGGTGTACAAGATCAAATATAATTCTGATGCTACTATTGAGCAATTGAAGGCTCGCCTAGTCATTCTAGGTAATCATCAAACTAAAGGTCTTGATTATACGAAAACATTGGATCTTGTCGCCAAAATGGTTACCATACAGGTATTTCTTGTTGTAGCTGTTGTGAAGAGTTGGGCAATACATCAGATGGATGTTCATAATGCATTTCTGCATGGTGATCTTCAGGAGGAAGTCTACATGAAATTTCTACCCAGATTTCGAGTCAAGGCAACTGAGGTAGTATGCAAACTCCGAAAGTCGTTGTATGGGTTGAAATAAGCTCCTCATTGCTGGCTTGCTAAACTCTCAACTGCCATAACAAACTATGGTTTTCAGCAATCTTATTCCGATTACTCATTATTCACCTACCTCCAGGGAGCAGTTCAACTCAGTGTTCTTGTGTATGTTGATGATCTTATCATCGTTGGAAATCATCAGACCGACATACAGACATTCAAAGACTATCTCAGTGCATGCTTTCACATGAAAGATCTTGGATGTCTGAAATATTTTTTGGGAATAGAAGTGGCACGCAATCCTACTTGGTTTGTTCTCTGTCAACGCAAATATGCTCTTGACATTATTTTGGAGGCCAGGTTACTAGGGGCATGACCGACAGCTATTCCCTTAGAACAAAATCATCACCTTGATTTATCCACGAGTACAGAACTAGGCGATCCGAAAAAATATCATCGCTTGGTAGGATGATTGATTTATCTCTGCTTCACTCGAGTCGAATTATCTTATAGTGTTCATATCTTGTCCCAATTCATGCAATGCCCACGAGAAGAACATTGGGAGGCCGCTTTACGGGTGGTCTGGTATCTAAAGGGTAATCTAGGTCAAGGCATATTCCTTAGTAGTCAAAGTGATCTGCAGCTACACGGGTGGTGTGATGCCGATTGGGCTGGTTGTCCTCGCACTCGACGATCTCTTACTACAGTGTCGTGGAAAACCAAGAAACAACATATTGTTTCCCGCTCCACAACCGAAGAAAAATATCAATTTATGGCAATGACTACGTGTGAGTTGACTTGGCTTAAAGCCTTACAATCTAGTCTTAGAGTGCCTCATACGACTCCTATGTCTCTTCACTGTGATATTCAATCGGCTCTTCATATTTCTCAAAATCCCGTCATCCATGAGCTCACTAAACATATTGAGGTGGATTGTCACTTTATCCGTGATGTCATTGCTACTGGGAGTATTACGACTAAGTTCGTTTCGTCATCAATGCAACTTGTTGATATATTCACAAAGGCCTTGGAAAAGCAACAATATGAATTTCTAGTACGCAAGTGGGCATCCGAGACCTTCATGCTCCAACTTGAGGGGGGGGGTATTAAGGAATATCTAAATATGGGAAAATTATATTGTATTCTAATCTTACTATAACTTTAGTCCTAATCCTAAAGGAATTATGTTTTTTAATCAACATAAATATATGTTTTATTCTGAAAACTCCTTTAAAAAAGTATTATTCTTTGGTCGCGTAATTTTTAAACCGTCTACCTTCTACGAAAATAAATTATTGGACAAATGTGATGGTGATTTCTGTTGTATATGGAAGTTTTTGCCTCAACTTTATTGACTAAAACAAGCTGATGCCGGTGGAGAATTTTCGTCTTGGATTATTCTTCGAAATATTCTGACCATGGAATAGTATAGGGAAGACTTTGTCCCCGACATAAAGGAAAATGAATGAATATATATATCCACTAGTTCCAAACCCGACCCAAGTGTGAGAAAACAGTCAAATAGTAATTGAGTTGCTATTTTCAATTGTTCTGCAAGTATCTAGAAAAAAAACCCATCAAATTTCCCTGGTGGATATGGTTAATTCATTAGATGATATCAGTTTATTGGACCGCAAAATTGACTGTCAGAAATATATTCCTAATACAACACATTATTAGTATTGTTATTAAACATGACTCAAGAGGTCAATAATTGAGTTTAAGAACCTTTTTTTTTAAGAAAAAAAAAGAATTTTGAACATAAAAATTACACTCGCAAAACTGGGTATCAATCAATTACTGAGATATTCATCTAAGATTGCAACTTTATAGAAAGTAAACAAAAAAAAAATCATGAAGATCAATTAAAAATAAATTGAAAACAAATAAAAAAACATTTTTTCATAAGAAAAACATGATTTGGTTATTTTAAAAAATTCAATATGATATAATTTTTTACACTGAGAAGGTGGCGCATTTGATTGACCTGGGCTAACCGCTTAACCCATTAAATCTATGATCCGATCATAGACTCCATCAAGTTTAACAACTTTTTTATTAACTGTTTTTTATTTAATATTATAATATAAAAAACAAGCATTCATAACATAGGGAATCAACCAAGTATCGGGATATTTGTTTAAGACTATAATAACTTTTTATAAAATAAATTGAAATAAATTATAAAAATCAATTTATAAAAATACTATTTTTCTTACAAGGTCTTCGTCAAATTTCCCTTAAATCGGTCGTCTTATTTTATAATGAAGTCTTGCCACCTATATATCATTATTATTTATCAGCTTCTTCCCCTAATTTTTCACTATAAATACCCTGCTTCTAGCTATTTTCATAACCACCTAGTTGCCTCCCATTCTTGATTACCACGACCTCCTGATATCAGCTAAGATACAATGGCTCGCTTCCAAGTGATCGCGGTGGCAATTTTGGTAATATTCATGCTCCTGTCCATTGGGATGTCCACCGCACTACCGAAACCTATACAAGGTTTGTGACTGCGGTGCACCGATTTTGGATTTTGTTTTTCTGCTAATTAAATTATTAGAAATGTTTTCTATTCTTATTTACATTTCAACTGCGATTCTTCTTTCTCCAGCATTTCATGTTTTCTTGATTAATATGGCGTTTTGGTGCAGGAAGGAAGCTTTTTCAGTATAATCCGTATCCTACGATGAGCGTTCCACCCTTTAAACGTCCTTAATTGGTTAGAAGATATAGCTGCTGGTTAAGAAATAAGGTCTTCATCAATGGAGCTCTACTTTATATTATTACTATGAAATATTGTTTGAATTCCAAGGAGAAAAACAGATGCAGTAGGCAAACAGTTCAGCAAAACAAGGACTGTAGTTAGCAGATATAGCTGCTGGTTAAGAAATAAGGTCTTCGTCAATGGAGCTCTACTTTATGCTTTTATATTATTACTAAAGTTTGTATTCCGAGGAGAGAAACGAGTGCAGTAGCAAGACAGTTCAGCAAAAACAAGGACTATAGTTTTCTGTAACCATCATCTTGATCGATGGTCTGGCTCTAACTTTCAATGCTTAATAAATTCGGTGGATTCTAATAATCATAATAATGCTTCCCTTTTCTGCCCAGAGAAACAAACTTTATTCTAATAATCATAATAATCCCTATGCTGTGGATAGCCTTCCACCGGTTGAAAGTTCTTAATTGGTTAGCAGATATAGCTGCTGGTTAAGAAATAAGGTCTTCATCAATGGAGCTCTACTTTATGCTTTTATATTATTACTAAAGTTTGTATTCCGAGGAGAGAAACGAGTGCAGTAGCAAGACAGTTCAGCAAAAACAAGGACTATAGTTTTCTGTAACCATCATCTTGATCGATGGTCTTGCTCTAACTTTCAATCCTTAATAAATTTGGTGGATTCTAATAATAATAATGCTTGTCTTTTTTTTATAAATCTGCTTTACTTTGAATCCTCGGAGGATTTGAAGCCATGCACATGCACTCAGCACGGCCTCATGGTTTGTGAAGAAAAAACATCGTGTTTTTAGGATTTGTTGATGCTTGAGAAACATCAAAATTGGTTTTTTGAGTTGGGGTTCCATTCAAAAGGTAAAATCGGAAAAATAATAAAATTGTTTTAAAATAAGCGAAGGACTTGGTTAGAATAGGTACAAAAGATCAGGAATAATTTTCAGCGACAATTAGAGGTTTAATTGAAAAGAAAATTAATGAAGACGGTTGTATGGGAAGAATTTGCATAAATTAAAAGACCGAAGACAGCATGAAATAGATTAGAAATTTAAGGGTCTTATTAATTCAATCATGAACTTAATTGAAGAGAAAAAATATAAATTGGTTTTTTATTTTATTTATATACACATATATCCATATAAGGAAGAGAGGGGGAGGAGGAATAAAAAAAATATTTGGAGACCAATTATACACACTTCCCACATAAACATCAAAAAAAATCCTAAAAAACCTATTTTTTTTCCCTCTCTTTGCATACAAGCCATCAAGCACAATTAAAAAGCCCAAATAACCCAAAGCTTCCCCGCACAATTAAAAAACCCAAATAACCCAGAGCGTCCCCTGATCCCAGCCAACCTAGCCCTCTCAAAACATACCCACCCGTCGTAGCCTCAGCTCAGACCCTTCCCCCTGTGGGCCAGCACTACCAAGCCTTGTTCGAGCACTAGCCATCACCTATTCAACTACTGTTACTGATTGTGCATCAAAAGTATTGTAAAATCTCTTATTTTACATATGTATTTATTAGTTTTATTTGGGATTTTATAATAATTGATGTGCTTTTAGTAAATTTCTCTTAATGTTTCGACAAGTTTTTTGAGCTTAAATGAATTATTTCAGGAAATTTAAATGTCGAAATTTGGAAGAAAGAATTGGAGGAGAAATCTATGGAAAGCTAGAGGAAAGATTGTTACTTTATCTTGGGTAAAAAAGAAGAAAGATTCAGCTAAAAATGAGGAAGAAAATCGGACACAAAAATCTTCTACAAGTTGCCGAAATAATAAGTTTTTCAGAACACCTTTCAGAGTTTCAGTCATAACTTTTGACTCCGAGATCCAAATTGTATGGTTCTTGATGTTCTGGAAAGCTAACAGATAGGCCTACAACTATGTGTCTAATAGCTGTCTCCAGAAAACGCTTCTAAAGTGGGGTAAAGTGCAGTACAAAGTTGGCATCAAATCAGGCACAAGAATATGCTCCAAGTTGCCAACATAATGAGTTTTCCAGAACACCTTTCGGCGTGTCGGTCATATCTTTTGACTCAGAGATCCAAATTATATGGTTTTTAATGTTCTGGAAAGATAACAGAAAGGGCTATAAATATGTGTCTAATAGCCTTCTCCAAACAACGCTCATAAATAGGGTTAAATTGCAGTCCAAGTTAGCTTCAAATCTGTCTTGCAATATTTTCCGAGATGGTGTTTTGTTCTTCTTGTTTTAGATTTCAGTTTTATTTTAGTTGTAAAACTTATTATTCCAATTTGATTCAGGTTATTTCATGTTTATTAAAGTGTTTTTATATATAATTATGGTTGGCTAATCTCTTTCTTGGATCCAAATCAAGGATGATGGTGATTGAGGTGAGTTCTTTAAGATATGAATGAATCTTAATGTCTATCTTCACTTTTTCTTCATGAATGTTTTGTTATTGCAAAGAAATTTTAGAAATCATCTAAGTAATGTTATAATCTTGAATTTTTATGAACAAAACTTAGTTTTGGTATAGAGATTGCTTGATTCAATGTCTTACTTAATATGAAAACACTCGTTTATTCTTAAGCAATAATCATCTTCATGTTTTAGATCTTCATTGTAATATCTTCCGACCTAATATCACCATCGTTGATATTAGGTTGAGTTATCTTATATATGTTGAAGGATTCACCAATACATCACCATCAAAATTGATTTGGAACCAAGACTTACCTTTTCTTATCATTTAAATCTAATTACTCTCTTTTATCTTAGAAAACAAATTCATTCATCATTCTCCTAAAATATTTTTGTTGTTACCTAGCTTAATTTATAAATCTAGCTCTCTGTGGATATGACCTCGATCTTACCGAGTTAATTGCTACATCGCACACTCATGCACTTGTGAGTTAAAACAAGCCGATCATAAATAGCGGTCAAGCAATTTTGGCGCCGTTGCCGGGGAGCTAGCAAGCAAAGGTAACAAATTTAGTTTTATTATTGAAAAAACAATATACAAAATAAAAAAAAACTCAAATGGCTGGTCTTACCGCCTAAAACAAAAAAGTAAAAAAAAAAATAAAAAAATTTGACCTCAGCTTTTTGGATATTGGACTGTGGATGGATATTGGACTGTGGACTGGACTACTAATTGTTGGATTATGGCTGGTTCAACCGCCTCTTGTTTATTTTATTTTATTTTGTTATGCTTTTTTATCTAATATTTATTGTTTTAAGTTCTTGGCCGGTATTACCGCCTTTTTATTCATGCTTGTTACAATTATCTTTTAATGTTTATTGTTGTTAATATTGCTTATTAGTTAGAGTGTGTATTTCTTAATTTGTTGTATTTTTTTCCAGCTATTACTTTATCTTTTACGTTTCATTTACTTTTATTTGCAATCTTGTTTCTCTTTCTCTTTTCCTTTCATATTCATATAACTGTTACATTATATTCCATCATGGCTAATGTTGAAGATATAGAGGGTGAAGGGAGTGTTCAAGGTAATGGACCTCCACAATTCAATGATCAACCTAATTTCCGAACCCTTCGAGAGTATCTTCACCCGGCAAGACAAAGTACACCTTCGTGTATTATATTGCCTCTTAACCAACAAGCTTTCAATTTGAAACCGGGCATGATTCAACTTCTTCCCACATTTCATGGTATGGATTCTGAAAATCCATACATACACATTAAGGAGTTTGAAGAAGTATGCAATACCTTTATTGATAGAACATGCACGGAGGAAACCATTCGACTTAAATTGTTCCCATTCTCTCTAAAGGATAAAGCCAAGCTTTGGCTAAACTCCCTGCGTCCTAGGTCTATAGGTACATGGAGAGAAATGCAAGCTGAATTTTTGAAAAAATACTTCCCCACTCATAGGATAGTAGCCTTACAACGTCAAATGATGAATTTTTCTTGTAGTCCAAATGAGTCATTTCACCAAGCTTGGGAAAAGTTTAAAGACTTGTTGAATGCTTGTCCCCACCATGGTTTTGAGATGTGGAGGTTAGTGAGTTTCTTCTATGACTCTCTTACCGCAGATTTTAAGAAGCTAGTGTCAACCATGTGTAATGGTGAGTTTTATGACAAAGAACCAAGTGAAGCCTTTGATATTTTTGATCAATTGGCTGAAAACACAAAGCAATGGGAAACTTCTCTCCACTTCAAGTTGAATCTAGAAACACCGCTTCTCATTCAAGTGGGAGGTTCCAATTGAAAGAGACTGATGACCTTAATGCTAGATTAGCCTCATTGGCTAGAAAAGTAGAGTCTCTTGAGATTAAAAAAGTGCATGTCATAAGTGAACAACAAGAGGAAAGTTGTATTGTTTGTGAGGGTAAAGGGCATAGGACAAATGAGTGCCCTACTATTCCAGCTTTCAAGGAGGTGTTATATGGCCAAACTTCTGATTCAAGTAATGTTAGAAAGCCATTTTCAAACCAAGCGAGCAATCCCTACTCGATACTTATAATCTCGGATGGAGGAACCACCCAAATTTTGGATGGAGAAATGAGGGCTCTTCAAGTACCTCAAACATTTCAACCTCCACCCCAACCATTTCATGCTCCCACACATAACACATACCAACCCCCTCATAAGAGATCCCTAGAGGATACTCTTCAACAGTTCATGCAAACACAAGGAGGAATCAACAACCAAGTTAACAAATTTCAAGATCAGACCAATAGGACCTTAGATGACATTCGAAGTCAACTAACCAAGTTGACTCAATCACTAAGCATTCAAGAGAAGGGAAAAATCCCAGCTCAACCAATGCCAAATCCTAGAGGTCAGATGCATATAAGTGAATCCTCACCCGGTGAATCCTCAAACCATGAACAAATCCAAGCCATCACCACCCTCAGAAGTGGAAAGATTATTGACAAAGCTATAGGTTTTGGGATTCCTAAAGGAATTGTGGAGGAGAAATCCAGGGAAAGTGAAGAAGGAATCAAAACACAAGTGACAAATGAGAGCTTGAGTGAGAAAGAAGGTGAGATAAATGAGAGAGAGAAGAGTGAGAAAGGAGATGATTCAACAAAAAATGGAGGCAAAGTGAGTGATTTAGAATTTGTTCCTAGACCACCATTTCCACAAAGGTTAGGAAAATCTAAACATGATCTTATGAATTCGGAAATCTATGAATTGTTCAAACAAGTAAAGGTAAACATTCCACTCCTTGATGCAATTAAACAAGTCCCATCTTATGCAAAGTTCCTTAAGGACTTATGCACAGTCAAAAGGAGATTAAATGTGAAAGAAAAAGCCTTTCTCACTGAACATGCCAGTGCCATCATCCAGTTTAAGACCCCTCCCAAATACAAAGATCCTGGTTGTCCCACCATTTCATGCATTATTGGAAGTCATAAGATAGACCAAGCTTTGTTGGATTTAGGAGCAAGTGTGAATTTAATACCCTACACTATTTACAAACAATTAGGTCTAGGGGAAATCAAGCCTACTCGAATCACCCTTCAATTAGCTGATAGGTCAATCAAGATTCCTAGGGGTGTTGTTGAGGATGTATTGATCCAAGTAGATAAATTCTACTTTCCTGTTGATTTTGTAGTGTTAGACACCTCACCTGTTCAAGGTTCTAATGCTTCCATCCCAGTCATCTTAGGTAGACCTTTCCTAGCTACATCCAATGCTTTAATTAATCTGTAGGAATGGGGTGATGAAATTGTCTTTGGGAATATGACATTGGAGATGAATATTTTCAATATTTCCAAACAAATTGGTGAACATGAGGACATTAGAGAGGTGGATTTGATTCAAACTGCTTGTCAAGAACACTTTGAGAGAGAAGGGATAAAGGATCCATTAGAGAGAACTTTAATTCATGATGAAAGATTTTGTTCTTTGGAATGTGTTGATGAGGAAGTAAGAGAACTCGAGACATATCTAGATCCAATGCCTATTATGTCAACAGGTCAATGGACTCCATTGTTTGAGCCTTTGATTTCAGCCCAAGTGAAAGTTGAGACATCTCTTGTTCGACCTTATAAGCCGTAAAGGAAGCCTTTACTGAGTGATCTTAAGTATGCATTTCTAGGGAAGATGAATCATATCCTATTGTGATTTCATCAAAACTTAGCATAGAGCAGGAACAAAAGCTTTTGAAAGTGGTGAGAAAACACAAGAAAGCAATTGGGTGGACAATTACTCGACTTGAAAGGAATTAGCCCTCTTTATGTACACATAGAATCTATCTTGAAAAAGAGGCTAAATCAGTGAGGCAAATGCAAAGACGATTGAACCCAACCATGAAGGAAGTAGTGAGAGGAGAAGTTCTTAAATTACTTGATGCAGGTATCATTTATCCCATTGCAAACTCAAAATGGGTTAGTCCAACCCAAGTTGTCCCTAAGAAATCTGGAGTCACGGTAGTGAAGAATGCAAATAATGAGCTAGTGCCAACTAGAATTCAAACTGGATGGCGTATGTGCATTGATTACCGTAAGTTGAACATGGTGACTAGGAAGGACCATTTTCCTCTTCCATTTTTAGACCAAGTGCTTGAAAGAGTAGCAGGAAGAGCTTTCTATTGTTTTCTTGATGGATACTCAGGTTACAATCAAATTGAGATTTCATTAGAAGACCAAGAAAAAACCACGTTCACTTGTCCTTTTGGTACCTATGCTTATAGAAGAATGCCCTTTGGCTTGTGTAATGCACCAGCCACTTTTCAAAGGTGTATGATGAGTATCTTTAGTGACATGGTGGAAAATTTTTTGGAAGTTTTCATGGATGATTTTTCAGTTTATGGGGATTCTTATGAGTTGTGTCTAATGCATTTGGAAAAAGTTCTTGAAAGGTGTGAGGAGAGCAATCTTGTACTTAATTGGGAGAAATGTCATTTTATGGTGACACATGGCATTGTCTTAGGTCACATTGTCTCTTCAAAAGGGATAGAGGTAGATAAGTCAAAAGTTGAAGTCATTCAAAATTACCTACCCCCAGGACTGTGAAAGATGTGAGATCCTTTTTAGGACATGCTGGTTTTTACCGAAGATTCATTCATTCATTCAGTACCATTGCCAAACCATTGTGTAACTTGTTGTCACAAGATGCCCAATTTGATTGGACATCAAAATGTCAAGAAGCTTTTGAAAAGCTTAAAGGGTTGTTGACCACTACACCAATTATGCAAGCTCCTGATTGGTCTTTACCATTTGAATTGATGTGTGATGCTAGTGATTTTGCAATAGGTGCTGTTTTAGGGCAAAGAAAAGATAAGAAACCTCATGTAATTTATTATGCTAGCAAGACTTTGAATGATGCTCAATTGAATTACACTACAACTGAAAAAGAACTCTTAGTTGTGGTATTTGCTTTAGACAAGTTTCGGTCTTATTTGGTTGGATCTCATGTTATTGTTTTCATCGATCATGCAGCACTGAAATACTTGCTCACAAAACAAGATTCCAAGCCACGTTTGATGCGATGGATCCTCCTACTCCAAGAGTTTAACCTTGAAATTCGAGATAAAAAGGGAGTAGAGAATGTAGTGGCTGATCATTTATCCCGTCTTTCAAACTATGAGAACATAGTAGATGAATCTCCAATAAATGAACTCTTTGTTGATGAAAATTTATTTTTTGCAGGTAATGTCTCCAACATTGGCTCTCCATGGTATGCTGACATAGCAAATTACCTAGCCACAAGTCAGATTCCTTCTCATTGGTCTAAACTTGACAAACATAAATTCTTGCGCAACGTGTGTACCTTTTTTTGGGATGACCCCTACCTATTTAAATACTGCCCTGACCAAATTGTTAGGCGGTGCATCCCTGATCATGAAATTCCAAGTGTCATTAATTTTTGTCATGCATTAGCCCTGTGGTGGGCATTTCTCTTCCAAGAAAACCACTGCCAAGATCTTGCAGTGTGGTTTTTATTGGCCCACCATGTTTAAAGATGTCCATGCGTTCTGTGTTGCATGTGATCGATGCCAACGCCTAGGTAATCTCACTCGGCGTAACATGATGCCCCTTAATCCCATTCTTGTTTTGGAAATATTTGATTGTTGGGGGATTGATTTCATGGGACCTTTTCCAAGTTCATTTGGTTACCAATTCATCCTGGTTGCTGTTGATTATGTGTCTAAATGGGTGGAGGCCATTGCATCTCGAACCAATGACCATCGAGTTGTGGTCAAATTCTTGAAAGAACATATTTTCTCTCGTTTTGGCATGCCCAGGGCTATGATTAGTGATGGGGGAAAACATTTTTGTAACAAGCCTGTTGGGATTTTGATGAGAAAATATGGTGTGATTCACAAGGTCAGCACTCTTATCACCCACAGACTAATGGCCAAGCTGAGTTGGCAAATAGGGAAATCAAGAACATTCTAGAGAAAACAGTCAACCCAAACCGTAAAGATTGGTCCTTACGACTAGTCGATGCTTTGTGGGCATATCGCACTGCTTACAAAACCTCTTTAGGAATGTCTCCTTATAGGCTAGTTTATGGAAAGCCTTGTCATCTCCTCGTTGAGATTGAGCATCGTGGCATATTAGGCCATTCGGCAATTCAATGACAATGAAAATGAGATTGGAAAAAATAGAAAACTTCAATTGGATGAATTAGAGGAGTTGAGAAATGATGCATTCGAAAATGCAAAAATTTCAAAACATAAGATGAAAACTTTGCATGATAAACATATTCTTAGAAAATCCTTTCATGTTGGTCAAAAGGTTCTCTTGTATAATTCACGATTACATCTTTTTCCTGGGAAGTTGAGAACAAAATGGATTGGTCCATTTGTGATTAAATCCATCTCTGAGCATGGTGCTGTTGAGGTAGAAAATCATAAGAATGGAAATGTTTTCACAGTAAATGGTCATCGATTGAAACCTTATCTTGAAAACTTTGTGGCTGAAGTTGAGACATTGGATCTTGATGATCCAATGCCATTGCAGTATCAGAATTAATGTGTATTTATTTATTTATATATTTTTTTTTCTCTCTCTCTTATTCTTCCAACTCTTGTTTACTTGTTCATGCATTAGGGACAATGCATTATTTTAAGTTGGGGGGTATGAGGTTTTGTTTTATTTTCAAAAAAAAAAAAAAAAATTGGTTTGATATTTTCTTTTAGTTGTGATATGCAGGTTAAAAAAAAGAAGAAGAAAAAAAGCTCAAGCAAGAAGTCAGCTCATGTCCAATTCAATCAGACATTCATCCTTGAAAAAAAAAGGGAGTAACAGTTTTCTAATCTTTATTCTTATTTTTTTTTAATTAAGGATAATTTAAAACTTAATTTTGGATATTTGATTGTGTTGAATGTTTGAGATGGCCATGCTTGTTTGAAAGAAAAAAAATGCATTTGTATGTGAGTGAGACTTAATTAGGATCAGCATTACATTTTTGGATTCATTATTGTGTTGAACATTGCATGCTTTAATTTGGGATAGATAATATCTTATAAAGCAAGATATAACATATTTTGTTTTTCTTTAAGATTATTGAAGTACATCTTTCCTTAAAAAATTGTGTGAGTTGTGTGATCATGCATAAAAGATGAGTGTGATGCTTTACTTGTGATCATCCCTTTTAATCTAGTCCTAAACAAGGTTTAAGTAAATAGAGTAATAATTAAATAAATAGATGTGTGCAAAGTTCAACCTACTCCAATGTTTTGAGTTGCTCAGTAACTAGGGGTATTCATCACAAATGTTTATCTTTACGTCAAACGGCAGCTTGAAATATGAGTATGCAAAGCACTTTAAGTGTGTGACTTTGTGAGTAACCGGGTGCATTCATCACAAATGTTTGTATTCGCGTCAAAAGGGAAGTGACCACTTAAAGAAAAAGAACAAATAAAGTTCACACAAAAGAAAAAAAAAGAAAAAAAAAATATATATAGATAGTTATTTCTCTAGTTTGCTACCTTGTTTGTAGTGGAAAGAAGGGAAGATTACAAGTCGAGTTTTCGCATGAATTAATTATGTTGGTTGCATGATAAATACGATTGAATTTGGAATTTTGTATGGATATTTGATTTAGAGAATGTGAGTATGTTTATTTTTCTTTATTCGCTATTGTGTACACACCAAGTTGAAGATACCAATGTTTGCATGATAGGTCCTTTAAGTGTAATGAGTCGAATCTAATTATGGTTATTATTATTTTTATTTCAACAGTTTTATGTTTTGTTTTGCTTGAGGACTAGCAAAATCTAAGTTGGGGGGTGTGATTGTGCATCAAAAGTATTGTTAAATCTCTTATTTTACATATGTATTTATTAGTTTTATTTGGGATTTTATAATAATTGATGTGCTTTTTAGTAAATTTCTCTTAATGTTTCGACAAGTTTTTTTTGAGCTTAAATGAATTATTTCAGGAAATTTAAATGTCGAAATTTGGAAGAAAGAATTGGAGGAGAAATCTATGGAAAGCTAGAGGAAAGATTGTTACTTTATCTTGGGTAAAAAAGAAGAAAGATTCAGCTAAAAATGAGGAAGAAAATCGGACACAAAAATCTTCTACAAGTTGCCGAAATAATAAGTTTTTCAGAACACCTTTCAGAGTTTCAGTCATAACTTTTGACTCCGAGATCCAAATTGTATGGTTCTTGATGTTCTGGAAAGCTAACAGATAGGCCTACAACTATGTGTCTAATAGCTGTCTCCAGAAAACGCTTCTAAAGTGGGGTAAAGTGCAGTACAAAGTTGGCATCAAATCAGGCACAAGAATATGCTCCAAGTTGCCAACATAATGAGTTTTCCAGAACACCTTTCGGCGTGTCGGTCATATCTTTTGACTCAGAGATCCAAATTATATGGTTTTTAATGTTCTGGAAAGATAACAGAAAGGGCTATAAATATGTGTCTAATAGCCTTCTCCAAAAACGCTCAGAAATAGGGTTAAATTGCAGTCCAAGTTACCTTCAAATCTGTCTTGCAATATTTTCCGAGATTGTGTTTTGTACTTCTTGTTTTATATTTCAGTTTTATTTTAGTTGTAAAACTTATTATTCCAATTTGATTCAGGTTATTTCATGTTTATTAAAGTGTTTTTATATATAATTATGGTTGGCTAATCTCTTTCTTGGATCCAAATCAAGGATGATGGTGATTGAGGTGAGTTCTTTAAGATATGAATGAATCTTAATGTCTATCTTCACTTTTTCTTCATGAATGTTTTGTTATTGCAAAGAAATTTTAGAAATCATCTAAGTAATGTTATAATCTTGAATTTTTATGAACAAAACTTAGTTTTGGTATAGAGATTGCTTGATTCAATGTCTTACTTAATATGAAAACACTCGTTTATTCTTAAGCAATAATCATCTTCATGTTTTAGATCTTCATTGTAATATCTTCCGACCTAATATCACCATCGTTGATATTAGGTTGAGTTATCTTATATATGTTGAAGGATTCACCAATACATCACCATCAAAATTGATTTGGAACCAAGACTTACCTTTTCTTATCATTTAAATCTAATTACTCTCTTTTATCTTAGAAAACAAATTCATTCATCATTCTCCTAAAATATTTTTGTTGTTACCTAGCTTAATTTATAAATCTAGCTCTCTGTGGATATGACCTCGATCTTACCGAGTTAATTGCTACATCGCACACTCATGCACTTGTGAGTTAAAACAAGCCGATCATAAATAGCGGTCAAGCAATTTTGGCGCTATTGTCGGGAGCTAGCAAGCAAAGGTAACAAATTTAGTTTTATTATTGAAAAACAATATACAAAATAAAAAAACTCAAATGGTCTGGTCTTACCGCCTAAAACAAAAAGTAAAAAAATAAAATAAAAAATTTGACCTCGACTTTTGGATAATGGCTGGTCTTACCGCCTAAAAAAAAAAGTAAAAAATTTTTTGAACATTGACGTCGCAGGCGGTGCAGTGGGGATTGAATCATCGTCCAAACAAGAACAACTCCGAAATAGAGCAGGTAGGTGATTTACACCTCTCCTTTTATTTGACAAGTAATAGGTAATTTAAATAGAATATTATACGAATACAATGATGTAGATATTAGTGTCGAATGCTTAAATGCAAATAACAATTGATTAGCTTCGGCTAATGGCATCCGAGAGGATGACCGGGATAATCGATTGATTAGCTTCGGCTAATGGCATCCGAGAGGATGACCGGGATAAACGATTGATTAGCTTCGGCTAATGGCATCCGAAAGGATGGCCGGAATAAATGAATGATTAGCTCCTGCTAATGGCATCTGAAAGGATGGCCGGAACAAAAAAATAGTAGACCTCAGATATGAGTGCCTTATATGAATATTCGGAGTAATGATATTTGTTGCTCGAAAATGAGAAATGGAGTTCTTATATTTCTATAATCGAATTGCTTTATGTATATGCAAAATTTCAACTTGCCAGCGTAACTTTTAATCGATAGGTCATTTGGTCAAAATTATTTTAATATTATCTTTAAGTAATTGCATTTCATTAAATACTTGTATTGCTGCAGGAACGTCACAGTCATGTAGGGGCTAGGGAATCTAAAAAAAAGGGAACCTATTTTTGTAAAGAACCGTGTAGATTGCATGCTAATTTAAGATGTGTTTGAATTGAAGCAATGTACTGAATGTTTAATTTGTTATCAAACCCTTTTGTGAACTCTTGTAAATGCCACTAGTAGGTTAAGAACGCAAGTCAATATCCATGTATGAATATTTCTAAACTAAATCTTTAGTTGTGAAAACTGTAGTATTGTATGCTTATGAGAACTTTATTATCTTTAATGGAACGTTTATTGAATGGATTACATTTTACCAAGGTGAATGGTTATGGATCGTTGTGTAACGACACTATGAAAAAAATTCTTGGTTTTTACAAAAACATTTTTCAGTGTTTGTTTGTGTTATGGAAAATGAGCTGGAAAATAATTAATTAATTTTTTTTCAAGTTTATTAAAATAATGAGGAACAAATCTTACAAATTAAAACGTTGAATGAGAATGAAATTGGAAAAAAAAACATATAATTTCATAAATTATCTCAAATAAAATAAATAATAATCAAAATAATAAAGATCAAATCTAAAAAATTAAAAAAAATAAAAGGTGAATAAATTAAAATAATAATAATTAACATTTCATAAATTATTTCAAATAAAATAAGTAAAAATAAAAAAATGAGGACCAAATTTGATAGATAAAAATTTTCAATAAAAAATGATAAGAAAAAAGCAAATAACAATTATAAAAATAAGGACCAAAATTAATATAAAAATTAAATTTTAAGAGATGGAATTGAAAAATAAATATTCAAAACAAATTATATATAGCAATCAAAAGTTTGAGGATCAAATTTGATATAATGAACAAATAATGACATTTCTAATTTTTTCACAGCTTCCGAAATAATTTATCTTGTGGTGCTTTGGAATATATCAACCTGTTTGGGAAGCATTTGAAAAGTGTTTTTATTTTTAAAAATGATTTGTTTTTAAAAAATAATTGCTGTTTTTTATATTTTAATGTGTTATTTTAAAATAAAAAAAAAATATTATTTTGATATATTTTTAAATAATATGGTTCAAATAGTTGTTATGATCATGGGCTTAAAAATATGAGATGCGTACTGACCAGTTTGGTGGCTCAAGCATGGTTCATGTATATATCTTTCTTTCTTTTTAATGCAAAAGTCGTAAGAACTTCATTAATTTCTCATACTTTTACGTTCATTCTCACACTTTCCCCTTCTTTCCCATCATTTAGTATTTATAGAGATAATAAAATCAAACAAAAGATACAGAGTGACTTTTAAATTACACTAGTTTTCTTCTCACATGCTTATACATATGTATTATTCAACTATAAGGTAAATATTTTATATTTATATTCAATTAACTTTTAGTTTTACCTAGTTAAATTGTCCACACTACATTACGGGTTTAGCAAATAATTTTTATAATTGTCGGGATTAAAGCAATCAATATGATTTGCTAGTTCAAAAATAAAATATAATATCGATACATGCACGGTTTGATATAATGGAGCAGATTAACAAAATCTATTATTATAACAGCAACATCGAAGTCTTAAAAACTAAAATTAACATTAATATTACTGTTAAAACAATATAAATTATTAAATTATCCCGAGAATAAAAACTCAAAAACACTAACAAAAGAGTGAGTAAGAAAAAAACTAAAACTAAAACTATTATTATTATTATTGCGCTAATAATGAAAAATATGAAACTAAATCAAAGACTAAAAAAGCCTAAAAACTTTAACAAAAAGAAAACAAACAAAAATATAAATGATAAAACAAAAATAAAAATTATCGGTGAAAAATCATTTTACTTGAAAATAAAAAAACTAAAAGAAATAACACAGAGGAAAACAAATATCAATTTTGTAATGATCATAAACACAAACTAAAATTTAAGAACTAAATTTTTCAAAAAAAATACTACCTCAACAAAATACAAAATAATAAAAACTATTCATTTACCCCGTGAAAAAAGCTCAACAACATTATCAAAAGAGTAAGCACGAAATAAAAACCTAGAAATATTATTGTTGTTGTTGTTGTTATTGTTATTATTAGCGTTAATAATGAAAAAAAGAAAATTAAATCAAAGACTAACAAAATCCTAAAAACTTTAACAAAAGAGCAAACAAAAAAATGATAAAGGAAAAAAATTATTAGCTGAAAAAGATTGCACATTTGAAAATTAAAAAATTGCACACAATGCGTTATGAGATGAGCAAACAATAAGATTTGCTAGTTCAAAAATAAAAGAAATTAACAAAATTTGCTAGTTCAAAAATAAAATATAATATCTATATATGCAAAGTTTAATATAATAAAATAAATCAACAAACTCTATTAAAATAACAACAAAAACATCGCAGTCTTAACATCTAAAATTATTATTATTACTATTGCTAAAACAATAAAAATTATCAAATTATCCCAAGAGAAAAAAAAACTCAAAAACATTAACAAAAGAGTAAGCATGAAAAAAAACTAAAATTATTTATTTTATTTTATTTTTGTTGTTGTTATGTTAATAATAAAAAAATAAATGAAAGACTAAAAAATCCTGAAAACTTTAACAAAAGATAAACAAAAATGAATAAAAACTAACAGAAAGAACTAAGAGAAAAAAATATCAATCTTCAAATAATCATAGACACAAACTAAAATTTAAGAGCACACTTATATATACAGGAACAAAAATAGAGATTATTCTAGAAATATAAAAAAATAAAGGGATTAAAATAAAAATTAAAGGGATTGAAATCCATAGTGTTTTCACTCACATGCTACCGTGTTTTCCTGAGCTCTTTTATTTTATTTTATAATATAATAAGAATGAGATATTCAAATATTTATTAAATTAAATAAAACTTTCAAAATTTAAATTAAAACAATTTTATGAGTTTTCATAGCTATTTTTAATTTTTTTAAAATATATGAAATAGTTATAATTTTAATTGTAATGAATTGAATTCTGTATATATTAATTAGTATTACTGAGATTAAGAAAAAACATGTATGTGTGTCAGGGCAGGAGAGGGTAGCGCTACTAACATGCAAAGCCTTAAGCATGTCAGCATCATATCTTCTATTTTTGCTGTTAGATAATAATTATTTTCATGTGGTTATTGAAATAATTTATGTAAAGCTAAAACTGTAATCGGCTGAGAGTCCGTTCAATACTATTTATAAGCAAAAAAGTGATTTTTTTATATTTAATTAAAATTTTAAAGTTATTTTTCATAAATAAATTATGAAAAAATAAATTAAATAATTTCAAATATGAAAGTAACTTAAATCAAGTTTCTTGAACTTAAAGATATATGTTAAAGTTCACAAGTCAATGTTAAAAATAAATAAATAAATAAAATGATTCAATTTTTAACAAAATTTTTATTAAGGTAAATAGATATTTTTAAGTAAATATATTTATGATTTTTACAAATCAAAAATAAAAAATAATTTGAATAAACTTATAATTTTTGTACTAAATGGTACCTAGACTCCCATTTTTTATTTTCTATCTCCTTCTCTTTCTCCTCACCATACTTTCTCTCTTCTTTTGTCTCTTTTGCCAGTGGTGGAACAGAGCCTCCTGTCATACAGTAAATTTACTTTTACCGATCAAAGTGGCTAGTAGCTAATATCTAGTGATTTATTCTTCAAAGTGATTGGTAACAGTAATTTTATTTTGAATTTAGGAACTTTGTAATGATTCAATAAATATATTTTGTTTAGTCAATAATTTCTTTTGAATTTATACAAGGTTTGCTGTGACAGCCGTGCACTGATTGTCGATTTTGTATTTCTTCTAATTAAATTATTAGAAATGTTTTCTATTCTTATTTACATTTCAACTGCGATTCTTCTTTCTCCAGCATTTCATGTTCTCTTGATTAACATGGCGTTTTGGTGCAGGAAGGAAGCCTTTCCAGCCTACTCCAGCTGTCCCTTGTTATCCTATGGATCCTATTCCACCCTATAAACGTCCTTAATTAGTTAGCGATATAGCTGCAGGTTAAGAAATAAGGTCTTCATCAATGATTAACATGTTCTCTTTACTTTATGCTTTTATATTATTACTATGGAAATATTGTTTGTATTCCAAGGACCATGTCGCCAGTCTTGGATATCTTATTGTTTTGGAAAGCTCTGTTTCGGAATCTCTTTCCCTTCGTAGTTTTCACATCGATGGTTTTGATACTGAATCAGCCCACAAACACTAGCATGGACTTATAGACTATCTTTTCCTTTTCTTTCTAGGATTAGGGGCTAGATGAAAGGATATAAAAAGATTTATGAGCTTTATTTAGTTTTGTTAGCTAGAGTCCAAGGCTTGTTTGGGCTTAATTAGGACTTAATTTTCAGCTAGGATCCAAGACTTGTTTTGATTAAGTCATGGACTTTACAATTTAGGATATTGGATCAGCTTTGAGTGGATCTCTTTTAAATCCACATAAAAGGTCCATTAGGGTTACTTTTTAAGAACAATTTAAACTCATGTAACCCTATTTTCGCAGACCATTGATTAATTTTAATTCGAACTTTTCGGTTCATGTGTGAGATTGATTTTTGCATTCTTTAGTTCTTAAACGAACTGAATCCGACTTATCGAAGATTAACTGACTTCATGACGTCATTCTACTTATTCCAATAGTGCTGGTGCCTTGGGGCGAGTTTCTATTGTGTCACACTCCTATCGGACTCATTTCGGCTTTCCGGATCGGATCTCATTCTTGGTTGTGGGTTGCGTGATCACGAGGTTCGCATCAAGTGGTATCAAAGCTAGGCTCGAAACAAAGTCATATCATTCTATTATTTTCGTGTTTTGTTGAGTGTTCCTTAAAGTTTTCAAATGTTTGTGTTCATCTCCTTGTTATTTGTGTCAGCGTCATCTAATAAAAAAGGTTATATTTCATCGTTTTCTGTCACTTCATTTAGTATATTAAGAAAAGAAAAGAAAAACATAAAAGAAAAGAAAAGAAAGAGAGATAAAGGCATTAGTTGAAATTTGAAGAATCATTGAAATCTTGCCGCAAAAACACTACTCTGGGAAACATAAGCAAACTACATTGGAATCAATTGAAAATTAATATTCGTCTTTTAGGGTTGAGATAGTATCACAAATCAACTTTGGGCTTATTCTGATATTGATTTACGGAGGGGTTATTTCGATATTCATTTATGCCGTGAAACACTACCTTAGTGAACCCATATAAAAACATTTTAAAATCAATTAAAACTTTATATTCTGTGTCTCGGGTTGATATCGCATGATATATTAAATTGGGGCTTATTTCGATATCGTATACTAGAGGTTTCAATTGGAGTTTCATTTACGCATAAATTGATCACACAAGGGTTTGTGTACCTAGAAGTACGAGAATGACCTATAAATTGAGTGTTGCTTTTGTTTAGTATTAAAATACATTTATTTTGAGGTCGTTTCAAGTCGTTTGGTCTGGTTTCAATTATGTTACGTTAAAATTACGTAAAGGTTAGATTCTGCTCAAGTCTCAAAACTTGATCCTTACTGTTTAGTTTTGTACAATTCTCTATTTATGTTATATTTTCAGTTATCTAGGAGTCAAGTAATTGTTTTTGCTAGTATTTTCTTATGTTTTATTTTGTGTCTTCAGTATTGTCCACAATTACATGCAATTTTAATTTTTGTCATTTTATTTTTGTTGGGGTTTTATTTTTATTCGATTCAATCCTGGAATTTTAATTTATGTTGTCGATCATTTAAAAATTAATATTGCTTCATTTTTCCTTTGTTTTTTTGGTGTTTTTGTTATTTTTATTTGTTTTTCGAACGGATGATTTTATGGTTTCATTGTTCACATAATAATAATGATAATTTTGATAATTGTTTTTTATTGTTTTTACGTGAAAATGTTGTGCTTTTATTTATTCTTCGAGGTAATTTAATGATTTTAACTGTTTGGATAGTCATGTTGATAATAATTTTAACTACTATAGTCATGATAATGATGGTAACGTAGGGATAAATTTTGAATGATGAATCGACCATGACGAAGCTGAGTAAGTAGCTAGTTTTTATATATTTCCACTTGCTCCAAACCCCACCCAAGGTATGAGAAAACAATCAATTAGTAATTGCAAGTGTCTAGAGAAAAGCCATCAAATTTCCCTGGTGGACATCAGTTAATTACTTAGTTAGTATTGTTATTAAACCTAATTTAAGAGGTCAATAATTCAGTTTAAGAAAAACATTATTCAATAATATAATAATAAAAATAGATACTTGCAAAATTAAGTATCAATCAAATACCGAGATAACAATTATACACTTGGGATGTAAATTCCAACCATTGTTAAGACAAATAGTCTTGATTGTGTGGTCGGAAATTGTGCTCGTAATCTAATAATTTGAGCAAGTAATATTGCAAATGTCACGTAGCAAGTTAATAATAAACATCTATATGACCATCTTGTAGATACATCTACTAAAATCATAAAATATCCAAATTGTCCACATGATGGATGAAGGGCCCACAAATATCTCTTTGAATGTGTTCCATAAATTTAAGGATCCAATTGATGGTTCTACTAAAATATAATTGGGTCCTCATGATGGATGAATGAGCCCATAAATTTCACTCCATGCCTAAGCATTATCCACGACCCATTAAGTCACCTTACAAAAATCATCCCATAAATATAAAAAATAGTTCTATTCAAAACAACCAGAATACACCTACTATAAGAAACTTTACAAAAGGTTTACTAGAACCCATAAACCCTCCCACTCCAAGCCCAAACTAAAATTCAACCTTAAAACTATTACATGTTACACATGTGGCCAAAAAAGGCACAACTGTCTCTCCAAAATCCACCAAAAAGTCCATGACCTCAAATCAATAAAGACACTGTCGCGATGACGATTTTTCTACACGCTTCACGCCCCGCCATCACCCCTTGTCCAGGGGAAGACAACGACGCGCGGTGAAAATGGAGTTGTTTATAGTTGTAAAATTTATGACTATAATTATAAGGAGTCGCCACCTAGTATTAAGGTCACTAGGAACCTATTGGTATGCGAGAGTCTAGGTAAGAGGGCTTGTTGTGTAAGGGGAAGACGCATCACCCAGTGCACCCTACCTAAGGTAAGTTGCATTGTTGTTTGATTGTTTTTTCTAAATTTATTTTTTTTACACTACATTTCAAAATATGAAAAAGATGCAGCATATATTTTTAACGAAAAATATGTATGGAAAAATCATGGAATTTGGTTGTATGCACAAAAACAAATACAATTTTTATATATATTTTTGATTTTTTTTGTAATAATAATAGCAGTAAAACAAATTAAAATATTTTTGTCAATTTGTATTTTTTAATTTTTTTATATTTTTTCTTCTTTTTTAGGGTCGGGCTAGAAGCCTGGAAAGTTGTCACTGGTCGTCAAGCAACAATGGGTCGACATCCCAGTCTTAGGGGTTGGGCTTCTAGCCCACGATGGCTGGAAGCCCAACTTATTCGAGTCTAGGCCGAAATGACGGACCATCTTCTTGCATGTTTGGGCCGGCACAAAAGCCCCGCGCGATCCGCTTATGCTCGACCCTACATGAATAGTGGGACGATTACGCCCCACCGCATGCGTGGACTGGAGGTTGAAAGTGATGAATAGTAAAAGTTTCAAATGTGGCGAAAGCGCACTGTTGGTATGGTCGGGTAGATGAGGTCCTAGTGGTTGTGGTGTCGTCAACAGTGGCCTGTGGTGGCCGGAGGAGCTCTTGAAGTGTCGGTTTGTTCGTCGCTATCGCTGTCTTCGCTGAGACCACGGCTAGGCGTCTGGCATGGAGGGAGAGTTTCGGTGATGAAGGGGTGATGCACGGTGGTCGAGACGGTGGTCGGAGTTCGTTGCTTTTAAAGAGAGAGAAGAGCTGCAATAGGGAGTTGTTACTCGCTTTTTCCTCTTTCTTTCACGTCACCCTTTGTTCTATTTGCTTCCCTCCTTTTCTCTTCCACTCTCGGTGTTCTCCTAGTTTTTCTTCTTCCTTTCACGTTACTCTCAGCTTTTCATTTTAGTCTTTTTTCTGCTTCAAACTCCTTTCCCTTCTTTTTTTTGCGTAAGACCCTCTCTATTTATAGGGCAACATGAGGGTGGCTCTGCAATGAATTTGAAGAGGGAAATTTGTTGCGAGGGTTGCAATCTCTGCAAATTTATTGTAGAGGTCATGGGTTGCCATGGTTGTGTTTTTTTTACAATTTGGTCCTTCAATGTTTGATTGGTTTATGTGCACCCCCAATTAGTTTTTAACTTTTAATTTTATGCAATTGTTGTTATTCAAGGATTAAGGCAACTATGCACCTAAGGGGGATTAGGTGTAAATACAATAATTAATGCAATTCTAAAATTAATTACTTTAAAGTAAAGAGATAAGAGAGAGAGATGGCGAACTCGGTTTTTAACGTGGTTCGGCAAGCCTACATCCACAGCTCAAGTACCAATCCGTACTTGAGTATCGTATTCTTTTACTAGTCCAAGTAACAAGATTACAATTCCCGCTTGATGAATCCACACCTAGACTTTTATACCACTTGAAGATATGCCCTCTTCAAGATTTTCCTTTTTCCCACTTGAAGATGTACCCTCTTCAAGATTTTTCCTTGGTGATGTTCCCTCACCAATATCAAGAGTTTTATACTCAACTCTCAAGAGTTTTACAAGGATTGTTTTTGTAAAACAACAATACACTCTCAATAGTGTGGATATTACAAATCAAGATCTATGATCTCTTTATCTCACTTAATAGCACTTAGAATATTTGAAGGTGTTTAAGTGTAGTGAGAATGAGAAATACTCTTTGTGTTAGGATATGAAGATTTAAAACACAAATATGAGTATTAATGAGGATTGATGATATGAAGGTGTTTATGTACTACTAATTGCCTCAATATCAGATATAGAAGTTGTGTTTTTTTAATTTTGCAATTAAGAGTCCTATTTATAAGTTTCAAAGAGAAACTAGTCGTTTCTAGCCGTTTTAGTGCAACTATCATCTCAAACGGTGGACCAGTTCACAACGGATAAATCAAGCGGTCGACCGGTTCACTTGATAACCCAAGCGGTCGACCGGTTCAGTTCGAAAGGCAATTTGTCTTCCAAGCGGTCGACCGGTGCACTTGGTAACCCAAGCGGTCGACTGGTTCATGCAGAAAGGCAATTTTGACAATTTATCTTTTCTGAATTTCTTGAACCGATTGATTATGACTTAAACCTATAATCATCAAACCCTTTTAATGCATGCAATGTGAAATGTGTGAGTTCATTTTAATTTGTGCTATCAAGTTAGAATTTGAGATTTACATAAAGCACTAAAATGAAAACTTATTCTAAGTCTTCACTTACTTGCATCTTGGACTTCCTGGAGTGATTTCTTCGTGTACTCCATTATGCTTGTTGATGTATTCTTTGTATAATACCTGTTTATAATTTAATCTCATCCAAGCATATTATTAGTCCATTTTCTTTTTATTGTTATCATCAAAATATATAAAAGCATGCAAGTATGACATTATATGTCAACAATTGTATCCCCGTCAAAATTTCAATAGCAACCTTAAATGTGCACGCTTTTTTTATTTTGATATCTAGTTTCCAATGGCGCAACTTAACCCTCAATTGCGCGATTTAACCCTCAATTAATCGTTAAATTCTTAATTCGCTCAATTTGTCCCCTGATTTAGCATTATTGATAAAAATTCAAATCAGTCTTCCAAAATTTCATTCTCATCAATTGAGCCTGATTTAAATTCAAGAAATTGATTTCTCATTGACTAAGCCCTTAATAAAATATTTTGACCAATTTAAAGTATAATTAGGTCCATGCACTTAATTAAATCCTTTAATTGGACATTAAATTAATTTCGATCATAATTAAACTTTAAATTTGTCGACGATTAAATCAAATCAACCCATAAAAATATAATTATGTCATTTAACTTAGTTTTTACATATATTCATCCAACAATAAATTATGTTTGCCTTAAATCTATATTTTTCCTATTTTTAGAACCAAAGAGATACTGATTGGACTCGCGAAAACAACCAAAATTGTCATATTGATTTTTCTACCCACGTCGTCTCCTTTTATTTTATTTCATTTTCATTTTATTTTATTTTGGGAGTAACCCAAAACTTGGGTTACAACAGTTGCCCCCCTCTTTACAATGCTTATGATTAAAGTTTTGTAAAAGATTTTAGATAGTAAGCGTTGTAAAGAAGAAGAAAAGTGGATTTATCAGACCAAGAAATGGTTGATCCATCCATAAATGAGAATGAGGACTATAAAGCGCACTCAGAAAGGGATGATAAGATAGGGCTAGAAAGCGCACTAACTAGGAATTGGGGTCGAAGGAGGACACCCAAAAAGGATGGAAGATTGTGATGTTTATGAATGACACAGGAAAATGGTCTCATTGTAACGGGTGACCTACCCAAGCGAAAAATGGTGAAGATGGTCTCATTGTAATGGGTGACCTACCCGAGTGGAAAATGGTAGAGACGGTCTCATTGTAATGGGTGACCTACCCGGGAAATGGTGAAGATTTCATGGATGGAAGATAGGGCTAGAAAGTGCAATATCTTAATTCGTGATCGAGGGTTGGAAAACACCCTCGAAGATGAAGAGAAAATAGGGCTAGAAAGCACACTATTTTAATTGATGGTCGAGGGTTAGAAAACGCACTCGAAGATGAGGGGAAAATAGGGTTGGAAAGCGCACTATTTTAATTGATGGTCGAGGGTTGGAAAATGCACTCGAAGATGAAGGAAAATAGGGCTAGAAAGCGCACTATTTTAATTGATGGTCTAGGGTTGGAAAACGCACTCGAAGGTGATGGGAAAATAGGGCAGGATAGCGCGCTATTTTAATTGATGGACGAGGGTTGGAAAATGCAATCGAAGTTGAGGGGAAAATAGGGCTGGAAAGCGCACTATTTGAGTTGGTCGATGGCTAGAAAGCGCACACAAAAAAAGGAAGAGATAGGGTTAAAAACACTCAATCCATGGTAAATGAAAGGCTCGTAAGCGCACTCAAGGAAGTGAAAATGATGAGGGCTCAAAGGCGCACACAAAAATGATGAAGGTTTATAAATTACAATCCCTTCTACACATCTTATAGATTATCAGTGGGGAGAAATGCATGATGAAACCCAAAATCAAGAAAGAGATAGAGTTTGACGGAAAAGGTGAGAGCTTGAAAGCATGAACAAAATGATAAATGAAGGTTCATAAATTACGGTCCCTTCAAAACATTTCCTAGATTCTTGATGGGGATGTAATGCATGATGATGCCCAAAATCAAGAAACAAATAAAGCTAAAAATCATGCTCAAGGAAATGAAAGAGGTGAGAGCTTGAAAGCGTGCACACAAAATGAATAAAGGTTCATAAATTACGATCCCTCCAAAATTTTTTATAGATTCTCAATGGGTATGCAATGCATGATGACATCTAAATTTAAAAGAGACAGAGTTGAAAAGCACTCCAAAGGAGAACTCAAAGGCGTACACAAAATGATGAATGAAGGTTCAGTAAATTACAATCCCTCCAAAACATTTCCTAGATTCTCAATGGGAATGCAATGCATAAATGCATGTATACTTACCCGAGAGATATAGGTCCCCTTCTTCATGGTCTTCTCTTTTCAGGGTATGGATCTCCGGCTTTGACGGCTTCTCGCTTCGCTTACTCGAGCCACAACTTAAGATTTTGGCCATTGAAGATGATACATTTTCCATATCAACATGCCCCTCGAGTTTGATCCAAATTCTTTGAAAATGAATTATGGAGTCAGCTTCACGTTTTTGATCACTAGAGATGATATATCTTTCATATCAACATCCCCCCTTGAGTTTGCTTCAGATTCTTTGAAAAGGGATGATAGAGCCAAATTCAATTGCATTTTAGATTGCCCTTAGCCTGGTCATGCCCCACATGTGTTTTAGGCTCTCAGTGTTTTCAGAAAAGGGTTGGTTATTTGCAAAAAATATTTTCATGTAAAACTTTATGAATTTGAAAGTCATTCTAGGCACAAAAACCATTTTGATCTTTGTTTAACAAGCTTGTTCTCTAAAGAATTCAAGTGATCTCATTGTCAGGTTTGATGTTGACTTGGACAAGAGTGCGCAACGATATTTGCAAGTCTCGTATGTCAGGAAGGTTTTGATCAGGTCGTGTGAAACGTTTGTAAGGATTGTTTCAAATGGAAAATCATTTCTTATCGGTCCAGATCACTCGTATTTGATCAGAAAGGGCTTTATTAGGCATGCAACGTAGACTTAGGTTACTGGCTATGAAAAAAAGATATTTGCGAGCTCAAAACGTGTTTAAGGGTTTTCTAGACTAGGATCACTTAATGCTTACTCTTAGAACTCCATTTATCCCTCATTATTGATTTTCATAGTGACCTAGCATGCCCCCCAATGTTTGTTTGGGCTTTCATCTTGACATGCCCCCAGTATTTGTTTGGGTTTTTTCATTGCTATTTTGCACTAACGTTGTGCTGCTTGTCATGCCCCCCAAGTATTTTGTTTGGGCCTTTTCATTGGTTTTTGGCACTAACATTGTGCTGACTTGACATACCCTCCAAGTATATTGTTTTGGCTTTCTATGTTGGGTTTTTAGTACTACCATAATGTTGAATTAATTTCTTATAATGTACTAAAACCCTTTTTATGTTTATGCCCCCCAACTTTGTTCGGATGTCACTTGTCATTGAGGACTATTTTGTAGATTGAAAACGTTTTTTTTCCCGCACTTGCCCCCCAGTGTAGGGTGTGATCCTAGTCAGGGTTAATTATCAAGAAATAATTATTAGGCTCAAATAAGGACTACAATGGATATTTAAGACTTCATGAAGGCATATCGAAGATGGCATTTCCTCATTTCAAAACATGCATTCTGAATCGATAAGCTTTGCTTTTCCATGCGAAACAAGTTTTTGATTTTTTGGATTATTTGTTTAGCTAAGATATTAGCTTTATTATGTGGGTATTGGTAGTATGAGATCACCTTTTAGTGAAATCCTTTGAATTCTCAGAACACATTTGTTAAACAAACATCAAATTAGCATTTCTTTTCAGTACTAGAATTTGATTTGCCAAAAATCTTGATGAATTCATGTATAATTTGGATGAAAGGGATATAAGGTGTTCTTGTGTTATTTAAACAATAAGCAACAACACAACATAAACACAAGCAAATACATGATCATCGAAGAGAAATGTTTGCTTAACAAGAAAAGTCTTGTGGCATTACGAGCAATATTGCCGACAAGTTCAAACTTGAGCATAATGTGCGGGCATGACTGAAACAAAAGGAAATCATGGAAGTAGACTTCATCTTCTAATACTTGCACACTCTGTTTTCAAAAGCTTTTCTCAATGTCACTTTTAACTGTGCGAACACTTGGTACCCCATTTTATGTGAAGCTGAATTGGGCGCATGATCTGGATTTTCATTGAATGTTATCCACACTGTTTTAATCAATTGCATGAGCTTCTTCTTGAAAGCACCACAAGTGTGAATGCTATGCCCTGCAGCTCCAACATGGTATTCGTAGGTGAGATCGGATTTGTACCAATCAGGGTAAGGTGGTTGCAAAGGTTCTTGAGGTTCAGGATCTATTTGCTTAATGCTTACCAATTTTTCATACATCTCATTCAAAGGGAATGGCAGCGAGGGTAGTTGTTCTAGGGTTTTCTGGTAATTTCTTCTTGGAAAATGTTTAGGTGGATTTTTGACTTGAAGATTGATGCTAGGAAGTTCAGATGAAGGGTTATGGTAATTTTGGAATTGTTTTTCCTACCCTTATAGTCGTGCTCAACATCTTTTATCTTCCTTTCAAAGCCCTTTGCCACGGCTACAACATCCATGAATTGCTTCGTGTTGAACCGCCCATCACATTTTTGGTAAGTTGAATTGTTGTTTGATTGTTTTTCTAAGTTTATTTTTTTTACACTGCATTTAAAAAACTTTTTTTTGTGTCCGCGGATGTACTTTACAATGTAATTTTACATCGTAGTAAAAATCTTTTTATCTACTGAAAAATATGTATGGAAAAATCATGGATTTTAGCCGTATGAACAAAAAAAATACATTTTTTGTATTTTTGAATTTTTTGTAATGATAATAGTAGTAAGAAATAAAAATATATTTTTTTGTCAATCTGTATTTTTAATTTTTATATTTTTTCTTTTTTTGGGTCGGTGACACCCACGAGTGGTCCGTAAGCCCAGAATGTTGTGGTTGGGTCGTCACCACATCATACTGACAACTTCAGTCTTAGTGGGTGGGCTTCCACCCTCAAATGGTGGAAGCCCATACAGTGTGGGCTGGGCTTCGACCATGTGGGCTGAAGCCCACCTTATTCGAGTTTGAGTCGAAATGATAGCCCATCTTCTTGCACGATCGGCTCGAGCACGAAAGCTTGACCCAATCCATTTATGCTTGGCCATGCATGAACAATGGGACGATTATGTCCCACTGCATGCAGGGACGAGAGGTTGAAGGCAAAGAACAGTAAAAAAATGTGGCGAAAGGCACACCTATTGGTATGGTCAGGTAGCTAAGGTCGAGGTGGTTGTCCTAGTGGTTGTGGTGTCGTCAACGGTGGCCTGTGGTGGCCAGAGGGAGCTCTTGAAGTGTTGGTTTGTTGTCTGCTACTACTCGTCTTCGCTCGAGACCACGACTCAGGCATCTAGCGTGGAAGGGATAGTTTCGGTGATGAAGGGGTGATGCACGGTGGTCGAGATGGTGGCTAGAGTTGTTGTTTTTTAGAGAGAGAGATACGTGATCGGGGAGAGAGAAGAGTTGCAACAGTAGTCATTACTCGCTTTTTTCTTCTTTCTTTCACGTCACCCTTTATTCTATTTTCTTCCCTCTTCTTGTCTTCCACTCTCAGTGTTCTCCTAGTTTTTCTTCTTCTTTTAACGTTACTCTAAGTTTTTCACTTGACTTTCTTCTTTTGCTTCAAACTCCTTTCCCTTCTTTCTTTTTTTGCGTAAGACCCCTCTCGTATTTATAGAGGCGACTGAGGGCGTGGGTTGCATGGCTGTATTGTTTTTACAATTTGGTCCTTCAATGTTTGATTGGTTCAATTACACCCCAATTAGTTTTAAATTTTTATTTTTATGCAATTATATCCCAGTCAAAATTTCAACAACAACCTTAAATGTGGGCGCCTTTTTTATTTTGCTCTCGGTTTCGAATCAACCAATAAAAATATAATTATGTCGCTTAACTTAGATTTTACACGATTCATCCAACGATAAATTATTTTTGCCTTAAATCTGTATTTTCTCTATTTTTGGAACCAAAGAGATACGATTGGACTCGCGAAAACAACCAAAATTGCCATATTGATTTTCTACCCATGTTGGCTCCTTTTATTTTATTTCATTTTCATTTTATTTTATTTTGGGAGTAACCCAAAATTGGGTTACTGACAGCACACCATTAATCTTATCCAAAACCTATATATTGAAGCCTCAAACACTAACCAATCTCTTTCGGGCACTTCTAAAGAAGAATTCCAAATAGATGAATTAGCAACATCACGTTCGATTTAGACACCTCTTCAAACTCATAAAAATAAATGTCGTAATCCAAGACCAATAATCCATCCTTGAAGCGATCAAACAACATGATGATCCTAAACTCCAAAAACATACCTAGACAAGCTACTAAACAAGTTAAACAAATAACTCTGAATTGTCCCAACAAACTACTTAAAATTGTACCATCTTACATATACATTACTCAGTAACAAACACTCGTACTCAATTTACATTACCTTGTAAACACTTAACTATAAACAAACATGTATGTCCTGTAAAACGAGTCCTGCTTTGATAGAATACAAATTTCAAGGTTCATTTCTCTAAACCCTTAAACGTTTTATGCTAGTACTTACATTTCTTTAAATGCTTTACATTTCTTTAAATATTTTCCAAAGCTTAAGTATACTTTGTGAATGATCAAGGATCCTGACTTTACAAGTCTTGTCTTGTTCATTTCACATCAAAAACTCCTATTGACATACAAAAATTAGTATATCGGTTGGAAACCTCACAACTATGGGTTAATGGCCTAAAGAACAACTTTACTTGTCTTTATGGTTTGGGTAAAACAATGTCACGTCATCGATTTCGTTCTTGTATTCAAAGTTATCTTTTGTTTTGATCCTTATTGTTAGTCCTTCCTTCTTATATATATATATATATTATCCACTTCTTCCAAACCCCACCAAAGGTTTGAGAAAATAGTGAATTAGTAATTGAGTTGCTATTTTCAATTGTTAAGCAAATGTTTAGAAGAAAGTTGTCATAACCCACTCTGGCTATTCCCTAAATCTACCCAAAATGAAACAAAAATAATAAAAATAAAATAGAAGGGATGGCGTGGCAGTAAAAATCAAGGTGAAAATTTTGGACGTTTTAGAGCCCGATCGTACCCTTTTGTACCCAAAAATAAAGAAAAATACAGATTCAAAACCAGTTCACCGACAATTCTCTTTGTCCTCTAGTAGCAACAATTATTGACGAGCACCAATAGCTACTCCTTCAGAGACCGTTAACCTATCCTCTTCACCGACAAGAGTTAAGGCCTTCTTCTCCAACTCCGAGCATCAGCTGACAGCAGCAGACGAACTCAAAAGCAGACGACTTACGCGCTCATTTTGGCCACCATATTATTTCCGACACCACCACTACAAGAAGAACTACCTTGACCTCCTCTACTAGTGGCATTGGCGGGTAAGCCTCTCGTCACCATCGATCAACCCCGTGTTATTGTCCATGTAACACGTGAACAATGCAGAGTGTGCAATGTTCATGCCATATGTGAGTAGTGCAAATTTCAATTTTTTTCATTTTCTTTTTGCTTTGGTTTTGGATGGACTGTTCTAGGCCAAGCCTAAATCTAACGAATTGGGCCAACCCATTTAGTTGGGCCACCAAGTCCTAATGTTTTTTAAAAATAATATAAAAATCACATTAAAAAACATACAAAAAATATGTTTTTTTCGTGAACACGACCACATTCTAAAAATTTTCTAAACATATTTTTTGTAACAAAAATCACCTATTTTCTCATATTTTTTAAACAAAAGCGGGATATTGTAACCAACTTACGATTATTTGTTGGAATTTGGCCAAAATATCAAAAAAAAATTTAAGTTATACGGTGTAAAATTACATTATAAAATACAACCGTAGATAGTAAAAAGAAGTTTTTTAAAATGCAAGTGTGAAATTTCCAAACTTTAGAACGATTAGGTTTCAACTTACAACGAGGTAGAAACTCCCTCATGTAGAAAGATCTACTTCAAGCCTTAGGAAAGAGCAACGAATAAAGAATTTGACATAGAAAAAAACAATAAAACAACAATGCAACTAACCTTACATAGAGTATACTTGGAGGTGATGTGTTTTTTCTTGCACAACAAGTCCCTTTACCCGAGTCTCGCTGATTATTAGATTTCCTAGTGATCTTAATATTAGATGACAACTTCTAATATTTATAGTCGTAATTGTACAACTATACAACCCTCCTTTTACCTTCATCGTCTCTCCGAGGATAGCGAGACACTGAGCGTGAAAAAAATCTTTGCGATAGTCATTATGCATGTTTTTTTACTGTTCAAGTGAATTATAATTCAATTGAATAGTAACTATGGAGGCATGCATAAGGCAACTCACGCATGCCTCTTGTTTGCATAGTCGGGTTACTAGTTTGGGCAAGTAACCGGACTCTCTCTTTCTTTGTCTTCTAAAAAATTGTAATGAAAAACAAAAACATTTATGATTTTTGACATGTTTATTTTAAAATCTGTAATTTTTATATTGTTAAAAATATCAATATTGTATTTAGAATACCTGATTTTCAGCACAACGCGACAAATATATATATGTCAAAAAAAATATTTTGATACATACGTACAATACTGTACCATACCTTTAAACACCAAGTAGCAGACTCGAATCCCTAACTTTAAACACCAACTTGTCTTCTCTCTTCCTCTCAAAACCTCTCCAACTCCCCTTTGTTCTCTCTCACTCCATCCTCTTGCGAGAACCCTCCATACCAATTGGATATCTTCTTTCTTTCTTTCTTTTTCCTATTCTTCAAGGTTTATGGGTTAATTAATTGTTTATTTTTCACTGTCATATGATTTTTGACATATGTCTACAAGCATGCAAATACCCTGTCAAAGTCTTTTCTTGTACTTTTCAAGTTTATACAAGAAAAACGTGAGGTTGGGTACACTAGTTTGTCATCTAACTAAACACTCTTTTCTTTGCCATGCAAATTGGGGCACGGCACAGCTAGTATTGATTTTGATGGGGGAAACTAAATCCATCTCATTTATCTTTCTGTGGTTGACTTTTCTTTCAGAACCATACATATACATACACTGACTCTAAAATATCTGTGTGGGAGAAACTATCGTTGTGGTATCTATTGTAATTCTTTCTCTGTAGGGTACACTAATTTGTCAGCCATAATTCAAACTCTTTTTCGTTGCCATGCAAATTGGGGCATAGGCACAACTAGTACTGATTTTCACAGGGAACGCACTCCCATCTCATTTATCTTTTCGTGCTTGCATTTACTCATCAAAAACGACGACGCTAGTGGACATGTTTCTTCTTTGAATTTTCTTTCAAGTAAGACTGCCAAGCAAAATCTCCTGAAAAGTTGTATTATTTTAATGTATTTTTAAACAAAACAAAAACATTATAAAAAACTACATTAAGAACATTACCAATCAAACCCAAGGAGTCGTCGAATTCTCCTGATTATAAGATGTGTCATCGACAGGAAGTTTATTCGGAGACTGATTCAAATAAAGGAAAATGAAGAGCTAATTCCAATTCTTTTATTTCCTACGTAAATTCGCGACTCTACAGGTACTGGTTTGATAGAGAAACCACATCCATCTTGCCTGTCATAGTTTACTCCAAACTTTCTTGGGAAAATGATTATATGTATATTTCCACCCAAGGTGTGAGAAAACAGTCAAATAGTAATTGCAATTGTCTAGAAAAAACAAGCCATCAAATTTCCCAGGTGGATATCGTTAATTAGTTAGATGATATATCAGACTGAGAAATATATTAGAATACAACAATTATTTGGTATCGTTATTAAATCTAATTTAAGAGATCAATAATAACAACGAATAAATATTAGCAAAATTAAGTATTAATCAAATACCGAAAAAAATTATTTGAAAGTGTAATAACTTTATAAAAAAATATAAAAAATTATACAAAATATAAAAAAATCAAATATTAAAGAATAAAACAACTAGGTTTGCCCCAGTGTTTCAGTAGAGAATGTAATTAAAATAAAATGTAATACGAAGGGAAAAAATCTTTAAAAAAATATTGCAAATGAAAAAAAAATACCTCTACTTTATGCTTTTTTTTCTTACAAGGTCTTCGTCAAATTTCCCTTAAATCGGTTGTCTTATTTAATAATAAAGTCTTGCCACCTATCATTAATATTTATCAAGTTGTTCCCTTAGTTTTTCACTATAAATACCCTGCTTCGAGCATTTTTCATATCCACCGAGTTGCCTCCCATTCTTGATTACCACGACCTCCTGATATAGCCAAGATACCATGGCTCGCTTCCAAGTGATCGCGGTGGCAATTTTAGTAATATTCATGCTCCTGTCCATTGGGATGTCCACCGCACTACCGAAACCTATACAAGGTTTGCTGTGACAGCCGTGCACCGATTGTGTATTTTGTTTTTCTGCTAATTAAATTATTAGAAATGTTTCCTATTCTTATTTACATTTCAACTGCGACTCTTCTTTCTCCAGCATTTCATGTTCTCTTGATTAACATGGCGTTTTGGTGCAGGAAGGAAGCTTTTCCAGCTTCCTCCTAGCGATTGTTATGCTTCGAGTGGCGTTCCATCCTTTCAAAGTCCTTAATTGGTTGGAAGATATAGCTGCTGGTTAAGAAATAAGGTCTTCATCAATGGAGCTCTACTTTATGCTTTTTATATTATTACTATGGAAATATTGTCTGTATTCCAAGGAGAAAAAACGAATGTAGTAGCAGAGAAACTTCAGTTTCTGTAAAACAAGGACTATAGTTTTCTGTAATAACCATCATCTTGATCGATGGTCTTGCTATAACTTTCAGTCCTTAATAAATTCGGTGGATTCTAATAATAATAAAAATGCTTCCCTTTTCTGCCCAGAGAAACAAACTTTGACCTCAAGCCCTCATACATATATAGATTATGATAATTGATAAAGAGTTTCTTTATAAATCTGTTTTTCTTTGAATCCTCGGAGGATTTGAAGCCATGCACATGTACTCAGCACGGCCTCATGGTTTGTGAAGAAAAAACATCGTGTTTTTTGGATTTGTAGGTGCATGAGAAACATCAAAATTCGTTATTTTCTTTTTTCATAGCATAGCTGGCAAATGGTGTCATCATTATGTATATTATTCCACCCCTTTTTTTCTTCTCCTGATTCCGTAAAGGTTTGTTAGAATCTATTATAGTTACGATAATTAAACCATCATTATCCACGGTATCTACTAGGACCATAACCATGATTATAATTATTATTGTATCTCGTAATTAATTATTTTTTTCAGTCACAATTAAAATGAAATCAGTTCAAAATATTTCCTAAAACCTCGGTCTCAGCATTGCTTTTGCTAGAGCAAATTCAAGAAATGAAAAGTGGGGAATGCTTTTTTTTTTTTTTCTAATATAACATCGACGGTGACATTGTCTCCACATAATTATTATTTCGAATTGATATTTAACATTTCAAAATTGTATATATTTACTGATTTAAAATCCTGCAATCATAAATATATCTAATTATAACGAGCTTTTAGGTGTGTAACTGTATTTTCACGGTCATATATTTCTTTAAAATTTTGTCAAATTTTGTCAAAGGATAATGAGATATGTGATTGTGACATACTCTATTTTCAATTGTTCATGGACATGGTGATGTAAGAAAATCATGGTCTTTGCATTATTTTGATTAGATGCTTTATTACCATCTATAACAAGATGGTGATGTGAGAAAATCATGGTCTTTGTTTTAGTTTGACTAAATAATTACCATCTATAATAATCTCTCCAAGATTCATGACATCTTGATGAGTTTCGGGGTCAAGAATCCATGTTAAATAATTATTTATCGTAATAACATTTGTAGATATCCATTTTAATTCCTATAAATTCGTAATCGAGTAAATAATGTTCTCCAAGAGTCCATTATATTCCGTGGGGCTTGGAAATAGTGGTCCTTAATTGCTAGTTGACTCTTGCCTAACATTTGAATACTGCAAGTCAATTACTAGTTGATTGCTTCTCACACTTTCTGGGGGTTTTCGAAACAGTGTCCTTGCAATAGAGACTCTTACAGCTACGATCTATTCTACCAAGGGCAGAAACAGGGCTGCAGGATGAGTCATGGCCACTTCAAAATTTTAAATGGTATTTGAAATTTCATAATTTATTTTTAAAAAATGATTTTTTATGCATAAAAAAGTATACTTTATGTGCAAATAATTTCTCGAATGAAAAAATGAGATCAAGCGTATATTCTTAATAGTCATAATTCAACATTTCCAATTTCTTTTATTTCCTATGTAAAATGACTTCGCAGGTAATGATTTTGATAGAAAAACCACATCCACATTACCTGTATTTTTCACTTGACTCCAAACTTTCTTGGGAAGAGGAAGATATATGTCATAACCTAATTTCTGGGTTACTCCCCAAAATCCACCCAAAAATAACAAAAATAAAATAAAAAGAGTCAGTGTGGGTAGAAAAATCAATATGGAAATTTTGGTTGTTTACGCGAGTCCAATCCTATCTCTTTGGTTCCAAAAATAGAGAAAATTGGTCAAATTAATTTTATTAAGGGCTTAGTCAATGAGAAATCAATTTATTCAATTGATGAGAATGGAATTTTCGAGACTGATTTCAATTCTTAAGTCAATAATGCTAAATCAGGACCAAATTGAACGAATTAAGAATTTAATAATCAATTGAGGGTAAATCGCGCAATTGAGGGTTAAACCACGCAATCGTAAACAAAAGAACAAAATAAAAAAGCGCACACATTTAAGGTTGTTGTTGAAATTTTGACGAGGATACGGTTGCGTGAAATTAAAACTAATTGGGGGCGCGATTGAAACAATCAAACATTGAGAGACCAAATTGTATTTTTTTCAACACAAATTTGGCATGTCCCTGCACTGTTTCGACACTCGAACAATCAGGAGAACAACCTCAGCATCCCTCGGCTCTCGCAAAAATGCAGAGGCCACAAGCACCCTCGACCCTCTGCAAAGCGCACGAGGCAACAACGCACATACACGCAAAATGCATGTTGCTTGACCGCTATTTATGATCGGCATGTTTTAACTCACAAGTGCATGAATATACGATGTAGCAATTAACTCGATAAGATGGAGGTCATATCCTTAGAGAACTAGATTTAGAAATTAAGTTAGGTAACAACAAAAATATCTTAGAAGAATAATTAATGGATTTGTTTGCTAAGATGAAAGAGAGTAAATAGATTTTAAATGACAAGGAAAGGTAAGTCTTGTTTCAAAATGAATTTTAATGGTGATGTATTGGTGATTTCTTCAACATATATAAGATAACTCAACCTAATATCAACGATGGTGATATTAGATCGGAAAATATTACAATGAAGTTTAAAAAGATGAAGATTGATTATTGCTTAATATTAAACGAATGTTTTCATATTAAGTAAGACATTGAATCAAGCAATCTTTATACCAAAACTAAGTTTTGTTCATAAAAATTCAAGATTATAACATTACTTAGATGATTTCTAAAATTTCTTTATAATAATAAAACATTCATGAAGAAAATATTAAGATAGACATTAGGATTCATTCATATCTTAAAGAACTCACCTCAATCACCATCATCCTTGATTTGGATCCAAGAAAGAGATTAGTCAACCATAATTATATATAAGAACACTCTAATACACATGAAATAACTTGAATCAAACTGAAATAATAAGTTTACAACTAAAATAAAACTGAAATCTAAAATTTTGTAAGACAGAAATGATGCTAACTTTGGACTGCAATTTAACCCTCTTTCTCAGCGTTTTCTGGAGAAGGCTCTTAGACACATATTTATATGCGTTTCGGTAGCTTTCTAGAACATTAAAAACATATACTTTGGAGCTCGGAGTCAGCAGTTATGATCTGTAAAGACAAAAGGTGTTCGGAAAACTTATTATTTCGACAACGTGGAGAAGATTTTTGTGCCCGATTTTTACTCATTTTTCATTGAAGCTTTCTTCTTTTGACCCAAGATAAAGTAACAATCTTCCCTCCATCTTTCCATAGATTTCTCCTCCAATTATTTGTTCTAAATTTTGATATTTAAATTTCCTGAAATAGTTTATTTAAGCTTCAAAACTTGTCGAAACATTAAAAGAAATTCATTACTACAAAGCACATCAATTATTATAAAATCCCAAATAAAAATAATAAATACATATATAAAATAAGAGACTTAACGATACTTTTGATGCACAATCACATGCTTATTTCCTAGAAATACCATTTGTAGCATGCAAAGAAGAGGGGGAGACCTGCAGATTAGGAGGGAGAGAAAAGAAAAACACAGTGGAGGAGAAAACAGAGGAAAATCACGAGAGGGGAGAATTGACAAAAATGGGGTAAAAACTGGGAAACAGGGATGAGCACAATGAATACATGATAAAGTTGCACTCGACATCCACCCCTACGTCTCCCTCAGCTCATCTTCTCCATCTCCAACAGAGCACGCAGACAACCATCTCCTCTCTCTCGCTTGACAACGACGTTGCGGTGCTCTTTCTCCCCTAGACGTTGCCTCTCTCTTTTACAAACCACCACATTAGGCAGCCCTTTTCTCCTCCGTCCAGTCCTTTGTTGGCTCAAAAGCTCCCCAACATCGACCTAGGCCATCTTCTCCGCCTCCGAGAGAGCTTCAACAATGACAGAGCATAGCAAGCAGCAGCCTCACACGCCTCCTTCCGACGTCCATTCCGGCCACCACGGTCCATAATTTTCAAGGAGAACCACCTCGATCTCCTGTACATGTAGATGTTAGCAGGTAAGCCTATCGTCAAGGTCAACCATTTTACTGTTCCTTCGTCTTTAACCTTCGGCCATGCAGCGGGACGCAATTTGCATCCCATCGTGCACGTGGGAGTGGGTCGTGCTTTGTGCCCGACCTCAAATACTTTCTAGGATCTGGGACCTATAAAAGGTGGGCTAGAAGCCCACTTAGGTCAAGCCCACACATATATCCAACACTTTGAGCTTCCGACCATGGTGGGCTAGAAGCCCAGCTCCTATGGTCGGGTCAGTCACCACGATGGTCGACAACCTAGCCTAGAAAAAAAATAAAAATTCAAATTGACAAAAGAGTACTTTTTATCACCATTGTTATTACAAAACAATTCACAAATATAAAAAACATATTTGTTTTTTGTGCATAAGACCGGATTCAAAAGCTTTCCTCATTGTATTTCTCATAAAAAATATATTGCATATTTTTTCATATTTTTTTTAAACAAAAATTTGGATATCGTAACCAGTTTACAATTATCCATTGGAATTTGGTCAAAATATCAAAAATAATTGTAAAATACACCCCCAGATAAATTTTCTTTTACTACAGTGTAAAATTACATTGTAAAGTGCACCTGTAGATAAAAAAGATTTTTAATATGGTGTAAAATTACATTGTAAAGTACATCTGTAGATAAAAAAACTTATGACTGTGGTGTAAAATTACATTGTAAAGTACACCCACAGACAAAAGAAATGTTTTTTTTTTAAATGCAATGTAAAAATTTTAACTTAGAAAAAGAATCAAACAACAATGCAGCTTACCTTAGGCAGGGTGCACTAGGGATGATACGTCTTTCCCTTGCACAACAAGTCGCCTTACCCAAGACTCTCGCAGACCAATAGATTTCCTAGTGACCGTAATACTAGGTGGTGACTCCTAATAATTATTGTCATAAATTTTATGGTTATAAACAACCCTATTTTCACCTTGCGTCGTTGTCCTCCCGAATCAAAGGGGAGATGGCGGCTCCACTAGGATTCAGGGACGAGCTTTGATTGTTTGATTGTTTATTTCTCAATTTTGTTTTTGCATTCATTTTTACTACTTTAGCATGCATTTTTACCCCTTTAGCATGCATTTTACTTTCAACTTGTGCATGACATTAAATTTAAATTAATATCATCATGCATTTTAATTTTCTGTGTAAACCTAATTTTAAGTTAGATGGGCATTAGCGGTTAGGGTTTAGATTTCTAAACCCAATTTCTAAACCCCATGATTTTCGATCGGGGTTTAGATTCGTGAAACATCCAACTATGACTGTGTGTTTGCTTGATAATAGTGGTTATACTGTTCCCCAACCATTTCTTTTAAACCCCTACACTACCTTTCACATGAGGTGGTTATTAGGCGCTTCATAAACCTTCTAAGACCGGATAGAGAGCTTATCCCTCATGTAATGACTTAGAATTTGCTTTTGGGTACACCATTCCTGATAATTTACTCGTTATGTATTTACATACATTTGCATTCACATGCATTTATCATTGCATAACATATCATCGGCAGGCAGAACATAGGTCCCCGGAAAGTTTTCGTCCATTAACACTTAACTTTGTTAAAGAACTTGGCCATAGAAGAACGTGCTCATCACAAAGTCCACTTCCGAGAAAACTAGTTTGTCTAAGAGCTAGGATGACTTATCTTGACGGTGTATTCAAACAAACACTGAGATGATCTCTACAAGAGTTTTTGAGAAATAAATGCACTAGAGTTGGAAAATTAAGTTTACTTCCATAATTGCTCTTAGTTTGGTCATGTCCACATGTCATGTCTCGGTTTCAAACTGTTTTGACTTGTTGGCAATTTTGCATGCAAATACCACAAATACCTTTTTATTGTCAAGCAAACCTTTCTTTTCAATGATTATGTATTTTCTTGTGTTTATGACGTGTCCTTACTTTTTTGTCTAAATAACACAAGCAAACCATATACCCTTTCATCCAAAGTATACATGATCCCATGATTTCATAAAGATTTTTGGCAAATCAAAGTCTAGTACGAAAAGAAATGTCATTTTGATTTTTGTTTAACAAACGTGTTCGAGAATTCAAAGGATTTCATTGAAGGGTGATCTCATACAATCAAAACCCACATAATAAAGCCGATCACTTAGCCGAACAAAAAAATCAAAAAACTTATTTCGCATGGAAAAGCAACGCTTATTGATTTAGATTGCATGTTTTTGAAATGAGGAAAGACCATCTTTGATATGCTTTCACAAATTCTCAAATATCCTTTGTATTCCCTATGTAAGCCTCGATAATTTTATTTTCTTGATAATTAACCCTGACAAGGATCACACCCTACACTTGGGGGCAAGTGCAAAAAAAATCTACAAAACAGTCCTCAATGACAAGTGATGCCCGGACAAAGCTAGGGGGCATAAACATAAAAAGAGTTTTAGTACACTATAGCAAATTAATTCAACAATTTGGTAAAACTAAAAACCCAACATAGAAAGCCCAAACAAAATACTTGGGGGCATGTCAAGTCAGCATAATGTTAGTGATAAAAACCAATAAATAGCCCAAACAAAATACTTGGGGGGCATGTCAAGTTAGCACAACGTTAGTGCCAAATACCAATGAAAAAAGCCAAACAAAATACTTGGGGGGCATGTCAAGTCAGCATAATGTTAGTGCCAAAAAGTCATGAAAAAGCCCAAACAAAATACTTGAGGGGCATGTCAAGCCAACATGAGTGCACTGCTAAAAGCCCAAACAAATACTGGGGGGCATGCGAGGTCACTATAAAAAACAATCATGAAGGCTAAATGAAGTTCTAAGAGTTAGCACTAAGTGATCCTTAGTCTAAAAAACCCTTAAACACATTTTGAGCTTACAAATATCTTTTTGTTTCATAGCTAGTAACCTAAGCCTATGTTACAAGCCTAATAAAGCCCTTTCTGATCAAAGACGAGTTATCTGGATCGATAAGCAATGCTTTTCCATTTGAAACAATCCTTACAAATGCTTCACATGACCTCATCGATGCCTTCCTGACATACAAGACTTGTAAATATCATTTCACATTCTTTTCAAAGTCAATGTAAAACCTGACAATGAGATCACTTGAATTCTTTCGAGAACAAGCTTGTTAAACAAACATCGAAATGGTTTTTGTGCTTGTAATGACTTTGAAATTCCAAAAGTTTTACATGAAAATAATTTTTGCTTGGAATGACTTTGAAACTCCAAAAATCCCACATGAAAACACCATCTTTGCAAATAACCAACCCCTTCCTGCAAACACCTGAAGCCCAAAACACTTTTGGGGCATGACCAAACAAGGGTCAATCTAAAATTCAATTGAAGTTGGCTCCAACGTTGAATTTCAAAGAATCTTGATCAATCTCAAGAAGATCTATCATCTCTAGTGGTCAAAATCAACAAGTTGCGGTTTGAGTATGCAGAAGTGAGAAGTCATCAAATCACGAAGTTGACTCCATAATTCTTTTTCAAGGAATCTAGATCGAACTCGGGGGGCATGTTGATATCTATCATCTGCAATTGTCAAAATCAAGAAGTTGCGGTTTGAGTATGAGAAGCGAGAAACTGTCAAATCACGAAGTTGACTCCATAATTCTTTTTTTAAGGAATTTGGATCGAACTCGGGGAAAAGTTGATATGGAAAATCTATCATCTCTAGTGGTCAAAATCACAAGTTGTGGCTTGAGTAAGCAGAAGTGAGAAGCCATCAAATCAAAAGGTCCAAATCCCGAAAAAGAAGGCCTAGAGGAAGAAAGTGAACCTATATCTCTCGGTAGCTATACATACATCATCATGCATTGTATCCCCACTAAAAATCTAAAAATATTATGGAGGAATCATAATTTACTGAACCTTCATTCATTTTGTGTGCACGCTTTCAAGCTCACATCTCTTTGAGAATGCTTTTCAAGCATTATCTTTTTTCTAATTTTGGGTGTCCTCATACATTGCATACCCATTCAAAATCGAAAAATATTATGGAGGGATCGTAATTTATGAACCTTCATTCATTTTGTGTGCATGCTTTCAAGCTCTCATCTCTACAGAGTTATTTGGTGAGGTAGAAGAGGAACATGACTTCTTTTCTTCTACAACCGCTTCTTTTGTGTATGAAATGTTCCTTCCGGTTATGGTTCATATTTATTTCCCTTTACCATTTCTCATTCATGCATAGACATGTATATTCTAAAAGAAAGAAATTATATTAAATTGCAGGTCGGAGCGCTTAGAGATTCTTTCCCTCCCGACAAATCTTTAAGTAGATTGCTTGGTGAAGCTCCTTGTCGTCCAAATTCAATTTTTGTCTATTGGAGTCCTTATGTTCTCCTGGAAACATCAATAAAAATGAGGAGTTGCAAAGTGGAGATCGAGTCACTCAAGCTCTCAAGCATTGTATGGAGCCCGATTTTGCTTGAGGCCTACTATTCGAGAATCCTGATTAAAATTTGCTCTGCGAGTTTCTTCTCTTTATCATCGATTTATTTCAATTGTCAATATCATATGCACATTTTGACTAACATGTCTTTCTCAGTCTCTTTGCTAGTTGTTGCGAGGGTTCTTAGAAGTTGAGTGTTGCATAGCAATGTCGCTTGGGCATACTGCAAAAAAGTAAAAAAATGAAAACCATTAAAAATAACTTGTAGAAAAATATATAATTTGCAAATTTTCTTTTCATAGCAATCATCATTCCCATTAACATCATCCATAACTGCAAATCTTCTCGGAGATGACCAGTTCACATTTGCTGAATTGTTTTTCACTTAATGTCTGGTCAATTATTCCCTCTTGTATGACTATTATGTAATTCTAGAAAGATGGAATATTAATCATGTGGTGAAATTGAGAGCTGGATGATTTCTTACTGCCTGTATTTACTATCAGGGGGTTGACTCTCATTGTGCAATGGTGGTGTTCCTGGTTGTGTTATCTATAAATGATTTTATGATTGACCATTTTGTAAATTCCAGTGATTATTTGAGGAAACTTTTCTTATTGTCTTGTATTTAATTTAATGTTTTTCTTTTACCTCTGGAAGAGTGCAGTTCATCATTTGGAAGAAGTGCGTATGAAGGCACTTCGTCTGGTATGCAACAGCCAAACACAAATTAATATTGAAGGAATAAATAAGATGCTTGTTGTAATCTGTTTTATCATTCTGGGTTCATTTTACAGGTGGCAAATATGCTTTATCCTCTCTCATCCATTGCTCAGCAGATAGAAGACTTTGCAAAGGAAAAGCTGCTTTCTGTGGTAAATAGTGATGCTACAGAAAGCATGGATGCTGAAGGGTCATTCTCTGAATCACAGAAGGTAGTGGTTTTATGCACTATGGTTATGAAGTTTCACTCTTGCAAAATCTTTTAACATATTTGGCATTTTTGTGCTGAAACGATTTGAGGCTATACACCTCAACTTCTATATCTTCAAGCAATATCTTCAAGCAGGGAAGTAACATGTAAACTTGTAATTTTTCATTTTATTTTAGATAATTCTTTGTTCACAAAGCTACTATGAGCAATTATGTACATTTCTGCTATTGCTGACGCATTTTCTGAAAATGTTAACAATCTCTGCTCCTTGCGAATGCTTAATAGATTTCAAAAACACATGATATGAACTACAGTAACTCAATTTGTTGATGTTCTTATATTAGATTTGAGTGAGGCCTCTTACAAGTTACAATTTAAGGAAATATTTGCATTTTGTAATGTTAGAGTCTCACTACATGAACCGGTTGTGCACCCTTTTCTATTCCTCTTAAGGTTACATACTTGGCACAAAAATAATTATATCCAATTTTTTCATGACAATAGATTTAGCTAGTTGAAATGTTTCTGGTGGATTTCATTAGCTCCAAGTATAATATTTTGCTTTCTTTTCCTTAGATCAACAAATGCACCAAAATATATCTCCAGTTATAATTCTACAATTCAATAGAAGGAAGAATATGAACAAAATACACCACTTTATCGCTTGCCTTTTCTATGCCAGTATATTTCTTGGTTATGATCTAATTACATCTTCAACAGGATTTGATTCTGGAAAAACCATCAAATGAGCATCAGTCTATGAGCGCCATCAGTAAAGATATCTCTTCTGAGACTCATCAGTCATGTACATCTGAAAGTGTATCATCACTCTCAATCTCAGAGGCCCAGCGGTGCTTGTCACTGTATTTTGCCCTGTGCACAAAGGTGTGGATTTTATTCTAAGTAAAGGCCTTCTTATTTAAATTTTCAACATTTGAATTTGTGATCATCAATATACGGTAATATTTTATTTAAGACTTTAGTTCTTCTTTGGGTTGGATTAATTTATCTACCTTTAATCTGATTGACAGAAGCACTCCCTTTTTCGCCAAATCTTTATTGTATATAAAAGTGCATCAAAGGCAGTTAAACAGGTTTGGTTAATTTGCATTACATTTAACACTGAATGCTGTAGTTTGTTTTGTTCTTGCTGTGAGCTCTTCTTATTAGTTATATGGTGCAGGCAGTTAATCAGCACATTCCTATACTAGTTCGTACTATGGGTTCGTCATCTGATCTTCTAGAAATAATTTCAGATCCTCCTACTGGAAGTGAGAATCTTCTCATGCAGGTGTAGTTATTGGTCAATTATGCAACAAACTCAACCCTATTGAAGTGTTAATAATACTATTGCTGATTTTGTCCCCATTTATTTTTTCCATTTTCCCACTATACATAGGTTTTACAAACACTGACAGAGGGGGCAGTTCCTTCACCAGAATTGTTATTCACCATTAGGAAGTTGTATGATTCAAAAATAAAGGTATGAAGCCATGATGTTGATTTATTAGCCAATATTGATTAGCTTTCAATGAAAGTAAAAAGAAGTGAGGCTCTTGGCTAATGTATGCTTGCTTTTGATTTATTTCAGAATGCAGAGATCCTAATTCCAATATTACCATTCCTTCCCAGAGATGAGGTCTCTCTTGTTCATTGCTTTGTGAAAAATCATATAAATGCATCTCTCTCTTATGACTTCTGCATTTTGCATCTCTTATCTCTCTTCCTGCAAGGTGAACATTTTAAGTGTTGCTACTGCAGTTCATTATTTAAGATGGTCATTCAGCGATAGAAAAAGACAGCAATGTATTTTGTTATGTTTAATGTTGATACTTGTGATTCCTCATCAAATTGAAGTCTAGTAGACCCTATAATGTCAGGCACATTACGTGGCGATGAGGTGGTAAGATTTACCGCCACATCAAAATACTACAGGCCACTGGATTTAGATAACATAATTGTTAGGATTGAGAGAGTTTGCAGATAATTGAAAGAGAAAGAAGAATTAGTTTAGAGAAGGGAAGAGGGAGAAGAGAGAAAAGAGAGGGAAACTGAAATTTAAAATTGTTGTATTGATATTGTGTTTTTACATACCTTTGTTGTGTGTGCACTCTCTATTTATACACATTACACTATTCTAGACTATTCTTCTATACTCTAACATCCCCCCTCAATCTCATGCTTTGATAAACCAAGCATGAGATTGCAACAATGAAAATGAAATACAAGAGTAGTTAATTTTTTGACAAACAATATGTAAACGAGATAAGAGAAGGAATATCATTGGTCTATTTCTTGACCAAAATTTCATTTATCTACTTCAGTTTTTTTCTGAAGGATTTCATTTGGCTTCTCCAGTTTTTCTGAAGTTTTTCTTCAGCTTTTCTGAAGTTTTTGCCGATGAATTTCTTAATCTGTGTAAGAATTCATTTTCTTCTTCTTCATTGGATTAAGTTTTCTTAATCTCTCTCTGTTTTTCTTTTTCTTTTTCTTTTTTTTAAATGGCAGCATGAAACACATAAAACGGCACAACACAGACGACAACATACAAAACACAAACGACACCAGCACAAAAACATACAGCACACAGACGACAACATACAAAACACAAACGACACCAAAGACAAAACATAAAATCTAGGATTTCTACTAATTCCTCTCTCAGCCGCCTCAGCCTCTTCTCTTCTCTGCCAAATCGTTTGTATCCCTCCCCTGTTCCAGCTCCGGGTTAATTTTGCAATCACTACCGAGTAATAAAACGGCGGCTGAAAGCATTAATAAAGGGTCCACAACAGCCACGGCCTCCAACGAATCCAAAGTTCGCCACAGGGGTTCATCATCATCATATACAGAGGAGCAAATTTCGATTGTGAGAGAAATCAGGAAGAAGTTTAAGGGGAGCTCAAAGCAGAGCTCGCTCTCTTCCGTGTTGCCAAGGTTACTGGCGTGCTCAAGAACAAGAAGTTTCTGCCTCTTGATCTCCGTCCCAAGAAAACCCGTGCCATTCGCAGACGTCTTACTAAACTCAGGCATTTTACTCTCGGTTACATTCTATCTTGCTGCAGACTCGATGTGCCTTCAGTAGCATCGAGAGCCTTTGCCTCTGTTGATGATCTTTGAGATGCCTACAGCCTCAACACCAAGATTCACAATGTTTTTTTTTTTTTTTATGATGTGGAGCTTTGATTGAGATGAGTTTTGGTCGAGTATCAATGGCGGTGGTAATCAAGTACTTGAATCAACTTGTACTTTTCCATTTGAAAACTGGCCTTGTCTGTTCCTCACCTTCTCCAGCTCATCAGTCTTAGACTGTTGTTTCGAGGATGTTGTTGCTTCTTAATAGTCTTAACACCGGCGACGAGCCTTACTTCATAGTGCACCTCCTGAGCAATTATTGAGCTCAACTGCTCCAAGGTCTGCTGTTTTTTTTTTCTTGCTCTGCTGCTGTTGCTTTGTGCTCTGTTGGAGCTTCACTTTTATTGTGCAAAATTAGCAGTAATTTGTTGCGCAGAGACTGAAGAGTTGAGAGTATTACTGTTCGATTTAAGGAGTGGAGACGGTGGAGAGAGGAGTAGCAGAAGAAGATGATGAGGATCTTGCTGAAGCAGATGAAGCAGAGTCTGACCTTGATTTGGCATGAAAAATGCTAGATGTTGCTAGAGCAGCCACACGAATTGAAGAAGCTGCAACACGATTTTTTTTTTTTTTTTTTCATTGAAGGATAGATTGCGGAAGCTTGGATCAATTAATGCGCTAGCATAGATGCTCTGATACCATGTTAGGATTGAGAGTTTGCAGATAATTGAAAGAGAAAGAAGAATTGGTTTAGAGAAGGGAAGAGGAAGAAGAGAGAAAAGAGAGGAAACTGAAATTTAAAATTGTTGTATTGATATTCTGTTTTTCATACCTTTGTTGTGTGTGCACTCTCTATTTATACGCATTATATTATTCTAGACTATTCTTCTATACTCTAACAATAATGACTGTTAGAAAGATATGTACTGCTCTCAAACATTATAATAGTGATTTGATTTATCCCTACTCACACAATCAGTGATCGCAAAAGAAATCAATCATGATTTTTTAAACTACACAAATTCTTATTTGAGCTTACATGACTGGATGATTTTACTTGTATTAGTAGCTTTGAGATACTTTGTAAATTCATTTCAAAGAAGCTAGTTTGCATCATATGAAAAAGTATTTCCTCGTAGGTTGCAAGGATAGATAGGCCTGCTTGATGCATTTAAACTCAAAGACGATGCATATTAATCCAACCCAATAGTTGTGATGTTGGGTTATGATAGGCCACGACGCTCATCCGTAATGACCAAGCCAAATCCCAAATATTGGGGATGAAATAACAAATATGGGAAAAGGGCGTAATGGAGCATGATGTGGCGTAAATGGGGAGACGTTGAAGATGCTCCGATTTCTAGAAGAACATGGGAGGATTGTGAGCGCATAAGCGTGGGAAAAAGGGTAGAGTGGAGCATGATGTGACAGTTTAATTGTTAATTTTAATTGTAATGGTTAATTTCATTATTGCTATTTTAATATGCACTTATTTTCAATTCAGCGATTACGTTGTATCTTGGGCTAATATAAGAAGCCTGGAACCTTATTTGAAAGCGAGAGAAAAGATTTGTTAAATTGGTACATTCTCACCGTAAGAGAATCTCTCTATTCTCATAGCTTTTCACAACAAATTATCACGGACCTATCATTGATATCAGAGCACCTTATGGAACCAATAAAGAACGCATTGAACAATTGGAAATTGGGCTTGGGGAGTGCAGATGCGACTCGACTAGCTTTGGAACAAGGCATGAGCGAATAACTTCAACTCCTGGAAGAGATCATTAATCGTCTAGCGGATGTTATGTTGGTCAATCAGGACCAGCCCGACCATCACCATCAAGCAACATGATGGCCAGTGAAGGAGGACGAATGGTGGTTTTATCCAAGACGGCAAGGCTAGAATTTCCACTGTTTTCAAGCGATGACCCAACTGAATGGTTCAATAGCGTAAACCAATTTTTTGAATTTCAAATCACTCCTGAAGTTCGAAGGTTTCATTGGCTTCATATCATTTAGAAGGGAGGCAAATCGGTGGTGGCGGTGGCTTAGCATAACATTTCGAGGGAAGGACGACCAATGAACGTGGGCGTAACCTTTTCTTACATCGAATTTATCATCCTTTTTCAAATAATACAGTCCATGCAACTCGTTAACTATATATACACTAGACAATGCGCCTCGCCACTACAGCGACACAATTTTTTTCAATGTAAAAAATATTAATTGTATGTATTTTTATTATAATATAAATTTAGCTAAAATAATAAATTTGTGTAGAATTCATGTCAAGTGCAAGTTTTCTATTAAATATATGACTTTAAAATCGATATAAATTTATCTGTTTAGTACTTTCAAACAAAATAACCAGACATAAATTTATCATTGTCATTAAAAAGCAAGAAAACTAGTATATCTGAATTATTAAGTTCATTGTATTAAGATTAGTTCATTATATAATGCAATTTAAATCAAACAAAAATAAAATATAAATTGTGAAAATACCTACAATAATCAAATAAAAAAAATAAGTTGTTAATTTTCTATCAACAAAAAGACAAAAACATAGATTGAAAACTTATCTTGACGTTATTGCCATTATCATTGCTATAAAAGCTAAAATTATTACTAACATTACAACCAAAACAATTAAAATAATTAAATTGCCATGAAAAAAAAGCAAAAGATTTTTATAAAAAAAATAATAACTAAAATTATCATTATTATTGCATAAATAATAAAATCATAAAAATCATATAATCTAAAGAACAAATAAAGAAAAAGAAAACAAAAACAAATCAAGGGAAAAATAGAGTAATATTACTTTTAAAATGATCACCGATATAAATTAAAATTTCAGGAAAATCTTTAAAAAATTAAAAAGATTTTTATAAAAAACTAATCACTAAAATTATCATTATTATTGCGCAAATAATAAAATTATAAAAATCAACTAATCCAAAGAAAAAATAAAAATAAAAGAAAACATCTAGCCATCGCACTCGCTACTGTCATGAGCTGGAATCATATTTTTTCAATGTAAAAATATTTATTCTATATGATTTTTTATCATAGCATAAATTTAGACAAAATAATAAATCTTTATATAATTTTTATGAAGTACAAATTTTGTATAAAATATATAAATTTTAAATGAATATAAATTTATATATTTAATAGGTTTCAATGAAATAACTAGTACACAATAAGTTGTAATTTTCTATCAACAATAAGTTGCACTATAGATTGCAATAGTCTTTTTTCCATCGTATGAAGAGCGTGAATAACGTTTCGTCTTATTTGAGGATATTATGATTATTGTACTATGCACATATATGAAAGAAATTGAAAATATCTCTAATACCATGATATTATTTAAAACACACTTTACATAATAAAATGAATATATAAAAAACTAATATACATTTTTATAAGTTCTACGCCACATGCGTCATTTAGAATGTGCGCGAGCTCTAATATTGGAGTCGTGCCCGAAAATGCGCCCATAACACCACTACAGAAAATATAATTGGTAAATTACCAATACACTCCTCTAACCAACTCTTGGATTTTGTCTTATAGGAGGTATATACATACTTATAGAACTTATGGTGTGCATTAACCGATCCGGACACACCAATTATAAAAAGGTCGGAGGATTAGTCATGGTTCACTTAAGTTAACCCAGAGACCCGGTTATAAAAAAATATAAATGGGAAAAAATATAAGCATAAAAGCATCTGTAGCAATCCATATTGTTTTTTTTTTTTTAAATCAGTTCGGGAATTAGTCGTGGTGTGCTTAAGTTGGACTGGAGACTCCAGTCATAAAAAAAATTATATAAGTGAACAAAAACGCATAAGGAAAAAAATAATAACAATAAATTGGTTCGAGATTAGTCATGGTATGTGTTGTTGACATATAATGTCATACTTTGTATGCTTTATATATTTTGATGATAACAATAAAAAGAAAATGGGCTAATAATATGCTTGGATGAGATTAAGCTATAAACAGGTTTTATTCAAAGAATACATCAACAAGCATAATGGAGTTCAAGAAGAAATCACTCCAAGAAGTCCAAGATGCAAGCAAGTGAAGACTTAGAATAAGTGTTCATTTTAGTGCTTTATGTAAATCTCTATTTCTACCTTGATAGCACAAATTAAAATGAACTCACACACTTCACAGTGCATGCATTAAAAGGATTTGATGATTAAAAGGTTTAAGTCATAATCAATCGGTTCAAGAAATTCAGAAAAGATAATTTGTCAAAATAGTTTTCTGCATGAACCGGTCGACCGCTTGAGGTATCCGTTGTGAACCGGTCGACCGCTTGGAAGACAAATTATTTTATCCGTTGTGAACCGGTCGACCGCTTGGTTTTGTCCGTTATGAACCGGTCGACCGCTTGATATGGCAGTTGCACTAAAACGGCTAGAAACGGCTAGTTTCTTTTAGAAACTTATAAATAGGCCTCTTAATTGCAAAACAAAGTAGACACAACTTTCATATCTTATATTGAGGCAATTAGAAGTGCATAAACACCTTCATATCATCAATCCTCATTAATACTCATATTTGTGTTTAAATCTTCATATCTTAACACAAAGAGTATTTTCTCATTCTCACTACACTTAAACACCTTCAAATATCCTAAGTGCTATTAAGTGAGAGAAAGAGATCATAGATCTTCATTTGTAATATCCACACTATTAAGAGTGTATTGTTGTTTTACTAAAACAACCATTGTGAAACTCTTGAGAGTTGAGTATAAAACTCTTGGTATTGGTGAGGGAACATCACCAAGGAAAAATCTTGAAGAGGGTACATCTTCAAGTGGGAAAAGGAAAATCTTGAAGAGGGCATATCTTCAAGTGGTGTAAAGTCTTGGTGTGGATTCATCAAGCGGAAATTGTAATCTTGTTACTTGGTTTAGTAAGAGAGTACAATACTCAAGTACGGGTTGGTACTTGAGTCGTGGACGTAGGCTTGCCGAACCACGTTAAAAACCCGAGTTAGCAATCTCTCTCCCTTATCTCTTTACTTTAAAGTAATTGATTTTAAGATTGCATTATTTATTGTATTTGCACCAATTCCGTCTTTAGGTGCATAGTTGCTTTAATCCGTGAATTTCAACATGTGTCACGCTGGTCCAGTACACCCGATTATCAAAAAATAGATTTGGTTCGAGGAGTAGTGGTGGTGCACTTGAGCTGGCCAAGAGATTGTGGTTATAAAAAAATATAAATGAAAAAAATATATAAGTGAAAAAAAGAGCTTAAGTTGGCTGAGAGACCATGGTTACAAAAAAAAGTATAAGCGAAAGTAAAAAAAAAATTGTAAGCGTGAAAGCACTGTAGAAATCCATATTGTTTTTAAAACAAATTCGGCCCAAGAATTAGTCGTAGTGTGCTTAAGCTGGTAGGAGATCTCGATTATAAAAAAAATGTATTAGTGAATAAAACAAAAGTATAAAAAAAATGTACCAGCAAGAAAGCACTTTAGAAAATAAAAGTACCAGCAGGAAAGCACTTTAGAAAAAAAATATGGGTCCAGGGAATGTCGTGGTATGAATAAGTTGGCCTGGAAACCCTGGTTATCAAAAAAATTTGAATATGGAGATTAATTGTGGTGCATTTAAGCGAGCTCGGACACCCCGATTATTAAAAAACAAAAAACAAAAAATATATAAGTAGAAAAAGAAAAAACATATAATAAGAAAAAAATACAAAAAATATAATAAGGAAAAAATACAAAAAAAAGAAAAAAGAAGAAGCAAAAAACAGAGGAAAAAAAGAAGAAAAAGAATAATCAGGAAAAAAAAGAAAAAAAAGAAACGAAAAAAAGAGGAGCGTAATCATAAAATAATAATAAAAAAACAAAGTAGAAAAAGTGAAAAAAAACGTAATCAGAATATATAGCAAAAATAAATAAAAATAATGTTGCAATCCACAATGCACTCGTGTCTCGAGTGCATAGTGAAAACCCCACACGTATTTTATATATATATTAGTTTTTTTTAATTCATGTTTCTTTACACCTCTTTATTTTTTGTACTGTTATCATATGATGTCTATGAGATTTAGGTTTAATCAATCAATTACAGTTTTGCACTCTGCATATTAAATAAATTGACAAGGAGTTTAATCCACCCCAACCATTGATCTATTGGATAAAAAATACAATTAACTTATTGTAAAAGACTTTTACCAGTTCGATAAAGACAACAAATAACTCATGTAAAACCATTTTTAACAACGCTCATTTAACTCATTAAATATTTAATTAATCAATCAGAACAAATAAAACAATTAATCAATTTACTGCATCAAAAAAGCCCGTCGCAACGCGCGAGCAAGGTAACTCTTTACAATCTATAATAAGATGGTGATGTAAGAGAATCATGGTCTTTTTTTTTTTATTTTGACTAGATGCTTTATCACCGTCTATAATAATTTCTCCGAGACTCGTGACATCTAGATGAGTTTCGGGGTCAATAATTCATGATAAATAATAACATTTGTAGATAACCATTTTAATCCCAATCAATTCGTAATCGAGTAAAAAAGTTCTCCAAGAGTCGGTCCTTAATTGGTAATTCATTTGAATATATATATATATATATCGAGTCAATTACTAGTTGACTGCTTCTCACACTTTCTAGTTTTTTTTTGAAAAAGTGTCCCTGCAATAGTGACTCTTCCAACTACGATCCAGTCAACCAAGGGCAGAAACAGGGGTGCAGACTGATGAGTCACGATCACTTCAAAATTTTAAATGGTATTTGGATTTTAATAATTTATTTTACAAAAGAAATTCATTTTTATGCATAAAAAAGTATACTTAATCAGTTATTACAAATATCTTGTATATTCTGTGTGTAAATAATTTCTTGAATAAAAATGAGATTAAGCGTAGATTCTTAATAGTCATAATTCAAAATTTCTAATTTCTTTTATTTCCTATGTAAATTTGGCACCGCAACTCTACAGGTACTGATTTTGATTGCAAAACCATATCCATCTTACCACAATTTTGCACTTTACTCCAATTTTTTTTTACTAAAAGTATCTCATAATTTAGTAAATTTGTTTTACTAAAATTATCTCATAATACAAATAAAAAATTAAAAACTATCTCATAAGGACTAAAAAAATCTAGGGATTAAAACTAAACCAAAAAATAAAAAATAAAAACCAAAATACAAAACAAGAAATTATATATGTTAAAACTAGACAAAAAAAAATTAATCACGAGGAGCGCAAGTTTATGGCTCGTGTTAAGTGATACTTGGACTTAAAATTACTAATTCTATTTCGTGATTATATCTAACTTTATGCAAAACGTTATGATTTGTTAAAGAAATAAAAAGAAAGTAGGTGTAGGTATACTTATTAATTTTGTTTTTATATAAATGGTGATGTCCTTGAAAAGCTAACTAAACTTGTAAAATCACAAATAATTTAAAGCAGAAAAATCTAGAAAACATGCACTCCATTCTATAGTAGAAGAGGATATTATATTCGCTAAACATGATTTACAGACTAAATTGGAAAAGAGATTAGATTGTGTTTGTTTCCCGGAAAGTGAATTCCGAAAAACAATTTTCCAAACTTTCCTGTATTTGTTTGCCTTCTAGAAAGTTGGTCAACGAAAAACACTTTCTGGTCAACAGAAAACACGTTCCAGTCAAAAAAGAATTTGGCTTGGTTTTCAAGAAAGTGTTTTCCGAATATTTAGGCGGAAAACACATTCGAAAATTCTGAAAAATTTAGAAATATCATTATTTGCTGATTATATCAAATTTGATCCTCAAACTTTTGATTGCTATATATAATTTGTTTTGAATATTTATTTTTCAATTCCATCTCTTAAAATTTAATTTTTATATTAATTTTACTCCTTATTTTTATAATTATTATTTGCTTTTTTCTTATCATTTTTTTATTAAAAATTTTTATCTATCAAATTTGGTCCTTATTTTTTTTATTGTTACTTATTTTATTTGAAATAATTTATGAAATGTTTATTATTATTATTATTATTATTATTATTTTAATCTATTCACCTTTCATTTTTTTTAATTTTTTATATTTGATCTTTATTTATTTTATTTGAGATAATTTATGAAATTATATTTTTTTTCAATTTCATTCTCATTCAACTTTTTAATTTGTAAGATTTGTTCCTCATTATTTTAATAAACTTGAAAAAAAATTAATTTATTAATAAATTATTTTTCAGTTCATTTTCTATAACACAAATAAACATTGAAAAGTGTTTTCCAATTCATTTTCTATAACAGTGCCAAACATTGAAATTCAATTTTCAGGAATTTACTTTCCAGAATTCACTTTCACCGAATTTATTTTTTAAAAACCACTTTCCAAAGCAAATAACGGGCCTAGGTCACCAGATTTACCCGTGAATCATTCTGATTGATAATCATTTATATTCATATGGTTTCATTTCATTAATTGTTTTTTCCTATTCTACAAGGTTTATGGGTTAATTAATTCTTTTGTTTTTCACTCTCAAAGTCCCTCTGTTTTAAATATCCTCTCTTTTATAAAATATAATTATTGTGGCCAAACTTATATGCCTAGTAGCTAGAGTTCCTGGCTGGCTTTTCTATGCTGCTTTATGTGAATTTTGTTTTTTTAGGTACGTCACTATTAAACTTTCAAACACTCCATCTGCTTCTCCGTTGCCATGCAAAATTGCAAATGGGGGCACGGCACAGCTAGCGTTCATTTTGACAGGGGAACTACATCCATCTCATTTATCTTTTTGTGATTGCATTTATTCATCGAAAACGACGACACTAGCAGTAAGACTTTTCTTTCAAAAACGACGATATCCATCTCAAATTGGGGCACGGCACAGCTATTTCTCATTTATCTTTGAATTTTCTTTCAAGTAGGAGTGCCAAGCAATCTTCAAAATATATATTATTTTAATCTATTTTACAAAAAAAAAAAACATTTTAAAAAACTACATTAAACACATGCACTACCAATCAAACCCAAGGAATATAAAATGTGTCATCGACCGAACGTTTATTCGGAGACTGATTCAAAGAAAGGAAAATGAAGAGCTTCTTCCGATTCTATTATTTCCTACGTAAATGTGGCACCGCGACTCTACAGGTACTGATTTTGATAGAGAAACCACATCCATCTTGCCTCCCATAGTTTACTCCAAACTTTCTTGGGAATATATATATATATTTCAACAAGTTCCAAGCCCCACCCAGGGTTTGAGAAAACAGTCAAATAGTAATTGAAATTCAACAAGTTCCAAGCCCCACCCAGGGTTTGAGAAAACAGTCAAATAGTAATTGAAATTGAATATGAAAAATATATAAGAATACAACAAATTACTTGGTATTGTTATGAAAGCTTATTTTAAGAGATCAATAATTGAGCATAACAAAAAAAATATTAATAAAAATAAATTCTTATTTAATGATACCATAACAAAAATAGATATTAGCAAAATTAAGTATTAATAAAAATATAAACAGAAATAAATTTTAAAAATTAATTAAAAATAAATCAAATATTAAAGAATAAAACAACTAGGTTTGCCCCAGTTGTTTCAATAGAGTAGGTAGTTAAAATAAATAAAATACAAAGGGGAAAAAATCTAAATCTAAAAATAAAAATATGCAATTGAAAAATAAATACCTCTACTTTATGCTTTATCCTTACAAGGTCGTCGTCAAATTTCCCTTAAATCGGTCATCTTATTTTATAATAAAGTGTTATTGTAATGTGATTTTAATGCATTGCAAGACGGATAGATAAGGAATACAAATATAATTTGGACAAAAAAATTATTTTTTAACTCGAAAATTACCGACACCATATAAAATAACAACAAATACATAGACGTACTTAGTCTATCAAGAAATTCCAAAGAGTGAAAAAACAATTACATGCATTGACACTTAGAATTCAATCAAAATCTTGGACATATAAGAAACATATAGACTAATTCATCAATGACCTAAGTTCATTGGTATATTCTAGAAAATTGAAATATAATTACACACTCAAGCCACCAACTATTGCAGATAGCAATGTTGTTAAAATCGTGTCATACGATTTTACAAGTCAAACGAACAAACCTACTACATACAAGATAAGTTTTTCTTTTCTTTCGCACACTCTTTTTTCTTTTCACTTGAAGGATAAGTTTTTCAACACCCCACCTACTTGCTTTTCCACCGGAAAGGGGAAATTCTATTAATTTTTAAGATATTTTAAATCATGTATGAACCTTAACTAATGAAGTTTTATGAATATAATTGTGCTGTATTGTATTTATAAATGTTTTACTTACGATTATACGATTTTTCTACCAAAACAATTTTACGTGTGATTTTACGACCCGAGTTCAAATTAAAATTCCATGTCATGTAAAAATAGCGAGTTTGACAACCTTGACATACAAGATCATTGATGGATTAAGTCTATAAAGAAATGCAAGAGAATTGGAAAAACATTATATACAATGCCATTGAGGGTTACTTATGAAAACCCCGATGGACCGAAAATATACAAATGAAATCACAAATGACCTTAGTCCATCAATAATTACTAGAGAGTTGGAAAAAAAAACTACACCAACCTCTTCCGCTAAAAACCTCTACAACTTCTCTTTCTTCCCTCTCACTCCATCCTCTTGCGAGAACCAGGTGGATATATTTTTTCTTTCTTTGTTCTCCTATTCTCCAAGGTTTATGGGTTAATTAATTGTTTGTTTTTCACTCTCTACAAGAATGCAAATATCCTGTCAAAGTGTTTTCTTGTACTTTTGAAGTTTTATACAAGAAAAATGTGATGGATGGGTACACTAGTTTGTCAATCATAATTCAAACTCTTCCACGTTGCCATGCTAATTGGGGCACGGCACAGCTAGTTTTCATTTTGACAGTGAAACCAGTGGACATTCATCAAAAACGACGACACTAGTGGACATGTTTCTTCTTTGAATTTTCTTTCAAGTAAGACTGCCAAGCAAATTTCTCCTCAAAATTTCTTTTATTATGAGTTGTGGAATGATCAGAAAAGAATTTCTCTTTCTTCCATAAAATGAAAACTATTTTTATTTGAAAATAAAAATGGTAAAATATATGCGTATAAAATGGTTCCAATAAAAGAAAATCAAGGAATATATAAATCCAATTGTTCCAAACCCCACACAAGGTGTGAGAAAACAGTGAATTAGTAATTGAGTTGCTATTTTTATTTGTCCTGCAAGTGTCTAGAAAAAAACCATCAAATTTCCCTCGTGGATATCGTTATTTAATTAGATTATATTAGTTTATTGGCTCGTTAAATTGAATGTGAGAAATAAATTAGAACACAGCAATTATCTGGTATTGGTATTAAATCTAATTTAAGAGATCAATAATTGAGCTTAACAAAAAAATATTAATGACAATAAATTGTTATTTAATGATAGGATAACAAAAATAGATATTAGCAAAATCAAGTATTAATCAAATACCGAAAAACTTATTTGAAATTGTAATAAATATATAAAAAAATAAAAATAAATAAATTATAAAAATAAATAAATTAAAGAATAAAACAACTAGTTTGCCCCGGTTGTTTCAGTAGAGTAGGTAATTAAAATAAATGTCATACGAAGGAAAAAAAATCTAAAAATAAAAAAAATACCTCTACTTTATGCTTTTTTCTTTTTCTTACAAGGTCTTCGTCAAATTTCCTTTGAATCGGTCACCACCTATCATTAATATTTATCAAGCTGTTCCCTTAATTTTTCACTATAAATACCCTGCTTCGAGCTATTTTCATATCCACCGAGTTGCCTCCCATTCTTTGATTAATTACCACGACCTCCTGATATAGCCAAGATACCATGGCTCGCTTCCAAGTGATCGCGGTGGCAATTTTAGTAATATTCATGCTCCTGTCCATTGGGATGTCCACCGCACTACCGAAACCTATACAAGGTTTGCTGTGACAGCCGTACACCGATTGTGGATTTTGTTTTTCTGCTAATTAAATTATTAGAAATGTTTTCTATTCTTATTTACATTTCAACTGCGATTCTTCTTTCTCCAGCATTTCATGTTCTCTTGATTAACATGGCGTTTTGGTGCAGGAAGGAAGCTTTACAGCCTCCTCCTGGCAATTGTTATGGTCCGGATAACCTTCCAAAGCCTGTGCAAGCTTTTCCACCGCCTGTGCAAGCTTTTCCACCGCCTGTGGAAGCTTTTCCACCGGGTGGAAGTCCTTAATTAGTTAGAAGATATAGCTGCTGGTTAAGAAATAAGGTCTTCATTAATGGAGCTCTACTATATGCTTTTATAGGGAAATATTGTCTGTATTCCAAGGAGAAAAAACGAATGTAGTAGCAGAGAAACTTCAGTTTCTGATCGATGGTCTTGCTATAACTTTCAGTCGTTAATAAATTCGGTGGATTCTAATAATAATAAAAATGCTTCCCTTTTCTTCCCAGAGAAACAAACTTTGACCTAAAGCACCCATACATATATAGATTATGATAATTGATAAAGAGTTTCTTTATAAATCTGCTTTTCTTTGAATCCTCGGAGGATTTGAAGCCATGCACATGTACTCAGCACGGCCTCATATGGTTTGTGAAGAAAAAACATCGTGTTTTTTGGATTTGTAGGTGCATGAGAAACATCAAAATTCGTTATTTTCTTTTTTCATAGCATAGCTGGCAAATGGTGTCATCATTATGTATATTATTCCACCCCTTTTTTTCTTCTCCTAATTCGGTAAAGGTTTGTTAGAATATATGTAGTTACGATAATTAAACCATCATTATCCACGGTATCTACTAGGACCATAACCATGATTATAATTATTATTGTATCTCGTAATTAATTATTTTTTTCAGTCACAATTAAAATGAAATAAGTTCAAAACATTTCCTAAAACCTCGGTCTCAGCATTGCTTTCGCTAGAGCAAATTCAAGAAATGAAAAGTGGGGAATGCTTTTTTTTTTTCTTCTAATATATCTTCGCCGGTGACATTGTCTCCCCATAATTATTATTTCGAATTCATGTTTAACATTTCAAAATTGTATACAGATTTTAAATCCTGCAATCATAAATATATCTAATTATAACTAGCTTTTAGGTGTGTAACTGTATTTTCATGGTCATATATTTCTTGAAGATTTTGTCAAAGAATAATGAGATATTTGATTGTGACATACTCTATTTTCAATTGTTCATGGAAATGGTGATGTAAGAAAATCATGGTCTTTGCATTATTTTGATTAGATGCTTTATTACCATCTATAACAAGATCGTGATGTAACAAGATGGTGATGTAAGAAAATCATGGTCTTTGTTTTAGTTTGACTAAATAATTACCATCTATAATAATTTCTCCAAGATTCATGACATCTTGATGAGTGTCGGGGTCAATAATCCATGTTAAATAATTATTTATCGTAATAATATTTGTAGATATTCATTTTAATTCCTATAAATTCGTAATCGAGTAAATAATGTTCTCCAAGAGTCCATTATATTCAATGGGGCTTGGAAATAGCGGTCCTTAATTGCTAGTTGACTCTTGCCTAACATTTGAATATAGCAAGTCAATTACTAGTTGACTGCTTCTCACACTTTCCGGGGGTTTTCGAAACAGTGTCCTTGCAATAGAGACTCTTACAGCTACGATCCATTCTACCAAGGGCAGAAACAGGGGTGCAGGCTGAGTCATGGCCACTTCAAAATTTTAAATGGTATTTGAAATTTAATAATTTATTTTTTAAGAAATTATTTTTTAGGCATAAAAAAGTATGCTTTATGTGCAAATAATTTCTCGAATGAAAAAAATGAGATCAAGCGTATATTCTTAATAGTCATAATTCAACATTTCTAATTTCTTTTATTTCCTATGTAAATTTGGCACTGCGACTCCACGGGTAATGATTTTGATAGAAAAACCACATCCACGTTACCTGTCTTTTTCACTTGACTCCAAACTTTCTTGGGAAGATGAAGATATATGTCATAATCCAATTTTTGGGTTACACTATAAAATCCACCCATAAATAACAAAAATAAAATAAAAGGAGTAGGTGCGGGTAGAAAAATCAATGTGGATTTTTTGGTTGTTTTCGCGAGTCCAATCGTATCTCTTTGGTTCCAAAAATAAAGAAAAATACAGATTTAAGGCAAAAATAATTTATCGTTGGACGAATCTGTGGAAAAACTAACTTCAACGATATAATTATATTTTTTATGGGTTGATTTGATTTAATCGTCGACAAACTTAAAGTTTAATAATGATCGAGAATTAATTTAAGGTCCAATTGAAGGATTTAATTAAGTGCAAGGACTTAATTATACTTTAAATTGGTCAAATTAGTTTTATTAAGGGCTTTCAATGAGAAATCAATTTCTTAAATTTAATTCCGGCTCAATTAATGAGAATAGAATTTTCGGAGACTGATTTGAATTCTTAAGTCAATAATGCGAAATCAGGGGCCAAATTCCACGAATTAAGAATTTAACAGTCAATTGAGGGTAAATCGCGCAATTGAGGGTTAAATCACATAATCAGTGTCGCACCCCAAAAATGGCTGGGAGCGCCGTAGCGACTGTTCCCCATGAGCGGGGAGTGATTATTAAATGTCGGGGATTATTTATTTTTTACAAAAGGAATCACCACCTAGTATTATGGTTACTAGGAAACTTAGTACTGGTCTTTCAGAGATTCTAAGGTAAGGGACTGGTTGCGTAAAGGGAAGGTTTTAACACCCCTAGTACGCCCTACCTAAGGTAAGCTGCTTGATGTTTTTGTTTGTCTTATGATTGCTAAAATACAAAAAAAAATTTTTTTACATGTTGACGATATATTATTTACACCGAATATTTTGGATAGAATTTATCCAAACTCCGAAAAAATAATATGAATCACCGAAAAGTTTTTTTATATTTTTTTGAATATTGGCCAACACCCTTTGGATTTCACAAATATGTTGTAAAATCTCAAAATGCAAGAAATGATTTTTCTTTTAGCAAAATCCATGCTAAAACTCATTTTTCCCAAAACCCAAGATAATATATATTTTTCTTTAAGACAACAATTTTAAAATATGCTAGTGTATTGGCCTTATGCAACAAAAATAACACATTTTTTTAGATTTTTGTATATATAAAAAAACAAAAATATTTTTTATTATTTTTTATAATTTTGTATTATTTTATATATTATTTATATATATATATATATATATTTGAGGTGAGTGGATCGCCACTACCACTGTTAATCTGAGTGGCGACTCAGTAGGCCTCAGTCAGGTGGCGACCAGACTATTTATAGGCGGGCTATAAGTCGTCCAGTCATGATCTGGTCGTGGCCCAGGCGTTCAGCAGTGCGGGCGTGGCCCGATATCGATCACAGTCCGGTCAGTAGCCAGACGCTCAGCGATATCGGGCCGTGGCCCAGATCCGACCCGACCAGGTTACCCTCAACAGTAACCGGGTTTCGTTTTTTTTCGCAGACAATTTGATGAAGATGTACAGTAAATTGCAGGTTTTCCAAGTATGAAGAAAAGAGAAATGGCTAATACCTGGATGTAGAGGATGTTGTGGGGATTCTTCTGGTCGTGGTGGTTTTTGAAATGGTCGCCTGTGCTCGCCGGAAATGGAGCTCGAAGTTGCCGGAGCTGTTGGCGTCGGTTGGGGTTGCTGTCAACGCCGTTGCTTCCTCTGCTCCCCGGAGAAGATGGTCGTGTTTCTGGAGTACGTTTAAAGCTTCCGGGGACGATAAGATGGCCGGAGTCGATGGTGGAGTGTGGCGGCGAGGTCGGTTTTCTTCAAACCGAGAGGGAAGCGGAGAGAGGGAGAACCAGCGGAGCTGGTTTTAGGAGCGAGAAGAGAAGGCAGAGAACAGGGGAGAAGAAGAAGAGAGAGAGAGGCTGTTTATGGTGACGATGAGGCAGCTCTTGATGAGTCAATGTGGGAGCCAAAATAGTTAAGTTTCGAGGAAGAGAAGGAGAGGAATTGGTGGTCTGTTTTTACAGACGGAGAGGCCGAGGGAGAGAACCAGGCGAGCTGTTTTTTTTTGAGAAAGGGTCAGGGCGAAACCAGAGGTCGAGAGAGTGGATGAGACGATGGTTCTGGGATGTTCCCCACGGCCAGATCAAAGTCCCTTTCTTTTTTGAGTTTTTTTTCTTTTTTGCTGCCAGGGATAGATGGTTTTAGTCCGAGGAAGAAGGAGAAGGCTGCTTCGATTCCTCAGGCCCAGAGAGATCAAGCCAAGAAGCCAACTTCCAAAATCCCCCGCTTTTTTTACGTCCCGTTCGGTCCCCAAAACCGGGGTCTCATGGCTCAAGGTTATTTTTGAAACGTGGGTTTTGGGTGGCTCAAAGAAGATGGGTGGGTTGCTCAATATGCATGCTGAAAAATATGGGTTTTTGAGGGGCTCAAGTTTTGTTGCTTTTGGGTGCAAAATACATTTTGGTCCCTCAATTCATAACTCTTAATTGCACCATTAATTGAACTTAGATTTATGATCTTGTGCAATTATGTCTTTGTGAAAAAAATCCAAAGTTAACTTTAAATTTTGCGCACCTTTTTACTTTGGTCCTTGATTTTTATCTGTGCAATATAGTTCCTCAACCGACCGTAAAACTCTTAATTTGTTCGATTAGGTCCCCGATTTCGCTTAATTGGCTTGAAGAAATTCAAATTGATCAACGAAAAATCAAATATCATCAATTGAGCCCGAATTAAATTTAAGCACTTGATTTCTTGTTGATTAAGCCTTTAATAAAATTAAATTGATCAATTTCAAGTGTAATTAAGTCGTCAAGCTTAATTAAACCCTTCAACTGGTCCTAAATTAATTCCTGAATATAATTACGCTTTTTATATTAACCAACGACTATATCAAATCGGTCCATAAAAAATATAATTATATTTTATGACTTAATTTATACGCGGATTTATCTCATAATAAATTACTTTAGCTTTGGATCCGCGTTTTTCTCATTTTTGGGCACAAAAAGGGTACAATCGATTTTTCAAAAATGTCCAAAATTTTAACTTGATTTTTCTACCGACACCATCCTCCATTTTATTTTATTTTTTATTTTATTTTTCTGATAGTTTTGGGGCATGACCCAAAATTGGGTTACAACAGTTGCCCCCTTCTTTACAATGCTTACGACTAAAGTCTTTGTAAAAGACTTTAGCTTGGTAAGTGTTGTAAAGAAAAACATGGAGTTTGTCTCATTGCAATGCATGACTTACCCGGGTCTTATTATGACGGGTGACCGCCCCACGTTAGAAAGGAAAGAGGTCTCATTTTTCCGGGTGACCGACCCTAGTTAGAAAGGAAAGAGGTCTCATTTTTCCGGGTGACCGACCCTAGTTAGAAAGGTCTCATTTTTCTGGGTGACCGACCCGAATTAGAAAGGTCTCATTTTTCTGGGTGACCGACCCGAGTTAGAAAGGTCTCATTTTTCTGGGTGACCGACCCTAGTTAGTGAGGTCTCATTTTTCTGGGTGACCGACCCTAGTTAGTGAGGTCTCATTTTTCTGGGTGACCGACCCTGGTTAGAAAGGTCTCATTTTTACGGGTGGCCAGACCCGAGTTAGAAAGGTCTCATTTTTCGGGTGACCGACCAGGCTAGCATGGTCTCATTTTTATGGGTGACCGACCCGGATTTCATGGTCTCATTTTTATGGGTGACCGACCCGCATGTCATGGTCTCATTTTTATGGGTGACCGACCCGGCTTTCATGGTCTCATTTTTATGGGTGACCGACCCGGATATCGTGGTCTCATTTTTATGGGTGACCGACCCGCATGTCAAGGTCTCATTTTTATGGGTGACCGACCCGCATGTCATGGTCTCATTTTTATGGGTGACCGACCCGCATGTCATGGTCTCATTTTTATGGGTGACCGACCTGCATGTCATGGTCTCATTTTTATGGGTGACCGACCCGCATCTCATGGTCTCATTTTTATGGGTGACCGACCCGGCTCGAGGAACGAAACAACATCGATTCTCAATTCATTTACCATGGTTTGTCGACTTGAGATTTTGTTTCTTCATATCTTTCATGACTCGAAATTGCATCAGCTTTCACCACACCTTTTCTGTCAGGTTAGTGTTATGACAATAATATGCATGTCTTGTTACCTCTTTTGAAACATAGGTCCCCCCTCTCTTCATGGTGGATGTCCTATCTTTATGCTCGGCGGCGAGACTCTTTTGTTCCACATGGGACCCCTTATAGCTCCATTGTAGTTTTTTCTATTTTTTATTCAGGTCTAAAAACTCAAAATGATATATACTTGAAAGAATTTCAAACCAGGGTTTTTATTTGCAAATTGACACTTTTAAAACAAATAGCTATTTTATAATCTTGCCCCCAGCGTGGGGCACAAAATAGATCAAAAATAAATGATAGAACGTAAATAAATATTATAAAATCATGTGCTTTGGAAAAGATTTCTTGCAACAAGAATTCATGGCCGAATTTTATCTATTGAGGAAGGTTACAACATATCAAGTGTCATCACCCAATTTTTGGGTGACTCCCAAAATATACCAAAAATAACAAAAATAAAATAAAAGGGACGACATTGGTAGAAAAATCAATGTTGAAATTCTGAGTGTTTCCGCAAGAACGATCGTGTCTCTTTTGCCCCCAGGATAGAGGAAAATACAGATTTAAGACAAAAGTATTTTTTATCATCGGGAAAATCTGTATAAGAATTAAGTCGAGGGATATAATTATATTTTTATGGGCCAATTTGATTTAATCGTCGGCCAATTTTAAAATATAATTATGTTTGGGGAATTAATTGAGGGTCCAATTAAATGATTTAATTAAGTGCAAGGACTTAATTATACTTTAAGTTGGTCAAAATAATTTTATTAAGGGCTTAATCAGTGAAAAATCAAGTCCTTAAATTTAATTTGGGCTCAATTAAGAAGTTGGGAATTTTCGGAGGCTAAATGGAATTTTTCCAAGCTAATTATGCAAAATCAGAAGTCTAATTGGAAACAATTGAGAGTTTAATGGTCAATTGTGGGTCAAATGACATAAATTGGAAATCAAGGGCCAGAATAAAAGACAAGCAAAATTTAAGGATAACTCTGAATTTTTCACGAGGACATGATTGCACAAAAAAAAAAAAAAAAAAGTTTTAGAACCAATTAGGGGTGCAATTGAGCTGACTAAAACTGAGGGACCAAGTTGATCTTTAGCCATCTCTGCGCATGCAAATCCAGGCACGCCGGCACGCCACCCATGGGCATGCGTTGCCTGGGAAGTCCTAATTCCATTTTACGAGCAAACAGAAGGGGGACAGGCACGAAGTCCCTCATTCGATTTTGACTAGGGAAATGCAGGAGGTGATCGGGGGCTTACAGAGGAAGGGTTGGTTTGACGCTATAGATACGGAAGCTCGAGCAAACCACAGGAGGAGAAAAAACGAAAAAAAGAAGAAAACGAAAAAAGTGAAGAAAACTAAAAAAAGAGGAAAACGAAAAAAAAAGAAAAACGAAAAAAAGAAGAAAACTGCATGCAGAGTTTTAGGAGGGACGAAAACGGAGAAAAAGAAAGTTAATATCTGCTGCAAAATAAGTTTCACGCAGGAAGAGGAATAAGTGGAAAGAAAACGAAGAGGAAAGAAACGTGAGGAGAGGGAAAATGAGGAAAAATATGGGCAGAAGCTTATGAAACAAAGGTTTGAAACAGAGGAGAGCTTTTGCTGAGCAAATGAAACAGAGAGAACGGCAAGAACAGAGAAAAATCCATTACAGCTCTTCTCTCTCCCCGATCGTCGTCTCTCTCTCCTCGCCAGCCACAACATCAACCAAGCTTACCTTCCCTTCATCATCACGAGCTCCAACTCCAGCAAGCTCATCCTCATCCTAACGCCATCAGCTCCCCCAATCTTCAGCTTTCTTCTTCGACAGAAAACAGAAGAGATAAAGACTAGGGGAGGAGACGAAGAGGAGAACTTAGGAAAATGAGTTTTGAAACAGAGGAGAGATTTGGTCGAGCAGAAAAATCGAAAGCACGGCAAGGAAAGAAGCAAAATCCATTACAGACTCACCTCTCTTCCCGATCGCCTCTCTCTCTCTACGTGAAACAACCCGGTTTGTTTCTCTCTCCACCGTTAGCGGCGTTTGGCCACCACAACTCCTCACCACCGTGAGCTCCTCAACCACCACAGCTCGATCCATACTCTCCGGAGCAGTCGCAGCTCGAGCGAAGGTGACGACCAGTCAACGAGCACCAACAGGCCGAAACTTCAAAGACTCCCTCCGGCCACCACAGACCACCTTTCACGGCGAGACAACCACCACGACAACCACCTAGACCTCAACTATCTGACCATACCCTCAGGTGACCCTCTCGCCGCAATTTGTGTTTTACTGTTTATCTTCAACCTCACGTCCCTGCATGCAGTGGAACGTGATCGTTCCACTTTCATGTAGGGACGGGATTAGTTTCTTGGGCCGGGCTTTTGTGCCCGGCCTGAGCATAGGAGGTGGGCCATCATTTCGCCCGACTCGCTGTTTGGGCTCCGACCCACGTTGGTCGGGAGCCCAACTCACTTACTGGTCATGTCACCAATGAGTCGACAACCAACCAAAAAAATAAAAAAATAAAAAATAAAAAAAATAAAAACCCTTTTTTTTTTAAAAAAAAAAAAAAAGAAAATGTTCAAAAAAAAAGTATTTTGTTTTATTGCATACGGCCGAATTCCAAAATATTTCTCATTGTATTTTTTTTTGAAAAAATATATTGCATATTTTTCCATATTTTTAAAGTGAAAATTCGGATATCATAACCAGTTTATGATTAACTATTGGCATTCGGCCAAAATGTCAAAAATAATTTCACAATTATTTTGTCTTATCTATCACGGTGTAAAATTATACTGTAATGTACACCTATGGATAAATAAAAATAAGATTTTTAAAATACAAAGCAAAAATTCATTTTTAGTTAGTCTTTTATCTCTTAACGAGATAGAGATTCTCTCATGGAGAGAAATCTATGTCGAACTTTAGGAGAGACCAAAAAATATAATAATTGAGGAAAAACAATCAAACAACAATGCAGCTTGCCTTAGGTAGGGTGCACTGGGGGTGATGCGTCTTCCCCTTGCACAATAAGTCTCCTTACCCTAGACTCTCGTAGACCAATAGGTTCCTAGTAACCTTAATACTAGGTGGCGACTCCCAATAATTATAGTCGTAATTTTTACGACTATAAAACCCCCCCCACACATTCACCGCGCGCCGTTGTCCCCCCGAATCCTCGGGGTGAAGGCGGGGCGCGAAGCGCGTCACAAAAATCGCCGTCGCGACAGATGGCGACTCCACTGGGGACTTGCTAGACTGAGCTTTGCGTGTTTGATTGTATATTTCTTAATTTGTATTTTTGCACTGATTTTCACTGCTTCATCATGCATTTTTACTGCTTTAGCATGCATTTTATTCATGTATAACATTCAATTTAAATTAATGTCATCATGCATTTTAATTTCCAGTGTAAACCCTATTTTAAGGTAGGTGGGGATTAGCGGTCTGCCCCATGACTTTCAGTCGGGGTTCAGATTCGTGAAACATCCAACTATGAACTGAGTGTTTACTTGATAATGGCGGTCACACTGTGCCCCAACCATTTCTCGTAAACCCCCACACTACCTTCACGCGAGGTAGTCACTGGGCAGTTCATAGACCCGTTTGTGACCAGATAGAACAACTTACCCATGCATGTAATAACTTAGAACCTAGGATGTGGCATATTTAATAATTTCATTGTTGGGATAAATTGCAGAAATTATCAAACTAAGACCATGACTTCCATTAGCTTTTTGGAGTACGGTGAAAGATCCGAGATGACACAGATAACGGAGGGAGATTGCCCAAGAGTTGAAATCAATGGATTGCCACACATGACCAAAATCCACTGCTCCATAGAAAATGTGAAAAAGTTGATGCCCATTATGGAGTTAGTAGATGAGACATTGTTTGATGAGAAATATGGAAGAATCAGTCATCTAATGAAGATTCCTGTTCAGATATCAGCAGTCAAAGCTCTTATGCATTTTTGGGATCCTAACTACCGATGCTTCACTTTTGGGGATATTGACATGACTCCTACCATAGAAGAATATGCTCAAATCCTGAATTTCCCCCGCAACCCCCACAAAGTTTATTTCCGGCAGAGAATGAAGAATACAGTCCAAGAGGTCACCAAGCTTCTATGCTTGGATCAAGTGGGCCAATATATGACTTCTTCTGGAGACTTCAAGTGGAAGGCGTTTGAGAGCAAGTTGAAAGCAAGTAAAGATAAAGGTAGACTTGTGGAAGAGGGGTACCGGTTGGTGGCTTTTGCTATCTTTGGTTTAATCTTATTTCCTTCAGAAGCTGTGGGGATAATTAGCATAGAAGCAGCCAGTGCTTTTGTTGAATATGAACAGGGAAAGAATAACCCCGCTTCAGCTATATTGGCCGAAACTATCCTGTCTTTAAATCATTGTAGGATGCATGGAAAAGGGGCAATGCGGTGTTGTATTCCTTTATTATTTATGTGGATCGTTAGTCATCTGGAAACCCCAAGAGAAGTTTTCAATAATTTCTGGTGGTTTAACATGAGGCCTCTTAGGTTGATTCTAAGTGAAGAATGGAAAGACCTGGATGAAAAAGCTTGGGTGGGGAAATATCGAGCACTACCTGAAAGTAAGTTTAGATGGAAAGCACCTTGGGTAAGAAGTTCAGCTTATCTAATGAGTTGTGGTAGTAAAGCATGGGTCCCGTTAATTGGATTAACCGGTTATGTTAGTTATTGCCCCTCTCTAGTAACCAGGCAGTTTGGAGGAATGCAGTATGTGCCGAGAACCAAAGGATTGACTGAATGTGTGGGTTCTTTCAAAGAGGTCAACTCACTAACTGAGCTTGAAGTAATTAAAAAAGACTGGGAGCAACCTATGTTAGTTAACAGAGAGTCTCATCCAAATAAGCCTTCTGTTAGCCCTGGTTACTTGGCATGGAAGAAGAACATCATAAGTCAAAGCCGGGTACGAGACAAAGCACCCGTCTTTTCTGAAACTAAAAGAAAAAGGGTTGATGAAAGGGACTTCCAAGAAGAATTGGATAAGTTAAGAATTGAGCTTAGCCGCAGCAAAAACAGTCAGAAATTTCTCGAGAAACAACTACTAGAAGAAGAACAAATGAGGGTTTCTATGGATTGTCAGTTGCAAAAGAAAGAAGAGCAGCTCACCAGGTTGATCCAAGAGAAGAAGCAGCTAGAAGAAATAAGTTCTCAATATATTGATCGGATAAGTAAATATGAAATGATGGAGAAGGAATTGGGCAGCTTGAAGACAACATCTAGAAACGAGGAGCATGCGAACCAAGAATTGTTAGCCTCGATGATAACCGAAAGGGACCATTACAAGATGAAATGGGAAACTGAGAAGGAGAAAGGAAGGGTGGCCAGTCTTGTCCTTGAAGAAGAAAAAGAATTAAAAGCCCAATACCGAGATCAGACCGAAAATGAGTTAGAAGCAAGAAGGACAGCTGAGTCCGACGTGAAAAGATACTTAACCATGGCAAATGGCCTAAGAGATCGTGTTTCCACCCTCCAAGCTGAACTAGAAGCTCGGGAAGAAGAACTGAGGATAGCGCAAGAGCAACGCAATGAATGGCAGGAACGCACCACCAAAATTGAGGCTCAGTTGAACTCCGAGACACTAAGGCTCCAGGCAAGGCTACAAAGGGCTAAAGATCAAACCCAACAGTTTGAAAAATTAGTTCTAGTATTAGAAAAAAACAATGATTCGTTAACTGCTTGTAATGAAACATTGCGCCAGGATAATCTTGTATTCCATCACAAGATAGAGCAGACTGATAAACTGATCAATATAGTGGCTAGAAAGGCAGATGAATTATGTGTAAAAGCTACTAGAATCGGTGGCAGTGCTCGTAGATATGAAATGTACTTAGATGAACTCTCCTCTTTTGTTAAGTTTGTAGCTAACAGAGGAGTAGCATTTGAGTAGATATTTTGTATTTTGATGAATGAAATGGACAAGTTCCACCTTTTGCCTTTTGTCAAGTGTGTATTATTCAATTGACTCAAATATATGGGCAAAGCTTCTACAAGATATCTACGGATTTTACCCGGCATGGAAGTCATGGATTGGTTTTGCAAAAATAAAAAAAAATCATCATGCATACACTCATTCATCATAAATAACACGCATATCATCTCAGGTTGAAATATAGGTCCCCAAAGAAATTCACCTCCCAGGATTTACAACACTCGTCTCCGTCAAAGAAATATGGAAGACGAAGCACGTGCACATCAAGATGCTCACTTCCAAGAGGAGCTGAATGCTTTAAAGGACAGCGTAGCTCGCATCGCTAGCCTACTTGAGCAGACACTAAGAAATGCCTCCAGCGAGGTCCTTCAACTAGACCTCCAAGCAACTACTCAAACCCAAGCGGTAAACAATCTCGAAGAAATAATCGGAGAAGAGGTTCAGAATCCTCAACAGAATCCCATTTTTGGACATGCACCTGCACCGGCACCCCTACCAACACCCATTGGTGGGATATCTGTAAATGAGTCCCATAAAACACAGTCATCTGACGGTTTTGAGCAAAACAAAATGGCGGCATTGGAGGCTAGGATAAGGGCCATTGAAGGAGTAGAGTTGTATGATCCAGTAAGAGCTGCGGAGATGTGTTTGGTCCCAAATGTGGTGATACCAAAGAAATTCCGTGTTCCCGAGTTCATCAAATATACCGGAACACAATGCCCTGTCACACATCTAAAGTCATATTGTAACAAAATGGCCGAAGTGGTACATAATGAGAAATTATTAATGCACTTCTTCCAAGATAGTTTGAGTGGAGCAGCTTTAAGTTGGTACATGAGGCTTGATAACACTAGAGTTCGTAATTGGAAAGACTTGGTAGATGCTTTTATTAAGCAATACAAGTATAATATGGATATCGCTCCTGATAGAACTAGTCTGTCCAACTTGGAAAAAGGGGAAAAGGAGAGCATAAGAGAATATGCTCAAAGATGGAGAGACTTGGCTGCACAAGTGCACCCTCCCCTTTTAGATAGAGAGATGGTTACTCTATTCGCCAATACACTGAGAGCACCATACTACGAGCATGTAGTGGGAAGTTCAGCACAACAATTTACAGATGCCGTAGCCGTGGCAGAGCGTATAGAGCAAGGAATAAAGAATGGGAGAATCTCTGTACCTATGGAAAAAAAGGGTTTCGGAGGAAAAAGAAAAGACGTTGATCATATTGAAGGTGGTTATAAGGGCAAGAACACCCAGTTTCCAAAATACAACCCCTCATCATCTCAAGTCGCCAACATTAACTTCAACTCTCCATTCTCTACCAAAAAACCCGAGAACCAAGCTGGAAATTTACCAAAAAACCAAATCAGAAGGTTTCCCAAAGAGAGCTACCAAGGACTTCAGGAACAGTTACCCCCATTGCCAATGCCCCTGGACGAGATATACCAGAAATTATTAAGTATTGGGCATGTGGCTCCCGTACCCTTGGCACCCTTGCAACCACCTTATCCCAATTGGTATAAACCGGATCTTACTTGCGAATACCATGCAGGAATTGCAGGACATAGCATCCACACATGCCTTGCTTTTAAAAGGAGGCTCCTCCAATTAATTAAAGCTGGATGGATAACATTCGAGGATCCCCCAAATATAAGCACCAATCCATTGCCTAGTCATGCTTCGGGCAGCGGATCAGTGAATATGTTGGATATCGAGCCTTCGAGAAGTTTAAAGGTGCCAATGAAAAAATCTATCAAATCGTCGACAAAGGCTAAATATGATGTAAGATGTTGCCAATACCATAATCAGAAAGGTCATTCTATTAGTCAGTGTCAAGGCTTCTATGAAGGTGTGATGAAAATGATAAATAGAGGTTTGCTTCGGTTAGAGACAATCACAGATGATAAGGTATCTGCGACAGAAATGTCAAAGAAAGAAGTATGTCGGATCCAACTCACTCCAGGAGGACTACCCAAGTTAGTATTGACCAAGCCCACCGCTACCCATAGAAAAGATTATAATGCCATGCCACACAATTATGGGCATTCATCTCAAGGCGCAGGACAAAAACTTATCTTTTTGCCTGAAATTGGAGGTTTGACTCGGAGTGGTAGATGTTTTTCTCCAGAGGAGTTAAGAAGAATTAAAGGGAAGGAAGTGGTCGACGTATCCGAAGAAACAAATAAACCCGTAACAGAAGAAGAGACCAATGAATTCCTAAAACTGATGAAGCATAGTGAATACAGTGTGGTGGAGCAACTCAAGAAGACCCCTGCTAAGATATCATTATTTTCTTTGATATTGAGTTCCGAGTCTCATCGGAAAGCTTTGCAGAAAGTATTAAATGAGGCCTATGTACCTCAGGACATTAACCTAGAGGCCATGGAGCATTTGGTAGGGAGAATACAGGCTTCAAATTATGTGTATTTTACTGAAGATGAAGTGGATCCTGAGGGTACAGGGCACAATAAGCCATTATACATCACAATACGATGTAAAGATGTTTTAATTGGAAAAGTGTTAATTGATAATGGCTCATGACTCGAATGTATTACCAAGGCACATGTTAAAAGAAATGCCCATTGATGCATCGCACATGAAGCCGAGTACAATGATGGCAAGGGCATTTGATGGATCGCCAAGGCCAATAGTGGGGACATTGGAAGTAGAATTATATGTGGGGCCACAAATATTCCTAGTGACGTTGCAAGTAATGGATATACATCCATCTTACAGTATGTTACTAGGAAGGCCATGGATACATGCAGCTGGAGCAGTAACCTCGTCACTACACCAATGCTTGAAATTCATTATAAATGGAGTGCTGATTACTGTCAAAGCGGAGGAGACAATTTCAATGATCAAGAATGTGTCCATACCGTTTGTAGAAGCAAATGACTGTAGGGAAGGGAATATTCATGCTTTCGAAATAGTGAATGCAGACTGGGTTCGTGAGGGCGCGATGGTAAAGAAGCCAAGAATCCCAGAAGCAGCAAAGATGGCTGCCAAGTGTTTTTTAAGGAATGAGATTCCCTTTCAGTATGATCCTATAAGCGGAATGCCAGAGCGAATCAATATAATGAAGTTGAAATGTGCGGATCAAAGGTTCGGATTGGGGTATAAGCCAAAAAAGGAAGATTATAAGCGGGTTGTCCAAGCTAGGAAAGAAGCAAGGATGGCAAAAATTGAGGGAAGGGAGTCAAAAGAAGAAAAACTTGTCATCCCACCGCTCCAGGAGTCTTTCCGTAGCTCAGTCGAGGAGATCAAGTCAGGCTTGACCAATTTGCATATTGGCACTCTTGAATGCCAAGAAGAAGAGGCGATTTTCCATGAGATATCCATTCACGATGCAGACAAGTTTCCCGAAAGGGCTTTTGTGCGAAAATTAGTTGGAGGAGAGGCGCACCAGAATTGGAAGACGGAGCCTGCTCCTATTGTGTTTAAAAAGTAATTGCTTTTGTCTGATCATGTCCATGTTTTTAATTTGTTTTGACCTTGACGGTAATCTAGCTCACGATGCCGCAAGGTTTTTGCTTTGTCAAATGAGCACTCTTTTTATAAGATCATGCATTTTTATCTATGACCTGTCATTTGCAAATACGCACTCTTACACGAACACACCTTACACTTTCAAGAGTGCTGAAATTTCCAACCACTCACAAAACTATCACACTAAGAATAATTGGCCAAATTTCAATAGTGTCACTGTACTTGATGACGAAGAATGGGCAGAGGAAGATATAAAAGAGTTCACTAAATTAGTGGAAAAGTCTGAAAAAACTTGGAAACCTTTTAGTGAAGAGCTTGAGACCATCAATTTAGGAACCGAGCAAGAGAAAAAGGAATTAAAAATCGGTACCCTTATTACAGCTGAAGAAAGAAGAAGATTGATCCCTCTTTTGCATGAATATGCAGATATTTTCGCCTGGACTTATGCAGAAATGCCTGGTTTAGATACTGATATAGTTGTGCATAAAATCCCTTTAATAGAAGGAAGCATGCCAGTAAAACAGAAAAACAGAAGAATGCGGCCAGATATGCTCCTAAAAGTTAAAGCAGAGATACAAAAGCAATGGGACGCAGGGTTTTTAGAGGTCGTTCATTATCCTCAATGGGTAGCTAATACGGTTGTAGTCCCCAAGAAAGAAGGAAAGATTCGAGTGTGTGTGGATTATAGAGATTTGAACAAAGCAAGCCCGAAAGATGATTTTCCATTGCCTCACATAGATACCTTGGTGGATAACGCTGCTAGAAATGCCACATATTCATTCATGGATGGGTTTTCTGGTTATAATCAGATTAGGTTCGTGGAAGAAGACAAAGAGAAACCACCTTTACCACACCTTGGGGAACTTTACGTTATAAAGTAATGCCATTTGGTCTCGAAGAATGTTGGGGCTACATATCAACGAGCCATGGTGGTTTTGTTCCACGATATGATGCACCGGAAGTTGAAGTCTATGTGGATGACATATTAGCTAAATCCAAGATCGATGAAGATCATGTGCAAATATTGAGGAAACTATTTGAGAGATTGCGAAAGTACCGACTAAAGTTGAACCTCGCTAAATGCTCCTTCGGAGTAAAGACAGGAAAATTGCTCGGGTTTTATTGTGAGCGATCGGGAATAGAAGTTGATCCAGATAAAGCTAGGGCCATACAAGAAATGCCGCGCCTCGAACCGAAAAGAAGTGAGGAGTTTTCTCGGACGCTTGAATTATATAGCTCGTTTTATATCCGACTAACGACAGCGTGTGAACCGATTTTTGCTTACTCGGGAAGAAAAATCCTGGAGTGTGGGATGATAGTTGTCAAGAGGCCTTCGACAAGATAAAGAAGTATTTACAAAACCCTCCATTGTTAGTACCTCCAGTACCAGGGAAACCATTGATCTTGTACTTAACGGTCACAGAAACGGCCATGGGTTGTGTGTTGGGACAACATGATGAATCTGGAAGAAAGGAGCAAGCTATATACTACTTGAGTAAGAAGTTTAATGATTGTGAGTCTAGGTACCCCATGATTGAGAAGCTGTGTTGCGCTTTGGTCTGGAGTGCGAAAAGACTCAGGCAATATATGTTATACTACACCACGTGGCTAATTTCCAAGTTAGATCCCCTTAAGTACATCTGTGAAAAACCCTATTTGTCCAGCAGGATAGCAAGGTGGCAAGTGTTGTTAGCAGAATATGACATTGTTTTTATGACGAGGAAAGCCATAAAGGGTAGTGTAGTTGCCGACCATCTTGCGGATCATGCCGTGGAAGATTATGAGTCTCTAAATTTCGATCTCCCTGACGAAGACATACTAGAGATTAGGGATGATATGGGGGCAACTGAGTGGTGGACACTCTATTTTGATGGAGCGGTAAATGTATCAGGAAATGGGGTTGGAGCTGTCATAATTTCCCCAAATGGAAAACAATACCCTTTCTCAGCAAGGTTGCAATTTGAATGCACCAATAACACAGCTGAATATGAAGCATGTATCATTGGTTTAGAGGCTGCTTTAGAGCTCAAGATTAGGAAACTTGAAGTCTTCGGGGATTCCATGTTGATTATTTGCCAAGTGAAAGGAGAATGGCAAACTAAAGATGAAAAGCTGAAACCTTACCAAAACCACCTTGTAAAACTAGCCGGTGAGTTCGAAGAGGTCAAGTTCACTCACATGAGTAGGGATAAAAATCAGTTCGCTGATGCTTTGGCAACTTTGGCTTCAATGGTACAAATTGTTGCTAGAGAAGAAATCCACCCAATCGACATCAAGGTTCGAAATCATCAAGCCCATTGTTGCACCCTTGAAGAATCATCAGATGGGCAACCCTGGTATAGTGACATCAAAAGATTCATCCAACACCAGGAATACCCCCAAGACGCTTCTAAAGAGGATAAAGAGACTTTAAGGAGGATGGCCGCGAATTTCTACTTGGATGGTGAAATCTTATACAAGAGGTCATTTGATGGAACCTTACTCAGGTGTTTAGATGAGAAGGAAATTGGGCAAGCTCTAAAAGAAGTTCACGAAGGAATTTGTGCAACTCATGCCAATGGTCATACAATGGCAAGACAAATGCAAAGATCTGGGTATTTTTGGTTGACCATGGAAAGAGACTGTGTGATTTATGTTAGAAAATGTCACAAGTGTCAGATTTATGGTGATAAAATAAATGCACCTCCAAGACCTCTATTCAACATGTCCTCACCATGGCCATTTGACATGTGGGGATTGGATGTCATAGGACCAATTAACCCGAAGGCAAGTAATGGACATAGATTCATTTTGGTGGCAATTGATTACTTTACTAAATGGGTGGAAGCTAATTCCTACGCCCATGTAACACAAAAGGTTGTCAAGAAGTTCATGGAAAGAGACTTGATTTATCGCTATGGTCTACCTGCAAGGATGGTGACTGATAATGCTCAGAACTTTAACGGAAAATTGATTGCCGAACTTTGCACCAAGTGGAAAATTAAGCATCTCAACTCCTCTCCTTATAGACCAAAGATGAATGGAGCCGTTGAAGCAGCTAATAAGAATATTAAGAAAATCATCCAGAAGATGGTTGTTACTTACAAAGATTGGCATGAAATGCTACCATGCGCTTTGCACGCATATCGCACTACTGTGCGAACTTCCGTAGGAGCAACCCCATATGCTTTAGTATATGGAATGGAGGCAGTCACACCTTTAGAACTGGAGATTCCATCGCTAAGGATCTTGAAAGAGGCAGAGTTAGATGAATCAGAATGGGCAAGGGTGAGGTTTGAGCAGTTAAACTTAGTTGATGAAAGAAGATTAGCAGCTATTTGTCATCACCAGTTATACCAAGGCAGGATAGCAAAGGCTTACAACAAGAAGGTCAAGCCAAGGGTGTTCAAAGAGGGAGATTTGGTGTTAAAGAAGATGTCGGTAGCAGAGGACCAGAGTAAATGAGCGCCAAATTATGAGGGACCATATGTAGTGAAGAAGGCTTTTTCCGGGGGAGCCTTAATTTTAACTAACATGGATGGAGAAGATCTGCCTAGACCTGTAAACTCTGATGTTGTAAATAAATATTACACTTAATGTATCACTCAGGACATCTAATGAAATTGATATTTGGCCATGAATTCTTTGGTGTATCCTCTTTTTCTGCATGATTCCAGGATTTCATAGGGATTTTTGGCAAATCAAAGTTTGGTACGACAATGAATGCTAATTTGATTTTTGTTTAACAAATGTGTTCTGGGAATTCAAAGGATTTCATTGAAAGGTGATCTCATACCACCAAAACCCACATAATAAAGTTAATCTCTTAGCCAAACAAATAATTCAAAAAATCCAGAAAATCAAAAAACTTGTTTCGCATGGAAAAGGAAGGCTTATTGATTCAGATTGCATGTTTTGAAATGAGAAAAGGCCATCTTTGATATGCCATCACAAATTCTCAAATATTCTTTGCAGTCCCTATTTGAGCCTAATTTTATTTCTCTTGATAATTAACCCTGACAAGGATCATACCCTACACTAGGGGGCAAGTGTAAAAAAAAAAGTCCTCAATGACAAGTGACACCCGAAGAAAGCTGGGGGCATAAACACAAAAAAGGATTTTAGTATACTATATCAAATTAATTCAATACTTTGGTAGTACTAAAAACCTAACATAGAAAGCTCAAACACAATACTTGGGGGGCATGTCAAGTCAGCATGAACTTAGTGCGAAAAACCATGAAAAAGCCCAAACGAAATACTTTTAGGGCATGTCAAGGCAGCACAACATTAATGCCAAATACCGATAAAAAAAAGCTCAAACAAGTACCGGGGCAGGTGAAGGTCAAAGCCCAAGCCAACGTTGGGGACATGCTAGGTCACTATGAAAGTCAATCATGAGGGCCAAGTGAAGTTCTAAGAGTAGGCACTAAGTGATCCTTAGTCGAAAAAAACCCTTCAACACTTTTTGAGCCTATAAATATCATTTTTTCGTAGCCAGTAACCTAAGCCTACGTTACAAGCCTAATAAAGCCCTTTCTGATCAAATACGAGTTATCTAGATTGATAAGCAGTGCTTTTCCATTTGAAACAATTCTTACAAATGTTTCACAACCTGATCAAAACTTTCCTGACATACAAGACTTACAAATATCATTTTGCATTCTTGTCAAAGTTGACATAATACTTGACAATGAGATCACTTGAATTCTTTCTAGAACAAGTTTCTTAAACAAACATCAAAATGGTTTTTGTGCTTGGAATGACTTTGAAATTCCAAAAGTTTTTCATGAAAATATTTTTGCAAATAGCCATCTCTTTCGTGCAAACACTCATAGCCTAAAACACTAGCGTGACATGGCCAATTAGGGCAATCAAAATGATTTTTGTGCTTGAAATGACTTCAAAATTCCAAAAATCCCACATGAAAACACCATCTTTGCAAATGACCAACCCCTTCCTACAAACACTTGAAGCCCAAAATACTTTTGGGGCATGACCAAACAGGGGGCAATTTAAAATGCAATGGAAGTTGGCTCCATCGCTTCTTTTCAAAGAATCTGGATGAAACTCAGGGGAGGCATATCATCTTCAGTGGTCAACATCAACAAGTTGCGGTTTGAGTATGCAGAAGCAAGAAGTCGTCAAATCAAGAAGTTGACTCCATAATTCTTTTTCGAGGAATCGGGATCAAACTCAGGGGGCATTTTGATATGGAAAATCTATCATCTCCAGTGGTCAAAAATCAACAAGTTACGGCTCGAGTATGCAGAAGCGAGAAGCCGTCAGATCATGAAGTTGACTCCACCATTCCTTTTCAAAGAATCTGGGTCAAACTCGGGGGAGGCATTTTGATATGGAAAATCTATCATCCCTAGTGGTCAATCATAAGTTGCTGCTTGAGTATGCAGAAGCGAGAAGCCGTCAAACCACGAAGTTGACTCCATAATTCCTTTCCAAAGAATCTGGATCAATCTCAAGAAGATCTATCATCTCCAGTGGTCAAAATCACAAGTTGCGGCCTGAGTATGCAGAAACAAGAAGCCATCAAATCCAGGGGTCCAAATCCCGGGAAAGAAAGTCTGGAGGAAGAAAGGGGACCTATATCTCTCAGGTAAGTATACAGGCATCATCATGCATTGCATCCCCATTGAAAATCTAAAAAATATTCTGGAGGGGTCGTCATTTACGAACCTTCCTTCATTGTGTATGCACGCTTTTAAGCTCTTACCTCTTTAAGAATGCTTTTCAGCTTTATCTTTTTGCTAATTTTGGGTGACATCATGCATTGCATCCCCATGGAAAATCTAAAAAAAAAACATTTTTTTTGGAGGGATCGTAATTTACGAACCTTCATTCATCATTTTGTGTGCACGCTTTCAAGCTCTCACCTCTCTCATTTCTTGAGAATGCTTTCCAACTTTATTTGTTTCTTGATTTTGGGTGTCATTATGCATTGCATCTCCCTAGGAATCCAAGAAATGTTTTGGAGGAATTGTAATTCACAAACCTCTACTCATCATTTTTCTGTGCGCCTTTGAGCCTTCATCATTTTCACTTCCCTAAGTGCACTTACGAGCCTTTCATTCAGCAGATAGAACATTTTTCAACCCTATCTATTTCCTCATTTGAATGCGCTTTTTAGCCATCAACCAACTCAGACAGTGCACTTTTAAGTCCTATCCCTTTCAAGAACTTGATGAGTTTTCCAATCCTCGGTTTGTCAATCAAAATAGTGCGCTTTCATGCCCTATTTCCCCCATCTTCGAGGCGTTTTCATACCCTCGACCATCAATCAAAATAGTGCGCTTTCATGCCCTATTTCCCCCATCTTCGAGGCGTTTTCATACCCTCGACCGTCAAACAAAATAGTGCGCTTTCAGGCCCTATTTCCCCCTATCTTCGAGTGCGTTTTCATACCCTCGACCATCAATCAAAATAGTACGCTTTCATGCCCTATTTCCCCCCATCCACCATTTTTCACCTGGGTAGGTCACCCATAACAATGAGACCACCATCACAATTTTCACCTGGGTAGGTCACCCATAACAATGAGACCGCATACACCATTTTCACCTGGGTAGGTCACCCATAACAATGAGACCACCTTCACCATTTTTCACCTGGGTAGGTTACCCATAACAATGAGACCACCATCACAATTTTCACCTGGGTAGGTCACCCATAACAATGAGACCGCATTCACCATTTTCACCTGGGTAGGTCACCCATAACAATGAGACCACCTTCACCATTTTTCACCTGGGTAGGTCACCCATAACAATGAGACCGCATACACCATTTTCACCTGGGTAGGTCACCCATAACAATGAGACCACCTTCACCATTTTTCACCTGGGTAGGTTACCCATAACAATGAGACCACCATCACAATTTTCACCTGGGTAGGTCACCCATAACAATGAGACCGCATTCACCATTTTCACCTGGGTAGGTCACCCATAACAATGAGACCACCTTCACCATTTTTCACCTGGGTAGGTCACCCATAACAATGAGACCACCATCACCATTTGTCACCTGGGTAGGTCACCCATAACAATGAGACCACCATCACAATTTTCACCTGGGTAGGTCACCCATAACAATGAGACCGCATTCACCATTTTCACCTGGGTAGGTCACCCATAACAATGAGACCACCATCATAATTTTTCACCTGGGTAGGTCACCCATAACAATGAGACCACCATCACCATTTGTCACCTGGGTAGGTCACCCATAACAATGAGACCACCATCACAATTTTCACCTGGGTAGGTCACCCATAACAATGAGACCATTTTCCTGTATCATTCACAAACATCACAATCTTCCATCTTTTTTTGAGTGTCCTTCTTAGGTCCCAAATTCTTTGATAGTGCGCTTTCGAGCCCTATTTTACCGTTCTTTTCTGAGTGCGCTTTATAGCCCTCATTCTCATTTTTGGATGGATCAACTATTTCTTGGTCTGGTACATCCACCTTTTTTTTTTCTTTACAACGCTTACTATTTAAAGTCTTTTCCAAAACTTTAGTCGTAAGCATTGTAAAGAGGGGGGCAACTGTCATCACCCAATTTTTGGGTGACTCCCCAAAATATACCAAAAAATAACAAAAATAAAATAAAAAGGGTCGACATTGGTAGAAAAATCAATGTTGAAATTCTGAGTGTTTCCGCAAGAACGATCGTGTCTCTTTTGCCCCCAGGATAGAGGAAAATACAGATTTAAGACAAAAGTATTTTTTATCATCGGGAAAATCTGTATAAGAATTAAGTCGAGGGATATAATTATATTTTTATGGGCCAATTTGATTTAATCGTCGGCCAATTTTAAAATATAATTATGTTTGGGGAATTAATTGAGGGTCCAATTAAATGATTTAATTAAGTGCAAGGACTTAATTATACTTTAAGTTGGTCAAAATAATTTTATTAAGGGCTTAATCAGTGAAAAATCAAGTCCTTAAATTTAATTTGGGCTCAATTAAGAAGTTGGGAATTTTTGGAGGCTAAATGGAATTTTTCCAAGCTAATTATGCAAAATCAGAAGTCTAATTGGAAACAATTGAGAGTTTAATGGTCAATTGTGGGTCAAATGACATAAATTGGAAATCAAGGGCCAGAATAAAAGACAAGCAAAATTTAAGGATAACTCTGAATTTTTCACGGGGACATGATTGCAAAAAAAAAAAAAAAAAAAAAAGTTTTAGAACCAATTAGGGGTGCAATTGAGCTGACTAAAACTGAGGGACCAAGTTGATCTTTAGCCATCTCTGCGCATGCAAATCCAGGCACGCCACCCATGGGCATGCGTTCCCTGGGAAGTCCTAATTCCATTTTACGAGCAAACAGAAGGGGGACAGGCACGAAGTCCCTCATTCCATTTTGACTAGGGAAATGCAGGAGGTGATAGGGGGGCTGACAGAGGAAGGGTTGGTTTGCCGCTATAGATACTGAAGCTCGAGCAAACCACAAGGAGGAGGAAAACGAAAAAAGAGAGGAAAACGAAAAAAGAGAAGAAAACGAAAAAAAGAGGAAAACGAAAAAAAAAGAAAAACGAAAAAAAGAAGAAAACTGCATGCAGAGTTTTAGGAGGGACGAAAACGGAGAAAAAGAAAGTTAATATCTGCTGCAAAATAAGTTTCACGCAGGAAGAGGAATAAGTGGAAAGAAAACGAAGAGGAAAGAAACGTGAGGAGAGGGAAAATGAGGAAAAATATGGGCAGAAGCTTATGAAACAAAGGTTTGAAACAGAGGAGAGCTTTTGCTGAGCAAATGAAACAGAGAGAACGGCAAGAACAGAGAAAAATCCATTACAGCTCTTCTCTCTCCCCGATCGTCGTCTCTCTCTCCTCGCCAGCCACAACATCAACCAAGCTTACCTTCCCTTCATCATCACGAGCTCCAACTCCAGCAAGCTCATCCTCATCCTAACGCCATCAGCTCCCCCAATCTTCAGCTTTCTTCTTCGACAGAAAACAGAAGAGATAAAGACTAGGGGAGGAGACGAAGAGGAGAACTTAGGAAAATGAGTTTTGAAACAGAGGAGAGATTTGGCTGAGCAGGAAAAATCAGAAAGCACGGCAAGGAAAGAAGCAAAATCCATTACAGCTCACCTCTCTTCCCGATCGCCTCTCTCTCTCTACAGAAACAACCCCGGTTTGTTTCTCTCTCCACCGTTGGCAGCGTTTGGCCACCACAACTCCCTCACCACCGTGAGCTCCTCAACCACCACAGCTCAGTCATACTCTCCGGGAGCAGCCGCAGCTCAGGCGAAGGTGACAGCCCCGTCAACAGCACCAACAGGCCGAAACTTCAAAGACTCCCTCTGGCCACCACAGACCACCGTTCACGGCGAGACAACCACCACGACAACCACCTAGACCTCAGCTATCTGACCATACCCTCAGGTGACCCTCTCGCCGCAATTTGTGTTTTACTGTTTATCTTCAACCTCACGTCCCTGCATGCAGTGGAACGTGATCGTTCCACTGTTCATGCAGGGCCGAGATTAGTTTCTTGGGCCGGGCTTTTGTGCCCGGCCTGAGCATAGGAGTTGGGCCATCATTTCGGCCCAACTCCTCCTGTTTGGGCTCCCAGCCCACGTCGGCTGGGAGCCCAACCCACTTGTAGCTGGTCGTCGACCAAGCAGTCGACAAATTAACCAAAAAAATAAAAAATAAAAAATAAAAAAAAAACCTTTTTTTTTAAAAAAGAAAAAAATTCAAAAAAAAGGTATTTTGTTTTATTGCATACGGCCGAATTCCAAATTGTTTCTCATTGTATTTTAAAAAAATATGTTGCGTATTTTTCCATATTTTTAAAGTGAAAATTCGGATATCATAACCAGTTTATGATTAACTATTGGCATTCGGCCAAAATGTCAAAAATAATTTCACAATTATTTTGTCTTATCTATCACGGTGTAAAATTATACTGTAATGTACACCTATGGATAAATAAAAATAAGATTTTTAAAATACAAAGCAAAAATTCATTTTTAGTTAGTCTTTTATCTCTTAACGAGATAGAGATTCTCTCATGGAGAGAAATCTATGTCGAACTTTAGGAGAGACCAAAAAATATAATAATTGAGGAAAAACAATCAAACAACAATGCAGCTTGCCTTAGGTAGGGTGCACTAGGGGTGATGCGTCTTCCCTTGCACAATAAGTCTCCTTACCCTAGACTCAGTAGACCAATAGGTTCCTAGTAACCTTAATACTAGGTGGCGACTCCCAATAATTATAATCCTAATTTTCACGACTATAAAACCCCCACACATTCACCGCGTGCGTTGTCCCCGAATCCTCGGGGTGTAGGCGAGGCGCTGAGCGCGTCCCAAAATTGCCGTCGCGACATCAAGCATAATATTTCTTTACAGAGTCAGAATTCACAGGCCTAGCTAGATCTTCTCCATCCATTCTAGATAATAGCAAAGCTCCTCCTGAGAATGACTTCTTCACCACATATGGGCCTTCATAATTTGGGGCCCATTTACTCTGATCTTGCCCTGGTACAAACAATATCTTCTTTAACACCAAGTCGCCTTCTTGGAATTTTCGAGGTCGGACTTTCTTATCATATGCTTTGGCCATCCTTCTTTGGTATAATTGATGATGACAGATTGCGGCTAACCTCTTTTCACTGATCAAATTCAATTGTTCATATCTGACCTTGGCCCATTCTGCTTCATCTAGTTCGGAGTCTATCAAGACTCTTAGCGATGGGATTTCTACCTCTAGAGGCATTACCGCCTCCATCCCATATACCAACATGTATGGAGTGGCTCCTGTTGAGGTCCGAACTGCAGTACGGTATGCATGAAGAGCAAATGGCAACATTTCATGCCAATCCTTATAGGTGACTACCATCTTCTGAACAATCTTCTTGACGTTTTGTTAGCAGCTTCTACAGCACCATTCATCTTGGGCCTATAAGGAGAGGAATTTGAATGTTTGATCTTCCATTTAGCACAAAGTTCTGTTATCAACTTCCCATTGAAGTTTTGGGCATTATCGGTTATAATCTTTTCGGTGGCCCATACCGAGCATATCGGATCTCTCTCAATGAACTTCTTCACCACCTTCGTGTTACATGAGCAAATGATCCGACCTCTACCCACTTTGTAAAGTAGTCAATTGCCACGAGAATGAACCTGTGACCATTGCTGGCTTTTGGGTTGATAGGTCCAATCACATCGATCCCCCACATTGCAAAAGGCCATGGAGATAACAAGTTAAATAGAGGTATCGGAGGGGCATTCATTTTGTCCCCATAGATCTGACACTTGTGACATTTGCGGACATAGTCAATGCAATCCTTCTCTAATGTCATCCAAAAGTAACCAGCTCTTTGTATTTTCCTTGCCATCATATGTCCACTAGCATGGGTCGAGCAAATCCCTTCATGCACTTCTCGCAATGCGTTTCTAGCTTCAACCCCATCTAGGCATCTCAGCAAAGTCCCATCAGATGACCTCTTATATAAAACTTCTCCATCAAGGTAAAAATCCATTAGCATTGAATCTCCATATACGTCTATCTTCTTTACGCTCAACTCCAATGCAGTCTCTAAACCAAGAATACAAGCCTCATACTCGGTTGTGTTATTAGTGCACCGAATTGCAATTTGGTTGACACTGGGTATTGTTTCTTTTCAGCGATATTATCATCGCCTCGACTCCGTTACCACATATGTTCACAGCACCATCAAAGTACATAGTCCACCATCCGGGTTTTCCTTCCTCTACTGAAAACACATCCTCATCAGGGAAATCAAAGTCTAACGACTCATAATCCTCCATAGCATGGTCTGCCAAGTGATCAACGATGACACTCCCTTTTATCGCTTTCCTTGTCATGTACACTATATCATACTCGGATAGCAGAACTTGCCACCTAGCGATTCGGCTGGATAAATAGGGCTTTTCACAGATGTACTTCAACGGGTCTAATTTGGAAATTAACCACGTGGTATGATACAACATATACTGTCGCAGCCTTTTTGCAGCCCATGCTAATGCACAACATAACTTCTCAATCATAGTATACCTAGACTCACACTCCATGAATTTCTTGCTTAAATAATAGATGGCCTTTTCCTTCCTTCCTGATTCATCCTGTTGCCCAAGCACACATCCCATCGCTGTTTCAGTCACTGTTAAGTATAAAATCAATGGCCTTTTTGGTACAGGGGAACCGATAGAGGTGGTTTAAGCAAGTACTGCTTGATTTTCTCAAACGCTTCTTCACATTCTGCGTTCCAAATGCAAGGATTCTTCTTTCTCAATAAGCGGAAAATAGGATCGTTGGTTGTGGTTAAATTGGGATATGAATCGAGCAATGTAATTTAACCTTCCCAAAAATCCCTTACTTCCTTCTCGGTCTTCGGAGTCGGCATACCCTGAATAGCCTTTACTTTTTCCGGATCTACTTCTATTCCTTTGTCACTTACCACAAATCCAGCAACTTCCCGGACTTCACCCCAAATGAACACTTTGCGAGGTTAAGCCTCAATTGATATTTTCTTAACTCTGTCAAATAATTTCTTCAATATTTGGACATGATTCTCTCCTTTTCCGATTTAGCGATCATGTCATCCACGTATACTTCAATCTCCTTGTGCATCATGTCGTGAAACAAAGTCACCATAGCCCTTTGATAAGTGGCACCGAGCATTCTTTAACCCAAATGGCATGACTTTATAGCGAAAAGTCCCCATGGTGTAACAAATGTCGTTTTCTCCTTATCTTACTGCGCCATTTTTATCCGATTGTAACCTGAGAAACCATCCATAAAGGAATACACGTAACTACGAGTTGCATTATCAACTAACATGTCTATATGTGGTAAAGGAAAATTATCTTTAGGGCTAGCCCGATTTAAATCCCTAAAGTCCACACGGACTCGAATCTTGCCCTCCTTTTGGGTACCACTACTATGTTGGACACCCATTGTGGATATTTGACCACCTCTAAGAAACCAGACATTCCATTGCTTTTCAATCTCCGCCTTTACTTTGATCAAAACTTCTGGGTGCGTTCTTCTGAGTTTTTGCTTAATTGGTCTGCATCCCTCCTCCAATGGTAGCCTATGGACTACAATATTTGTATCTAGACCGGGCATATCCTCATAGGACCAAGCAAAAACATCTGTATAATCTCGAAGAAGTGCAATCAAATCTTCTCCTTCCTTTTGTGTGATCAAAGTTCCTACCTTGAGTTCTCTTTGGCTTTCTTCAGTACCCACATTTATGGTTTTAAGTTCCTCTTTAGCGGGTTTCCAAACTTGTTCGTGTTGCTCTAATAATTTTGTGAAGTCTTTAATGCTATTTTCATCACCATCTTCCTCTTCTACAGCTATTATGTGCTCTTTATAATTCGGCCATTCATTCTCAGTGCAAAGTGCAAGTGGTGTTGTGGAAGTTCCGCTTCGGGGTTCTGAAGCGGAAAATGAGTGTAAATGCACAAAATAAAAAATAAGAAAAGAGATGAACAAAAATGCATGATCTTCATAAAAATGCGATTCACAACAAACAAAGATAAAATCTGATTGGCGGTTAAGCCTTAAAAACAAAACAAACCAAAACAAATGTAGAAAACATTGTTCATTACATTACGAAAACCAATGGAGCTTCTTGGGTTTCCCAATTCGGAACTTCTCTCCTTGGCTAACTTCCGAATGCATGCATGGCGGTGCCTTCCTCTACGGTATAGATGGTCGATTGTGGTAGCTCTTCATCCCTTTTCCCGACCGAATCTTCTTAACAATGCTCGAACTTCCTCCTTTTCTACAGATATTTATGCTCATAGATGCCATCTTCGAAGAAAGCTCCTGTGTCTGGATCGGGTTGTATGACATATCTCGCCTTTGAAAATGAGAATCGATCGGAGGAATGACTAAACTCTCTTCTACAGGCTTCCTTCCCTCGATCCTCGCCATTCTTTTCTCTCTTCTTGCCAAGGCGACCACTGGTAATCTTCGTTTTAGGTTTATACCCGACCCAAATCTTTGTTCTGCGACCTTGACCTTGTTACCCCAACCCATTCGAGTTTCTTCTTTCTTTGCTCCAAATCGGACCGGCACCTTGTTCTTTAAGAGGCTTTTAGCGGCCATTTTAGTGGCCCCTGAGATCCTGGGTTTCCTTATTACGGTATTCTCCGGCACCCACTCGGTATTCACAACTTCAAATGCATGCAGGTTTCCATCCATACAATCTTCAGCTTCAATAAATGGGACCGCTACATTTTTCATCACGGATATGGCTTCTTCAGCCTTGATAGTGACAAGGACACCATTGGCAATGTACTTCAATCGTTGATGTAGTGAAGAAGTAACGACTCGGCGACATGTATCCATGGTCTTCCTAACAACATGCTATAAGAAGGGTGGATGTCCATCACCTGAAGGGTTACCAAGAAAGTTTGGGGACCTACGGCTAGCTCAACTTCGATTGCCCCCAACACTTGCCTCGGCGCACCATCATATGCTCTCACCGTAATCCCACTTGGATGCATGTGAGAAGGATCTACTGGCATCTCTTCCAGCATGTGTCTTGGCAACACATTTAGGGAGGAACCATTATCGATGAGAACTTTACCGATGAGACAATCCTTGCATCTGACCGTGATATACAAAGGCTTATTATGGCCAGTTCCTTCGGTTCCGAGTTCATCTTCAGTGAAATACAAATAATTTGATGCGTGAATCCTCCCTACCAGGTGCTCCATAGTCGTTTGCTCAATATTTTGCGGCACATAAGCCTCGTTCAAAACCTTTTGCAAGGCATTTCGATGAGGCTCAGAACTTAGTATCAATGACATGATGGAGATTTTGGCAGGGGTTTTCTTTAACTGATCCACCACACAGTGCTCACTATGCTTCATCAATTTCAGGAACTCATTTGTCTCTTCCTCCGTCACCGGTTTATTTACCTCTAACTCGTTTTCCAGATCCACTACCTCCTTACCCTTGATTTTCCTTTGTTTTTCCAACTCCGTGGGCGTGAAACAACGACCGCTCCGGGTCAAACCCCCTACCTCGGTTTGGCCAAAAGGAAATTCGGCATTTGGGGTAGCAGCATAATTTCCCGGCATTGCTTTATATTCCACCTCCTTTGCACATGCAGGCTTATATAGCACCAATCTCGGGAGTCCATTAGGTGTTGATTGGACCCTACACTTTTCTATCCCTGCTATCTCCTCAAGGTTTTCCCCATCCTCAATCCTTAACTCCCCTAGAGTCAACATCCTGGTGACCTTTTGACAGAACTCAATACATTCATCAATGTGATGCCCTCTTTGTTCGTGGAATGGGCAAAAGTCATTTCCGCCAATGTCATGATTAGTTGATCCCATCAAATGTCCAGATTGCACCAACATGTCGTATAATCTGGCCATGGTCACCTGGAGAGCCCTTACTTTGTTATCTTTTTCTATTGCATTCACCCCACTACTTCCCGCAACATGTTTAGGCAAAGGGTTCAAACTCACGTTGGGTGGATCCTCAATGGTGATCCATCCGATCTTAATCAATTGCAATACCTTTCTCTTAAAGGCTGCACAAGTCTCGATACTATGACCCGCATTACCAGCATGGTATTCGCAAGTCAGAATAGGATTGTGCCAGGCAAGGAAAGGCGGTTTCAAAGGGGGTAGTGGTAGGGGAGCAATATGTCCAATGTTTAGTAATTGGGCATATAACTCTTTTAGGGTCATGGGCAAAGGTGGTAGTTCTTCAGTTTGTGAATAGTCTCTTCTTTGGTAGTTATTTGGGCTACTTGTGGGGAATCTTGGGTAGAAAGGTTGGTTTGGAGTGGTGGGTTTGGAGAAGTTGATGTTGGTGGTTTGGGGGGTAGGTGTTTGGTAGCTTTTGTAATTCTTCTCTTTCCCCTTGTACCTTTCTTCCACATTACTCACCTCCACTTCTTTTCTCTTCCCAATGAAACCCGTCTTCTCTACGGGTTCCATAATTCTTCCATTCCGGATTCCCTGCTCAATCCTTTCGAAGAATCCGCATCGCATCAAAAAATGTTGAGCTGAGCTTCCCATCAGGTGCTCATAGTATGGAGCTTTGAGCGTGTTGGCAAGCAGGGTCACCATTTCGGACTCTATCAATGGAGGTTGCACATTGACGACTTGGTCCCTCCATCTTTGAGCATAAGTCCTTCAGGACTCTTGAGCTCCTTTCTCCATTGTCATCAAGCTTGTCCTATCGGGAGCAATCTCGAGGTTAAACTTATCTTGCTTGAAAAGCATCCGCCACATCGACCCACTTACGAATCCGGATGTTGTCCAACCTCATGTACCGGCTAAGGGTTGAACTCTGTCAGGCTATCCTGGAAAAAGTAGATTAACGATTTATCATCATGTATTACCTCTGCCATCTTGTTATAGTAAGAACGAAGATGGGTTTTGAGCATTCTATCCCACTATACTTGATGAATTCGGAACCCTGAACTTCAGTGGTATCACGATATTTGGCACTAAACATGCTTCATTGCCTCGATTGGATCGGATAGATCATTCCCTTCAATCGCTCTTAATCTTTCCTCCAATGCGGACCACTTGTCATATCCCGCATGGCTGAACAATCTGGAATCTTGCGGTTCCTCATCCGTTAAGTCCAATGTAATAGGAATTGGAATGGGCCTAGTGGGTTGGATTGTTTCTTGGGTGATCTCGACCTCGGAATATGGGGTGCCTCGGGACATTGAACTGCCGGTGGTGCTTCTTCCGTCTGAGTGACGTTCCTTCTCCATCTCTCGTTCTTAATACCCTTTCGAGCATCTTTGGTTAAACGCGCCACATCGTTGTGGACAGCTTCGAGGTCCTTCTGGTACGGAGATTTTGGCTCGATCCTTCCTTCGTTTTCCATTCTTCTTCTTAACCGGGTGTTGTGGATCTTTGTAGGGGGACCTATGTTTCGTGGTTGAGCTGTGTGTACATGAATGCATAAGCGAATGGAAGATGTATGTAGTAAGACGCAAATGCTTATATGAATGTATATGAAATGCAATGGGTTTCTCTTGCGAACAATTAATGGCCAAACACTTCATAGACAGGGATTTCTCATCACGTTGGCGTTAGAGTACTTGCATTGCGAGTTATTTACTTACGTTATATTCACCAAAAGACGAATTTACAGCAGAGACAAGTAACGCCCTTCTCATTGAATGGATAAGCTTGATACATTGTTTTGAAAAACACAAAAAGGACAAGCAAATTAAAATCTTTCATCTTCTCCCAAAGGTAGGAAAGCGAATCCACGGTTCTCAATTGACTCCAAGAAAGCATCGGTTTCAGCTAGATTTCGCCGATAACGGATGATGTCTCTCCCACATTTATAGCATTGTTCCTGATGACCGGCGTGCGTGGCGGCTTCATCCATTTGTTTGTCCATCTTGGACAGTTTTTCGATAGCGACAAGTTGGTTGTGTTCAAGGAAGTATTATTGGCATCAATCTGGTCCTTGTGCTTTTCTATCAATGCTAATTTTTCGGCTTGATGCTTTATCTTTACCCTCTCTTTGTCGAGCTTCATCTTCAGAGTTTTTATCTCATCCTCTTTGATCACCAACTCTGCTTCACCAATTTCATTCTTCATAAGTTCACGTGAGCGACTCTCCGACATCACATATTTCTTGTACAATTCTTCATGCTTTTCAATTCTGTCCATCAACTCGCACTGGACCTCTGCAAACTTCTCTTGGTAATATTCTATACTGTCTTGGCATTCATTATGTTCAGTCTTTAATGTGCTGAGCTCAGAGCAACTTTGCACCCATTTCTGATTCATTTCCGCTAATTCTTTTTCAATTCCCAATCTAGCATTTTCTTCCTCGACTATCTTCAACTCGAGTTTGGCTAATCTCGCATCCCTAGATTGTAGTTGTTCATCTAGAAATGCTCTCCTTCTATCACCTTCCCACACCATTTCTTCCATCATCATCTTGTCCCTTCTGGTCTTGTTCAATTCCATCTGAAGTTTTTCAATTTGTCTCTTCAATTCTTCTTCATTGTCAACCCTTTTCCTTTTAACAGACTCTTCAGCTTGTGGCGACTTCACTTCTCCATTGGTCGAGTCTGAGACAACCGAATCTCTCCATGTTGTATACCCTTCGCTTGTAGTTGGATTCTCCAAACCTTTTATTTCTACCAAAACAGATGCTTCCAGGCTTGCTTGATAGCTCTCATGACTTCTGGCGCAACAGAATCTTTAAACAAACCAAAAAACTGAGCAACCCTTTTTGTCCTTGGAATGAACTGCTTCCCCCATGTTGCCTTACCACAAGAGCTGGAGCATAACTTACATAACCTGTGATCCCTACCAATGGAACCCAACATTGTTGCCCACAGCTCATTAGAACATCCATTGCCTTGATCCACGGAGCCTTCCATTTGAAACCACCCCTTGGTAAGATTTCTAGTTTTTCTAACCAACCTTGGTTATCTAGATTTCCCCATTCGTCTTTTACCACTATTTCCAAAGGTTTTCGGTTAAACCACCAAAAATTATTGAAAATTGGTCTTTTTGTCTCAATATGGCTGACCATCCAGATATACAACAGTTGTGTGCAACACCTCATTGCCCCTTTTCCGGCTTTTCGGCAATGATTAAGTGTGATGATAGTCTCGGCTAGAATAGCGGCTACCGGATTGATCCGAGTATTCTCGTATTCCACATAAGCAGCAGCGGCTTCCAAACTTATTATGCCTATTTGGCTTGGAAATAGTACAAGGCCAAACATGCCCAAGGCAATCAGTCTCTCTCTTGCTAAACCGGACTTCCCTTCTAATTCACACTCTAGCAACTTCCATTTCAAACCCGCAGCATTTCTCTCAAAAAACCTTTCCAAACCAGAGATCCTGAGGAGTTTCGACAATTCATTTACAATATTGTCGCATCTCAAAGGAAAATAAACTCTATACAAGTTATTTGGAAATTCAGTCAGCAACCCATACTCCTCCATTGTAGGACATAGATCCATATTCCCAAAAGAAAATCGGCGATAATCTGGATCCCAAAAATGGACTAAAGCTCGTATTGCGGGGCTTAAAACCTCTACCCTTGCAATCTCCATTAAACGTCCGTACCTTCCAAAGAAGGCCTCTTTGTCCACATTCTGAAGATGAGTCATTAGCTTGCTGACCTCATTCAGGGTGCAATTCAGGTTCTTGATTGGTGGTAGAACCTCAGCACTACTCTTAATACAGTCTCCTTCGGTCAATTGTGAGGACTCAGAAATTTTCCCATATTCCATGATAGAAAGTCTAGTGGTGCTGGCCATTTTGTTCACAAGACCTGTAAAGCGAAAATGCTTGTTTAGGTTTATGTCATATGAAATGTATTACGGACCATACACCTTAACGATAGGTTCTAGTTCTTTTATGTGAGACATGGGGTAGGCTTACTACTTGGGCTCTAAAGAGGGTCTCTTGCTGTCCCAGTGATCACCTTCGTAAAGGCAATATGGGGTCTTAGCAGATAATGGGATGGTACGTATACCAATCACTATCATCTAAGCTCTCAGCAAAGAGTTGGGGTTTACACAAACTTAAACCTTGACTCAAGTCATAGGTAAGCTGCTAGTCCCCCACGTAACTTAAAGTTAGTGTGTGCTCTCAAAATAAATAAAAGTGATGCATGACGAGGCATATTATGATGACAGGATGAAAAGATGCATGCTAAAGCTTTTAAACAAATAAATAATTCATGGCAACATGAGAATAAATGAATAAATAAACACAAATAATTAACATATCATAAACAAACAAAATTATCAAGCTTAGTCCAACTTCCCCAGTGGAGTCGCCATTCTGTCGCACCCCAAAAATGGCTGGGAGCGCCGTAGCGACTGTTCCCCATGAGCGGGGAGTGATTATTAAATGTCAGGGATTATTTATTTTTTACAAAAGGAGTCGCCACCTAGTATTATGGTTACTAGGAAACCTAGTACTGGTCTTTCAGAGATTCTAAGGTAAGGGACTGGTTGCGTAAAGGGAAGGTTTTAGCACCCCTAGTACGCCCTACCTAAGGTAAGCTGCTTGATGTTTTTGTTTGTCTTATGATTGCTAAAATACAAAAAAAAAAATTACATGTTGACGATATATTATTTACGCCGAATATTTTGGATAGAATTTATCCAAACTCCGAAAAAATAATATGAATCACCGAAAAGTTTTTTTATATTTTTTTGAATATTGGCCAACACCCTTTGGATTTCACAAATATGTTGTAAAATCTCAAAATGCAAGAAATGATTTTTCTTCTAGCAAAATCCATGCTAAAACTCATTTTTCCCAAAACCCAAGATAATATATATTTTTCTTTAAGACAACAATTTTAAAATATGCTAGTGTATTGGCCTTATGCAACAAAAATAACACATTTTTTTAGATTTTTGTATATATAAAAAAAACAAAAATATTTTTATATTTTTTTTTATTATTTTTTATTATTTTTTATAATTTTGTATTATTTTATATATTATTTATATATATATATATATATTTCGAGGTGAGTGGCACTGCCGATCCACCTGTTTAATCTGAGTGGCGACCCAACCATTTTATGGGCGGGCTATAAGCCCGTCCAGCATGTCGGGTCGTGGCCAGACGTCGATCCGCAGTATGGCCCATAGCCAGGCGCCCGAGTGCGGCCGTGGCCGGACTGTAAATCGCCAGTGCAGGTCGTAGCCAGACGCCAGCGTGTGCGGGCGTGGCCGAGACGTTCGATGGATCCGGCCGTGGCCCAGACCCGACCCGACCCGGTTACCCTCAATAGTAACCGGGTTTCGTTTTTTTCGCAGGCAATTTGATGAAGATGTACAGTAAATTGCAGGTTTTCCAAGTATGAAGAAAAGAGAAATGGCTAATACCTGGATGTAGAGGATGTTGTGGGGATTCTTCTGGTCGTGGTGGTTTTTGAAATGGTCGCCTGTGCTCGCCGGAAATGGAGCTCGAAGTTGCCGGAGCTGTTGGCGTCGGTCGGGGTTGCTGTAAACGTCGTTGCTTCCTCTGCTCCCCGGAGAAGATGGTCGTGTTTCTGGAGTACGTTTAAAGCTTCTGGGGACGATAAGATGGCCGGAGTCGATGGTGGAGTGTGGCGGCGAGGTCGGTTTTCTTCAAACCGAGAGGGAAGCAGAGAGAGGGAGAACCAGCGGAGCTGGTTTTAGGAGCGAGAAGAGAAGGCAGAGAACAGGGGAAAAGAAGAAGAGAGAGAGAGGCTGTTTATGGTGACGATGAGGCAGCTCTTGATGAGTCAATGTGGGAGCCGAAATAGTTAAGTTTCGAGGAAGAGAAGGAGAGGAATTGGTGGTCTGTTTTTACAAACGGAGAGGCCGAGGGAGAGAACCAAGCGAGCTGTTTTTTTTTTGAAAGGGTCAGGGCCAAACCAGAGGTCGAGAGAGTGGATGAGACGATGGTTCTCGGATGTTCCAGACGGCCAGATCAAAGTCCCTTTCTTTGTGGAGTTTTTTTTTTTGCTGCCAGGGATCGATGGTTTTAGTCCGAGGAAGAGGGAGAAGGCTGCTTCCGTTCCTCAGGCCCCCGAGAGATCAAGCCAAGAAGCCAACTTCCAAAATCCCCCCGCTTTTTTTACGTCCCGTTCGGTCCCCAAAACCGGGGTCTCATGGCTCAAGGTTATTTTTGAAAAGTGGGTTTTGGGTGGCTCAAAGAAGATGGGTGGGTTGCTCAATATGCATGCTGAAAAATATGGGTTTTTGAGGGGCTCAAGTTTTGTTGCTTTTGGGTGCAAAATACATTTTGGTCCCTCAATTCATAACTCTTAATTGCACCCTTAATTGAACTTAGATTTATGATCTTGTGCAATTATGTCTTTGTGAAAAAAAAAATCCAAAGTTAACTTTAAATTTTGCGCACCTTTTTACTTTGGTCCTTGATTTTTATCTGTGCAATATAGTTCCTCAACCGACCGTAAAACTCTTAATTTGTTCGATTAGGTCCCCGATTTCGCTTAATTGGCTTGAAGAAATTCAAATTGATCAACGAAAAATCAAATATCATCAATTGAGCCCGAATTAAATTTAAGCACTTGATTTCTTGTTGATTAAGCCTTTAATAAAATTAAATTGATCAATTTCAAGTGTAATTAAGTCGTCAAGCTTAATTAAACCCTTCAACTGGTCCTAAATTAATTCCTGAATATAATTACGCTTTTATATTAACCAACGACTATATCAAATCGGTCCATAAAAAATATAATTATATTTTATGACTTAATTTATACGCGGATTTATCTCATAATAAATTACTTTAGCTTTGGATCCGCGTTTTTCTCATTTTTGGGCACAAAAAGGGTACAATCGATTTTTTCAAAAATGTCCAAAATTTTAACTTGATTTTTCTACCGACACCATCCTCCATTTTATTTTATTTTTTATTTTATTTTTCTGATAGTTTTGGGGCATGACCCAAAATTGGGTTACAACAATCGAAAACCAAAGACCAAAATAAAAAGGCGTGCACATTTAAGGTTGTTGTTGAAATTTTGACGGGGATACGATTGTGTAAAATTAAAAATTTAAAACTAATTGGGGGCGCGATTGAAACAATCAAACATTGAGAGACCAAATTGTATTTTTTTCAACACAAATTTGGCATGTCCTCGCCTTTGTTCGACACTGAACACTGAGCAGTGCGAGGAATAGCCTCAGCATCCCCTCGGCCCTCTGCAAAAATGCAGAGGCCATAGCACCCCTCAGCCCTCTGCAAAACGCAGAGGGCAACAACGCGCACACACGCAAAATGCATGCTTATTTCCTTATAAATACCATTCGTAGCATGCAGAGAAGAGGGGAGAAGTCTGCAGAGTAAGAGGGAGAGAAAAGAAAAACACAGTGGAGGAGAAAAGCAGAGGAGAATCACGAGAAGGAGAATTGACAAAAATAGGGTAAAAACTGGGAAATAGGGGATGAGCACAATGAATACATGCAAAAGCTGCATTGACAGCCACCCCTTTGTCTCCCTGAGCTCGTCTTCTCCATCTCCAACAGAGCACGCCGCAACCATCTCCTCTCTCTCAATTGACGACACGTTGTAGTGCTCTCTCTCTCCCCGACATTGCCTCTCTCTCTTTACAAACCACCACATTAAGCAGCCCTTTTCTCCTCCGTCCAGTCCCTTGCTATCCTCAAAATGCTCCCCAACATGGACCTAGGTCGTCTTCTCCATCTCTGGCGAGAGCTCTAGCAGTGACAGAGCACAACAGCAGCAGCCCACACGTCCCCTTCCGAATCCCATTCCGGCCACCACGGTCCACCATTTTCAACGCCACAACGATAGAGAGAACCACCTCTACCTCCTCTACCTGTAGGTGTTAGCAGGTATGCCTCTCGTCGTGGTCAACCATTTTACTGTTCCTTCGTCTTTAACCTTCGGCCATGCAGCGGGACGCAATTTGCATACTGCATGTACGTGGGAGTGGGTCGAGCTTTGTGCCCGACCCAAATCTTTTCTAGGTGGGCTTCCTGGACTGGAGGCCCATAAAAGGTGGGCTAGACGCCCACCTACATCCAGACCCACATATATCCAACACTTTGGGCTTCAACCCATGTTGGTGGAAGCCCGACCACACTCCTTCTAGGCTTCCGACCCATGAGGGCTTGAAGTCCAACTCACTAAGGCTAGGTTGTCAACCCACTGTGGTGACAACCCGACCTAGAAAAAAAAAGCACAAACATTAAACATACAAATTGACAAAAAAGTATTTTTACCACTATTGTTATTACAAAAAAATAAAAAATATAAAAAATGTATTTTTTTTGTGCATACTAATCGAATTCTAAAGCTTTCTCATTGTATTTTTCATAAAAAATATGTTGCATATTTTTCCATATTTTTTAAAATGAAAATTTGGATATCGTAACTAGTTTGTAATTATCCATTGGAATTTGGCCAAAATATCAAAAATAATTATAAATATTTTTGTTTCATCTATTAGGGTGTAAATTTACATTGTAAAATACACCTGTAGATAAATTTTCTTTTACTACGGTGTAAAATTACAATGCAAAGTACATCCGTAGATAAAAAGATTTTTACTACGGTGTAAAATTACATTATAAAGTACATCCGTAGATAAAAAAAAGCTTATAATCGTTGTTGTAACCCAATTTTGGGTCATGCCCCAAAACTATCAGAAAATAAAAAAATAAAAAAATAAAATGGGGGATGGTGTCGGTAAACTTTTTTGGATATCTTTGAAAGTTCGACCAACCTTTTGTTGTGCTTGGAAATGAAAAAACGCATATCGAAAGCTAAGGTAATTTATTGTGAGATAAATCCGCACATGAATTAAGTCATTAAAATATAATTATATTTTTATGGACCAATTTGATATAGTCGTTGGTTTGATATAGAAGCGTAATTATATTCATGAATTAATTTAGGTCCAATTGGAGAGTTTTAATTAAGCTTGACGACTTAATTATACTTTAATTGATCAAATTAATTTGTATTAAGGGCTTAGTCAATACGAAATCAAGTGCTTAAATTTAATTCGGGCTCAATTGATGATATTTGAATTTTCGTTGGTCAACTTGAATTTTTCAAGCCAATTAAGCGAAATCGGGGACCTAATTGAACAAATTGAGAGTTTTATGGTCGATTGGGGAACTATATTACACAGATAAAAATCAAGGACCAAAGGTGCGCAAAAATAAAGTTAACTTTGAATTTTTCACAAGGACACAATTGCACAAAATCATAAATGTAAGTTCGATTAAGGGTGCAATTAGAGGAATAATAAATTGAGGGACCAAACTGTACTTTACACTCAAAAACAACAAAACTTGAGCCACTCAAAAACCCCACTTTGAAGACAAAACTCTCAACCATCCACATGGGATTTTGGAGTTAAAAGACAAAAACATTGAGCTACCCATTTTTCTTGAGCCATGAAAAACCCATGTTTTGAGAAAAAAAAACATACCATTTGTTTTATACCTGTCGCATATAAAAAAGACGGGGGGGTTTCATTTTGGGGGGATCTGGGTTTTGTCTGCTCCCACTCGGTCGGTTCTCTCTCACTCACGGCAACCAGGGTCTCATCTTCCCTCTCGGCACGCTCTCCCTCTCGCTCTCGGCAAGCTCCCTTTCGTTTTCAAAAAAACAGACCACCATAGAACCACCATCACGCCCTCTCTCTCGACCTCTGCTTCTCCTCTTCCTCCCGTGCCTCTGTCTCCCTCTGCCTCTCGGTCTGTAAGAAGAGAACAGACCACCAGCCCTCACGCCTTCCCTCGAGTTGAAGAAACTCCACCGCCAATTACTCTTCAACATCACCTCATAACCACCCTCACTCGAGCTCGGGACCTCTGTTTCTCCTTCACGAAAACAGTCCACCATCACCCCTCTCTCTCTCCTAAAATCCGTCCCTGTTTATCTGCCCCGTTCGACCAGCCACTCGAAGCTCCTTCCTCTCTCTCAATCTCCACCTCAGACTATCGAGAACCAGCCCTGACGTCGCCAGAGACATCCACTTCACGCCAGGCATCTCACCATCATCTAAGGCGAGGCAAAGGCAGAGCAGCAATGACGTTTTGTAGGTGCAGCCCGTGACTTCCAGCCCATTTTCCGGCGAGCTCAGGCCACCATTCCCGATTCCACCACGACAGGAAGAACCACATCAACGCCCTCTACACGAAGGTATTAACAGAATCTCCATTCATCGCACTTGAAAATCCTGTTTTTCTACTGTTCATCGTCTCCTTCGGTGCAAAAATTTTACTGTAGCCAACCGGGTCGGGTCGGGCACAGGCCCGACCCGGTCCCGCGAGACGTCTGGGCCACGGCCCAGACCCGAGACGTTTGGGCCACGGCCCAGACCCGAGATTCGTCTGGGCCACGGCCCAGACCCGAGATTCGTCTGGGCCACGACCAGATCAATTCAAGGTGAGTTGGCGACTCAGATTTAAATAGGGTGAATTGGCGATCCATTCACCCAAAATAATATATATATATAATAATAATATAATAAAATAATAATATAAAAAATATACAAAATAATAATAATAAAAAATATATATGTAAAAAATATTTTTGTTTTTTTTTATAAAAATCTAAAAAATGTGTTATTTTTCTTGCATAAGGCCAATACACTAGCATATTTTAAAAATTGTTTTCTTTTTTAAAAAAAATAATAAAATAAACTATGTATTGTCTTTGGTTTTGAAGAAAAATGAATTTTAGCATGGATTTTTGCTAAAAGAAAAATCATTTCTTGCATTTTGAGATTTTACAACATGTTTGTAAAATCCAAAGGGTATTGGCCAATATTCAAAAAAATATAAAAAAACTTTTCGGTGATTCATATTATTTTTTTCGGAGTTTGGATAAATTCTATCCAAAGTATTCGGCGTAAATAATATATCGGCAACATGTAAATATTTTTTTAGATATATTTTAGCAATCATAAGACAAACAAAAAACACCAAGCAGCTTACCTTAGGTAAGGCGTACTAGGGGTGCTAAAACCTTCCCTTTACGCAACCAGTCCCTTACCCTAGAATCTCTGAAAGACCAGTCATAGGTTTCCTAGTAACCATAATACTAGGTGGCGACTCCCTTTGTTGCAAAAAAATAAATAACCCCCGACGACAGTTAATCTCCCCCACTCATGGGGACCAGTTGCCACGAGCGCCGCTCCCATCCATTTTTGGGGTGCGACAGAATGGCGACTCCACTGGGGACTTTGGACTAAGCTTGATAATTTTGTTTGTTTATGATATGTTAATTATTTGTATTTATTCATTCATTTATTCTCACGTTGCCATGAATTATTTATATATTTGTTTAACAGCTTTAGCATGCATCTTTTCATCCTGTCATCATAATATGCCTTGTCATGCATCACTTTTTATTATTTGGAGAGCACACACTAAACCTTAAGTTACGTGGGGGACTAGCAGCTTACCTATGACTTGAGTCAAGGTTTAAGTTTGTGTAAACCCCAACTCTTTGCTGAGAGCTTAGATGATAGTGATTGGTATACGTACCATCCCATTATCTGCTAAGACCCCATATTGCCTTCACGAAGGTGATCACTGGGACAGCGAGAGACCCTCTTTGTTGTAACCCAATTTTGGGTCATGCCCCAAAATTATCAGAAAATAGAAAATAAAAAAAATATAAAAAAATAAAAATAAAAAATAAAATAAAATGGAGGATGGTGTCGGTAGAAAAATCAAGTTAAAATTTTGGACATTTTTGAAAAATCGATTGTACCCTTTTTGTGCCCAAAAATGAAAAAACGCGGATCCAAAGCTAAAGTAATTTATTATGAGATAAATCCGCGTATAAATTAAGTCATAAAATATAATTATATTTTTTATGGATTAATTTGATATAGCCATGTTGGTCTGACATAGAAGCGTAATTATATTTTGGAATTAATTTAGGTCCAATTGGAGAGTTTTAATTAAGCTTGACGACTTAATTATACTTTAAATGGATCAAATTAATTTTATTAAAGGCTTAGTCAATAAGAAATCAAGTGCTTAAATTTAATTCGGGCTCAATTGATTATATTTAAATTTTCGTTGATCAATTTGAATTTTTCAAGCCAATTAAGCGAAATCGGGGACCTAATTGAACAAATTAAGAGTTTTATGGTCGAAGGGGGAACTATATTGCACAGATAAAAATCAAGGACCAAATGTGCGCAAAATAAAGTTAACGTTGAATTTTTCACAAGGATATAATTGCACAAGATCGTAAGTTTAAGTTCAATTAAGGGTGCAATTGGAGAAGTAACAAATGGAGGGATCAAACTGTATTTTATACCCAAAAACAACAAAACTTGAGCCACCCGAAAAACCCCACTTTGAAGACAAAACTCTCCACCATCCACATGGGATTTTGGAATTTAAAGACAATGACATTGAGCCACCCATTTTTCTTGAGCCACCCGAAACCCATGTTTTGAGAAAAAAACATCCCGTTTGTTTAACCTGTGGCATTTAAAGAAAGAAAGAAAAGGGGAAGCAGGGAGGAGAAACGTGAAATTTGTTTGAAATTTTTGGTTTTCGGTTTCACCGATTCCTGGGGGCATTCGGTTTCATTTGTTGAGTCTTCACCTTCATCTCCCAAGGAGGTTTTCCGCTCTCTCTCTCCTAAGACCAGCTCGTCTGGTTCTCTCCCGGTTTCCCTCTCGGCACCAAAAAGGAAGAACATCAGCGCCAGCCACCCCCCTCCGTCTCGCCTTCCACACGGCCAAGGCTTCCTCCTGATAACCACCTTCATCACGCCCTCTCAGCATATGTTCTTCTCTCCCAAAGAAAGCCACCTCGACGTCTTTCTCGTTTAAAACCAGACCCCTGTTCTTCTTGCTCACCCTCGGCCAGCCAAGCACCGCCCACCAGCGACTGCCATCGTCCCTCTTTCGCATCACCGTGAGTAGTCTCGCAGCCCCAGAAACTCCTCCACCATCTCAGGCAAGGAGAGAGACAACAACAGAGGCGATACCGACAGCCCCTGCAACAAGCTCCGACGACTTCAAGTCCATTTTCCGGCGAGCACAGGTGGCCATTTCGAAAACCACCACGACTAGAAGAATCACCACAACATCCTCTACACCCAGGTATCAACCATTTCCCTTTTCTTCATACTTGAAAAATCTGTATATAATTGTGCACTGTACATCGTCTTCGAAATCTGCAAAAACGCTCGATTCTCGTTGAGGGTAATCGGGTCGGGTCGGATACGGGCCACGGCCGGACCGTGATTCGCTGAGCCATGGCCAGACGGCTAATAAAAGCTAGGTTGCACTGACCAGAGTCATTGAGTCGTGGCACTAAATTAGAAAGGGTGAATGTGCGACCAATCCACTCGAATATAATATATATATAATAATATAATAATATAATATAATAATAATATAACAATGATATAATAATCTAAATAATAATAAAAAAATATAAAAAATAATAAAAAATATAAAAAAAAACATAAAAAATATTTTTATTTTTATAAAAAAAAAATCTTAAAAAAATGTGTTATTTTTCTTGCATAAGGCCAATACACTAACATATTTTAAAATTGTTTTCTTAAAGAAAAATATATATTATCTTGGGTTTTTGAAGAAAAATGAGTTTTAGCATGGATTTTTGCTAAAGGAAAAATCATTTATTGCATTTTGAGATTTTACAACATGTTTGTAAAATCCAAAGGGTATTGGCCAATATTCAAAAAAATATAAAAAAACTTTTCGGTGATTCATATTATTTATTTTTCGGAGTTTGGATAAATTCTATCCAAAATATTCGGTGTTTTTCGGAGTTTGGATAAATTCTATCCAAAATATTCGGTGTAAATGATATATCGTTAACATGTAAATATTTTTTATATATTTTAGCAATTATAAGACAAACAAAAACATCAAGCAACTTACCTTAGGTAGGGCGTACTAGGGGTGTTAAAACCTTCCCTTTACGCAACCAGTCCCTTACCCTAGAATCTCTGAAAAACCAGTCATAGGTTTCCTAGTAACCATAATACTAGGTGGCGACTCCCTTTGTTAAAAAATAAATAAATAAATAAATAATCTCCCCGACACATAATAATCTTCCCTGCTCATGGGGACTAGTTGCCATGACGCCGCTCTCCTACCATTTTTGGGGTGCGACACTCTTTAGAGCCCAAATAGTAAGCCTACCCTATGTCTCACATAAAAGAACTAGAACCTATCGTTAGGGTGTATGGTCCGTAATACATTTCATATGACATAAACCTAAACAAACATTTTCGCTTTACAGGTCTTGTGAACAAAATGGCCAGCACCACTAGACTTTCTATCATGGAATATGGGAAAATTTCTGAGTCTTCACAATTGACCGAAGGAGACTGTATTAAGAGTAGCGCTGAGGTTCTACCACCAATCAAGAACCTGAATTGCACCCTGAATGAGGTGAGCAAGCTAATGACTCATTTTCAGAACGTGGACAAAGAGGCATTCTTTGGAAGGTACGGACGTTTAATGGAGATTGCAAAGGTAGAGGTTTTAAGCCCAACAATACGAGCTTTAGTCCATTTTTGGGATCCAGATTATCGCCGATTTTCTTTCGGTAATATGGATCTATGTCCTACAATGGAGGAGTATGGGTTGCTGACTGAATTTCCAAATAACTTGTATAGAGTTTATTTTCCTTTGAGATGCGACAATATTGTAAATGAATTGTCGAAACTCCTCAGGATCTCTGGTTTGGAAAGGTATTTTGCGAGAAATGCTGCGGGTTTGAAATGGAAGTTGCTGGAGTGTGAACTAGAAAGGAAGTCCGGTCTAGCAAGAGAGAGACTGATTGCCTTGGGCATGTTTGGCCTTGTACTATTTCCAAGCCAAATAGGCATAATAAGTTTGGAAGCCGTTGCTGCTTATGTGGAATACGAGAATACTCGGATCAATCCGGTAGCCGCTATTCTAGCCGAGACTATCATCACGCTTAATCATTGTCGAAAAGCCGGAAAAGGGGCAATGAGGTGTTGCACACAGCTGTTGTATATCTGGATGGTCAACCATATTGAGACAAAAAGACCAATTTTCAATAATTTTTGGTGGTTTAGCCAAAAACCTTTGGAAATAGTGGTAAGAGACGAATGGGGAAATCTAGATAACCAAGGTTCGTTAGAAAAACTAGAAATCTTACCAAGGGGTGTGCTTGACCGCTATTTATGATCGGCTTGTTTTAACTCACAAGTGCATGAGTGTGCGATGTAGCAATTAACTTCGGTAAGATCGAGGTCATATCCACAGAGAGCTAGATTTATAAATTAAGCTAGGTAACAACAAAAATATTTTAGGAGAATGATGAATGAATTTGTTTTCTAAGATAAAAGAGAGTCATTAGATTTAAATGATAAGAAAAGGTAAGTCTTGGTTCCAAATCAATTTTGATGGTGATGTATTGGTGAATCCTTCAACATATATAAGATAACTCAACCTAATATCAACGATGGTGATATTAGGTCGGAAGATATTACAATGAAGATCTAAAACATGAAGATGATTATTGCTTAAGAATAAACGAGTGTTTTCATATTAAGTAAGACATTGAATCAAGCAATCTCTATACCAAAACTAAGTTTTGTTCATAAAAATTCAAGATTATAACATTACTTAGATGATTTCTAAAATTTCTTTGCAATAACAAAACATTCATGAAGAAAAAGTGAAGATAGACATTAAGATTCATTCATATCTTAAAGAACTCACCTCATCCTTGATTTGGATCCAAGAAAGAGATTAGCCAACCATAATTATATATAAAAACACTTTAATAAACATGAAATAACCTGAATCAAATTGGAATAATAAGTTTTACAACTAAAATAAAACTGAAATCTAAAACAAGAAGAACAAAACACAATCTCGGAAAATATTGCAAGACAGATTTGAAGCTAACTTGGACTGCAATTTAACCCTATTTCTGAGCGTTTTTTGGAGAAGGCTATTAGACACATATTTATAGCCCTTTCTGTTATCTTTCCAGAACATTAAAAAACATATAATTTGGATATTGGAGTCAAAAGATATTACCGACACGCCGAAAGGTGTTCTGGAAAACTTATTATGTTGGCAACTTGGAGCATATTCTTGTGCCTGATTTGATGCCAACTTTGTACTGCACTTTACCCCACTTTAGAAACGTTTTCTGGAGACAGCTATTAGACACATAGTTGTAGGCCTTTCTGTTAGCTTTCCAGAACATCAACAACCATACAATTTGGATCTCGGAGTCAAACGTTATGACTGAAACTCCGAAAAGTGTTCGAAAAACTTATTATTTCGGCAACTTGTAGAGGATTTTTGTGTCCGATTTTCTTCCTCATTTTTAGCTGAATCTTTCTTCTTTTTGATCCAAGATAAAGTAACAATCTTTCCTCCAGCTTTCCATAGATTTCTCCTCCAATTCTTTCTTCCAAATTTCGACATTTAAATTTCCTGAAATAATTCATTTAAGCTCAAAAACTTGTCGAAACATTAAAAGAAATTCATTACTAAAAAGCACATCAATTATTATAAAATCCCAAATAAAAATAATAAATACATATGTAAAATAAGAGATTTAACAATATTTTTGATGCACAATCACACCCCAACTTAGATTTTGCTAGTCCTCAAGCAAAACAAAACATAAAACCGTTGAAATAAAAATAATAATAACCATAATTAGATTCGACTCATTACACTTAAAGGACCTATCATGCAAACATTGGTATCTTCAACTTGGTGTGTACACAATAGCGAATAAAGAAAAATAAACATACTCACATTCTCTAAATCAAATATCCATACAAAATTCCAAATTCAATCGTATTTATCATGCAACCAACATAATTAATTCATGCGAAAACTCGACTTGTAATCTTCCCTTCTTTCCACTACAAACAAGGTAGCAAACTAGAGAAATAACTATCTATATATATTTTTTTTTATTTTTTTTTTTTTTTGTGTGAACTTTATTTGTTCTTTTTCTTTAAGTGGTCACTTCCCTTTTGACGCGAATACAAACATTTGTGATGAATGCACCCGGTTACTCACAAAGTCACACACTTAAAGTGCTTTGCATACTCATATTTATAGCTGCCGTTTGACGTAAAGATAAACATTTGTGATGAATACCCCTAGTTCTTGAGCAACTCAAACATTGGAGTAGGTTGAACTTTGCACACATCTATTTATTTAATTATTACTCTATTTACTTAAACCTTGTTTAGGACTAGATTAAAAGGGATGATCACAAGTAAAGCATCACACTCATCTTTTATGCATGATCACACAACTCGCACAATTTTTTAAGGAAAGATGTACTTCAATAATCTTAAAGAAAAACAAAATATGTTATATCTTGCTTTATAAGATATTATCTATCCCAAATTAAAGCATGCAATGTTCAACACAATAATGAATCCAAAAATGTAATGCTGATCCTAATTAAGTCTCACTCACATACAAATGCATTTTTTTCTTTCAAACAACATGGCCATCTCGGACATTCAACACAATCAAATATCCAAAATTAAGTTTTAAATTATCCTTAATTAAAAAAATAAGAATAAAGATTAGAAAACTATTACTCCCTTTTTTTTTCAAGGATGAATGTCTGATTGAATTGGACATGAGCTGACTTCTTGCTTGAGCTTTTTTTCTTCTTCTTTTTTTTAACCTGCATATCACAACTAAAAGAAAATATCAAACCAATTTTTTTTTTTTTTTGAAAATAAAACAAAACCTCATACCCCCCAACTTAAAATAATGCATTGTCCCTAATGCATGAACAAGTAAACAAGAGTTGGAAGAATAAGAGAGAGAGAGAAAAAAAACAAAAAAATAAAAATAAATAAAAACACATTAATTCTGATACTGCAATGGCATTGGATCATCAAGATCCAATGTCTCAACTTCAGCCACAAAGTTTTCAAGATAAGGTTTCAATCGATGACCATTTACTGTGAAAACATTTCCATTCTTATGATTTTCTACCTCAACAGCACCATGCTCAGAGATGGATTTAATCACAAATGGACCAATCCATTTTGTTCTCAACTTCCCAGGAAAAAGATGTAATCGTGAATTATACAAGAGAACCTTTTGACCAACATGAAAGGATTTTCTAAGAATATGTTTATCATGCAAAGTTTTCATCTTATGTTTTGAAATTTTTGCATTTTCGAATGCATCATTTCTCAACTCCTCTAATTCATCCAATTGAAGTTTTCTATTTTTCCCAATCTCATTTTCATTGTCATTGAATTGCCGAATGGCCCAATATGCACGGTGCTCAATCTCAACAGGGAGATGACAAGGCTTTCCATAAACTAGCCTATAAGGAGACATTCCTAAAGAGGTCTTGTAAGCAGTGCGATATGCCCACAAAGCATCGACTAGTCGTAAGGACCAATCTTTACGGTTTGGGTTGATTGTTTTCTCTAAAATATTCTTGATTTCCCTATTTGCCAACTCGGCTTGGCCATTAGTGCAATGGGTGATAAGGAGTACTGACCTTGTGAATCACACCATATTTTCTCATCAAAATCCCAACAGGCTTGTTACAAAAATGTTTTCCCCATCACTAATCATAGCCCTGGGCATGCCAAAACGAGAGAAAATATGTTCTTTCAAGAATTTGACCACAACTCGATGGTCATTGGTTCGAGATGCAATGGCCTCCACCCATTTAGACATATAATCAACAACAACCAGGATGAATTGGTAACCAAATGAACTTGGAAAAGGTCCCATGAAATCAATCCCCCAACAATCAAATATTTCCAAAACAAGAATGGGGTTAAGGGGCATCATGTTACGCCGAGTGAGGTTACCTAGGCGTTGGCATCGATCACATGCAACACAGAAGGCATGGACATCTTTAAACATGGTGGGCCAATAAAAACCACACTGCAAGATCTTGGCAGTGGTTTTCTTGGAAAAGAAATGCCCACCACAGGCTAATGCATGACAAAAATTAATGACACTTGGAATTTCATGATCAGGGATGCACCGCCTAACAATTTGGTCAGGCAATATTTAAATAGGTAGGGGTCATCCCAAAAAAAGGTACGCACGTTGCGCAAGAATTTATGTTTGTCAAGTTTAGACCAATGAGAAGGAATCTGACTTGTGGCTAGGTAATTTGCTATGTCGAGCATACCATGGAGAGCCAATGTTGGAGACATTACCCGCAAAAATAAATTTTCATCAACAAAGAGTTCATTTATTGGAGATTCATCTACTATGTTCTCATAGCTTGAAAGACGGGATAAATGATCGACCACTACATTCTCTACTCCCTTTTATCTCGAATTTCAAGGTTAAACTCTTGGAGTAGGAGGATCCATCGCATCAAGCGTGGCTTGGAATCTTGTTTTGTGAGCAAGTATTTCAATGCTTGCATGATCGATGAAAACAATAACAAGAGATCCAAGCAAATAAGACCGAAACTTATCTAAAGCAAATACCACGACTAAGAGTTCTTTTTTAGTTGTAGTGTAATTCAATTGAGCATCATTCAAAGTCTTGCTAGCATAATAAATTACATGAGGTTTCTTATCTTTTCTTTGCCCTAAAACAGCACCTATTGCAAAATCACTAGCATCACACATCAATTCAAATGGTAAAGACCAATCAGGAGCTTGCATGATTGGTGTAGTGGTCAACAACCCTTTAAGCTTTTCAAAAGCTTCTTGACATTTTGATGTCCAATCAAATTGGGCATCTTGTGACAACAAGTTACACAATGGTTTGGCAATGGTACTTGAATGAATGAATGAATCTTCGGTAAAAACCAAGCATGTCCTAAAAGGATCTCACATCTTTCACGATCCTGGGGTAGGTAATTTTGAATGACTTCAACTTTTGACTTATCTACCTCTATCCCTTTTGAAGAGACAATGTGACCTAAGACAATGCCATGTGTCACCATAAAATGACATTTCTCCCAATTAAGTACAAGATTGCTCTCCTCACACCTTTCAAGAACTTTTTCCAAATGCATTAGACACAACTCATAAGAATCCCCATAAACTGAAAAAGCATCCATGAAAACTTCCAAAAAATTTCCACCATGTCACTAAAGATACTCATCATACACCTTTGAAAAGTGGCTGGTGCATTACACAAGCCAAAGGGCATTCTTCTATAAGCATAGGTACCAAAAGGACAAGTGAACGTGGTTTTTTCTTGGTCTTCTAATGAAATCTCAATTTGGTTGTAACCTGAGTATCCATCAAGAAAACAATAGAAAGCTCTTCCTGCTACTCTTTCAAGCACTTGGTCTAAAAATGGAAGAGGAAAATGGTCCTTCCTAGTCACCATGTCCAACTTACGGTAATCAATGCACATACGCCATCCAGTTTGGATTCTAGTTGGCACTAGCTCATTATTTGCATTCTTCACTACCGTGACTCCAGATTTTTTAGGGACACCTTGGGTTGGACTAACCCATTTTGAGTTTGCAATGGGATAAATGATACATGCATCAAGTAGCTTAAAACCTTCACCTCTCACTACTTCCTTCATGGTTGGGTTCAATCGTCTTTGCATTTGCCTCACAGATTTAGCCTTTTTTTAAAGATAGATTCTATGTGTACATAAAAGAGGGCTAATTCCTTTCAAGTCAATAATTGTCCACCCAATTGCTTTCTTGTGTTTTCTCACCACTCTCAAAAGCTTTTGTTCCTGCTCTATGCTAAGTTTTGATGAAATCACAATAGGATATGATTCATCTTCCCCTAGAAATGCATACTTAAGATCACTCGGTAAAGGCTTCCTTTCTGGCTTATAAGGTTGAACAAGAGATGTCTCAACTTTCACTTGGGCTGAAATCAAAGGCTCAAACAATGGAGTCCATTGACCTGTTGACATAATAGGCATTGGATCTAGATATGTCTCGAGTTCTCTTACTTCCTCATCAACACATTCCAAAGAACAAAATCTTTCATCATGAATTAAAGTTCTCTCTAATGGATCCTTTATCCCTTCTCTCTCAAAGTGTTCTTGACAAAGCAGTTTGAATCAAATCCACCTCTCTAATGTCCTCATGTTCACCAATTTGTTTGGAAATATTGAAAATATTCATCTCCAATGTCATATTTCCAAAAGACAATTTCATCACCCCATTCCTACAGATTAATTAAAGCATTGGATGTAGCTAGGAAAGGTCTACCTAAGATGACTGGGATGGGAGCATTAGAACCTTGAACAGGTGAGGTGTCTAACACTACAAAATCAACAGGAAAGTAGAATTTATCTACTTGGATCAATACATCCTCAACAACACCCCTAGGACTCTTGATTGACCTATCGACTAATTGAAGGGTGATTCGAGTAGGCTTGATTTCCCTAGACCTAATTGTTTGTAAACAGTGTAGGGTATTAAATTCACACTTGCTCCTAAATCCAACAAAGCTTGGTCTATCTTATGACTTCCAATAATGCATGAAATGGTGGGACAACCAGGATCTTTGTATTTGGGAGGGGTCTTGAACTGGATGATGGCACTGGCATGTTCAGTTAGAAAGGCTTTTTCTTTCACATTCAATCTTCTTTTGACTGTGCATAAGTCCTTAAGGAACTTTGCATAAGATGGGACTTGTTTAATTGCATCAAGGAGTGGAATGTTTACCTTTACTTGTTTGAACAATTCATAGATTTCGAGTTCATAAGATCATGTTTAGATTTTCCTAACCTTTGTGGAAATGGTGGTCTAGGAACAAATTCTAAATCACTCACTTTGCCTCCATTTTTTGTTGAATCATCTCCTTTCTCACTCTTCTCTCTCTCATTTATCTCACCTTCTTTCTCACTCAAGCTTTCATTTGTCACTTGTGTTTTGATTCCTTCTTCACTTTCCCTAGATTTCTCCTCCACAATTCCTTTAGGAATCCCAAAACCTATAGCTTTGTCAATAATCTTTCCACTTCGAGAGTGCTTGATGGCTTGGATTTGTTCATGGTTTGAGGATTCACCGGGTGAGGATTCACTTATATGCATCTGACCTCTAGGATTTGGCATTGGTTGAGCTGGGATTTTTCCCTTCTCTTGAATGCTTAGTGATTGAGTCAACTTGGTTAGTTGACTTCGAATGTCATCTAAGGTCCTATTGGTCTGATCTTGAAATTTGTTAACTTGGTTGTTGATTCCTCCTTGTGTTTGCATGAACTGTTGAAGAGTATCCTCTAGGGATCTCTTATGAGGGGGTTGGTATGTGTTATGTGTGGGAGCATGAAATGGTTGGGGTGGAGGTTGAAATGGTTGGGGTGGAGGTTGAAATGTTTGAGGTACTGAAGAGCCCTCATTTCTCCATCCAAAATTTGGGTGGTTCCTCCATCCAGGATTATAAGTATCAGAGTAGGGATTGCCTGCTTGGTTTGAAAATGGCTTTCTAACATTACTTGAATCAGAAGTTTGGCCATATAACACCTCCTTGAAAGCTGGAATAGTAGGGCACTCATTTGTCCTATGCCCTTTACCCTCACAAACAATACAACTTTCCTCTTGTTGTTCACTTATGACATGCACTTTTTTAATCTCAAGAGACTCTACTTTTCTAGCCAATGAGGCTAATCTAGCATTAAGGTCATCAGTCTCTTTCAATTGGAACCTCCCACTTGAATGAGAAACGGTGTTTCTAGATTCAACTTGAAGTGGGAGAGAAGTTTCCCATTGCTTTGTGTTTTCAGCCAATTGATCAAAAAAATCAAAGGCTTCACTTGGTTCTTTGTCATAAAACTCACCATTACACATGGTTGACACTAGCTTCTTAAAATCTGCGGTAAGAGAGTCATAGAAGAAACTCACTAACCTCCACATCTCAAAACCATGGTGGGGACAAGCATTCAACAAGTCTTTAAACTTTTCCCAAGCTTGGTGAAATGACTCATTTGGACTACAAGAAAAATTCATCATTTGACGTTGTAAGTCTGCTTGTCCTATGAGTGGGGAAATATTTTTCAAAAATTCAGCTTGCATTTCTCTCCATGTACCTATAGACCTAGGGCGCAGGGAGTTTAGCCAAAGCTTGGCTTTATCCTTTAGAGAGAATGGGAACAATTTAAGTCAAATGGTTTCCTCCGTGCATGTTCTATCAATAAAGGTATTGCATACTTCTTCAAACTCCTTAATGTGTATGTATGGATTTTCAGAATCCATACCATGAAATGTGGGAAGAAGTTGAATCATGCCCGGTTTCAAATTGAAAGCTTGTTGGTTAAGAGGCAATATAATACACGAAGGTGTACTTTGTCTTGCCGGGTGAAGATACTCTCGAAGGGTTCGAAAATTAGGTTGATCATTGAATTGTGGAGGTCCATTACCTTGAACACTCCCTTCACCCTCTATATCTTCAACATTAGCCATGATGGAATACAATATGACAATTATATGAATATGAAAGGAAAAGAGAAAGAAAAACAAGATTGCAAATAAAAGTAAATGAAACGTAAAAGATAAAGTAATAGCTGGAAAAAAAAAATACAACAAATTTGGAAATACACACTCTAACTAATAAGCAATATTAACAACAATAAACATTAAAAGATAATTATAACAAGCATGAATAAAAGAGCGTAATACTGGCCAAGAACTTAAAACAATAAATATTAGATAAAAAAGCATAACAAAATAAAATAAAATAAACAAGAGCGGTTGAACCAACCATAATCCAATAATTAGTAGTGCGAGTCCACAGTCCAATATCCGTCTACAGTCCAATATCCAAAAAGCTGAGGTCAATTTTATTTTATTTTTACTTTTTTTGTTAGGCGGTTAGACCAGCCATTTGAGTTTTTTATTTTGTATATTTTTTCCAATAATCAAAACTAAATTTGTTACCTTTGCTTGCTAGCTCCGACAACTGGCGCCAAAATTGCTTGACCGCTATTTATGATCGGCTTGTTTTAACTCACAAGTGCATGAGTGTGCGATGTAGCAATTAACTTCGGTAAGATCGAGGTCATATCCACAGAGAGCTAGATTTATAAATTAAGCTAGGTAACAACAAAAATATTTTAGGAGAATTATGAATGAATTTGTTTTCTAAGATAATATAGAGTAATTAGATTTAATTGATAAGATAAGGTAAGTCTTAGTTCCAAATCAATTTTGATGGTGATGTATTGGTGAATCCTTCAACATATATAAGATAACTCAACCTAATATCAACGATGGTGATATTAGATCGGAAGATATTACAATGAAGATCTAAAACATGAAGATGATTATTGCTTAAGAATAAACGAGTGTTTTCATATTAAGTAAGACATTGAATCAAGCAATCTCTATACCAAAACTAAGTTTTGTTCATAAAAATTCAAGATTATAACATTACTTAGATGATTTCTAAAATTTCTTTGCAATAACAAAACATTCATGAAGAAAAAGTGAAGATAGACATTAAGATTCATTCATATCTTAAAGAACTCACCTCAATCACCATCATCCTTGATTTGGATCCAAGAAAGAGATTAGCCAACCATAATTATATATAAAAACACTTTAATAAACATGAAATAACCTGAATCAAATTGGAATAATAAGTTTTACAACTAAAATAAAACTGAAATCTAAAACAAGAAGAACAAAACACAATCTCGGAAAATATTGCAAGACAGATTTGAAGCTAACTTGGACTGCAATTTAACCCTATTTCTGAGCGTTTTTTGGAGAAGGCTATTAGACACATATTTATAGCCCTTTCTGTTATCTTTCCAGAACATTAAAAACCATATAATTTGGATCTCTGAGTCAAAAGATATGACCGACACGCCGAAAGGTGTTCTGGAAAACTCATTATGTTGGCAACTTGGAGCATATTCTTGTGCCTGATTTGATGCCAACTTTGTACTGCACTTTACCCCACTTTAGAAGCGTTTTCTGGAGACAGCTATTAGATACATAGTTGTAGGCCTTGCTATTAGCTTTCCCGAACATCAACAACCATACAATTTGGATCTCGGAGTCAAAGGTTATGACTGAAACTCCGAAAGGTGTTCTGAAAAACTTATTATTTCGGCAACTTGTAGAAGATTTTTGTGTCCGATTTTCTTCCTCATTTTTAGCTGAATCTTTCTTCTTTTGATCCAAGATAAAGTAACAATCTTTCCTCCAGCTTTCCATAGATTTCTCCTCCAATTCTTTCTTCCAAATTTCGACATTTAAATTTCTTGAAATAATTCATTTAAGCTCAAAAACTTGTCGAAACATTAAAAGAAATTCATTACTAAAAAGCACATCAATTATTATAAAATCCCAAATAAAAATAATAAATACATATGTAAAATAAGAGATTTAACAATATTTTTGATGCACAATCACACCCCCCAACTTAGATTTTGCTAGTCCTCAAGCAAAACAAAACATAAAACCGTTGAAATAAAAATAATAATAACCATAATTAGATTCGACTCATTACACTTAAAGGACCTATCATGCAAACATTGGTATCTTCAACTTGGTGTGTACACAATAGCGAATAAAGAAAAATAAACATACTCACATTCTCTAAATCAAATATCCATACAAAATCCCAAATTCAATCAGTATTTATCATGCAACCAACATAATTAATTCATGCAAAACTCGACTTGTAATCTTCCCGTCTTTCCCCTACTACCAAGGTCTCAAACTAGAGTAATAACTATCTATATATATTTTTTTCTTTTTTTTTTCTTTTTTTTCTTTTATGTGAACTTTATTTGTTCTTTTTCTTTAAGTGGCACTTCCCTTTTGACGTGAATACAAACATTTGTGATGAATGCACCGGTTACTCACAAAGTCACACACTTAAAGTGCTTTGCATACTCATATTTCAAGTTGCCGTTTGACATAAAGATAAACATTTGTGATGAATACCCCTAGTTCTTGAGCAACTCAAAACATTGGAGTAGGTTGAACTTTGCACACATCTCTTTATTTAATTATTACTCTATTTACTTAAACCTTGTTTAGGACTAGATTAAAAGGGATGATCACAAGTAAAGCATCACACTCATCTTTTATGCATGATCACACAACTCGCACAATTTTTAAGGAAAGATGTACTTCAATAATCTTAAAGAAAAACAAAATATGTTATATCTTGCTTTATAAGATATTATCTATCCCAAATTAAAGCATGCAATGTTCAACACAATAATGAATCCAAAAATGTAATGCTTGATCCTAATTAAGTCTCACTCACATACAAATGCATTTTTTTCTTTCAAACAACATGGCCATCTCGGACATTCAACACAATCAAATATCCAAAATTAAGTTTTAAATTATCCTTAATTAAAAAAATAAGAATAAAGATTAGAAAAGCTGTTACTCCCTTTTTTAAGTTTTAAATTTTCTTCCTCATTTTTAGCTGAATCTTTCTTCTTTCTGATCCAAGATAAAGTAACAATCTTTCCTCCAACTTTCCATAGATTTCTCCTCCAATTCTTTCTTCCAAATTTCGACATTTAAATTTCCTGAAATAATTCATTTAAGCTCAAAAACTTGTCCAAACATTAAAAGAAATTCATTACTAAAAGCACATCAATTATTATAAAATCCCAAATAAAAATAATAAATACATATGTAAAATAAGAGATTTAACAATATTTTTGATGCACAATCGTGGTGGTTTCAAATGGAAGGCTCCATGGATGAAGGCAATGGATGTTCTAATGAGCTGTGGGCAGCAATGTTGGGTTCCATTGGTAGGGATCACCGATTATATAAGTTATGCGCCAGCTCTCGTGGTAAGGCAACATGGGGGCAAGCAGTTCGTTCCAAGGACAAAAGGGGTTGCTCAGTTTTTTGGTTTGTTTAAAGATTCTGTTGCGCAGGAAGTCATGAGAGCTATCAAGCAAGACTGGAAGCATCTGGTTTTGGTAGAAATAAAAGGTTTGCAGAATCCTAGTACAAGCGAAGGGTATACAAAATGGAGAGATTCAGTTGCCTCAGCCTCTACCAATGGAGGAGTAGAGTCGTCATCCACTGAAGAGTCTGTTAAAAGGAAAAGGGTTGACAATGAAGAAGAATTGAGGAGACAAATTGAAAAACTTCAGACGGAACTAAACAAGACCAGAAGGGACAAGATGATGATGGAAGAAATGGTGTGGGAAGGTGACAGAAGGAGAGCATTTCTAGATGAACAACTACAATCTAGGGATACGAGATTAGCCGAGCTCGAGTTGAAGATAGTCGAGGAAGAAAATGTTAGATTGGGAATTGAAAAAGAATTAGCGGAGATGAATCAAAAATGGGTGCAAAGTTGTTCTGAGCTCAGCACATTGAAGACTGAACATAGTGAATGCCAAGACAGTGTAGAATATTACCAAGAGAAGTTTGTAGAGGTCCGGTGCGAGCTGATGGACAGAATTGAAAAGTATGAAGAGTTGTATAAGAAATATGTAATGTCGGAAAGTCGTTCGGCAGAGCTTATGAAGAATGAAGTTGGTGAAGCAGAGTTGGTGATTAAAGAAGACGAGATAAGAACTCTGAAGATGAAGCTCGACAAAGAGAGGGTGAAGATAAAGCATCAAGCCGAAAAATTAGCGTTGATAGAAAAACACAAGGACCAGATTGATGCCAATAATACTTCCTTGAACACAACCAACTTGCTGCTTATTGAAAAACTGTCCAAGATGGATAAGCAAATGGATGAAGCTGCCGCGCACGCTCGGGTCATCAGGAACAATGCTAGAAATGTGGGGAGAGACATCATCCGTTATCGGCGAAATCTAGCTGAAACCGATGCTTTCTTGGAGTCAATTGAGAACCGTGGATTCGTTTTCCTACCTTTGGGAGAAGATGTGATGGAAGAAAGATTTTAATTTGCTTGTCCTTTTTGTGTTTTTCAAAACAATGTATCAAGCTTATCCATTCAATGAGAAGGGTGTTACTTGTCTCTGTTGCAAATTATGTCTTTTGGTGAATATAACCTAAGTAAATAACTCGCAATGCAGTACTCCTAACGTCAATGTGATGAGAAACCCCTGTTCCATGAAGTGTTTGGCCATTAATTGTTCACAAGAGAAACCCATTGCATTTCATATACATTCATACAAGCATTTGCATCATACTCCATACATCTTCCTTTCGCTTATGCATTCATGTACACCCAGATCAAACACGAAACATAGGTCCCCCTGCGAAGGTTTACAACACCCGGTTAAGAAGGACAAAGGAAAATGAAGGAAGAATCGAGCCGGAATCTCCGTGCCAGAAGGACCTCGAAGCTGTCCGAAATGATGTGGCGCGTTTAACCAGCATGCTTGAAAGGGTACTAAAAACAAGAGATGGAGAGGGAACGTCAGCTCAGACGGAGGAAACACCACCAGCAGTTCAATGCCCCGAGGCACCTCATATTCTAGGGTCGAGATCACCAAAGAAACAACCTGAACCCACTCGGCCCATTCCCATCCCTATTACATTGGACTTAACGGATGAGGAGCCACAAGATTCCAGATTGTTCAGCCATTAGGGATATGACAAATGGTCCGCGTTAGAGGAAAGATTAAGAGCGATTGAAGGAAACGACCTATCCGACCCAATCAGGGCAGCTGAAGCATGTTTGGTGCCAAACATTGTGATACCACAGAAGTTTAGGGTTCCGGAATTTATCAAGTATAGTGGGATAGAATGCCCGAAAACCCATCTTCGTTCTTACTATAACAAGATGGCGGAGGTAATACATGATGATAAGCTGTTAATCTACTTTTTCTAGGACGACTGACGAGTTCAACTCTTAGTCGGTACATGAGGTTGGACAACATCAGGATTCAAAAGTGGGCTGATTTGGCAGATGCTTTTTTGAAGCAGTATAAGTTCAACCTCGAAATTGCTCCTAATAGGACAAGCTTGATGACAATGGAGAAAGGAGCTCAAGAGTCTGTAAGGACTTATGCTCAAAGATGGAGGGACCAAGCTGTCAATGTGCAACCTCCATTGATAGAGTCTGAAATGGTGACCCTGTTTGCCAACACGTTCAAGGCTCCATACTATGAACACCTGATGGGAAGCTCAACCCAACATTTTTTTGATGCAGTACGGATTGCTGAAAGGATTGAGCAGGGAATCCGGAGTGGAAGAATTGTGGAACCCGCAGATAAGAGAGGTTTCATTGGGAAAAGAAAAGAAGTAGATGTGAATAATCTCGAAGAAAGGTAGAAGGGGAAAGAGAAGAATTACAAGAGCTACCAAACACCTACCCCCCAAACCACCAACATCAACTTTTCCAAACCCACGACTCCAAACCAACCTTTTTACCCAAAATTCCCTACACATAATCAAAATAACTACCAAAGAAGAGACTATCCACAAGCTGAAGAACTACCACCTTTGCCCATGACCTTAAAAGAATTGTATGCTCAATTACTAAGCATTGGACATATTGCTCCCCTACCGGTACCACCAGCACGCCCACCTTTCCCTGCCTGGTACAACCCAAATTTGACTTGCGAGTACCATGTTGGTAATGCAGGTCACAACATCGAGACCTGTGTAGCTTTTAAGAAGAAGGTGTTGCAACTGATCAAAATCGGATGAATCACTATTGAGGATCCGCCCAATGTGAATTTGAACCCCTTACCCAAACATGCTGCGGGAAGTAGTGGGGTAAATGCAATAGAAACTGATAACAAAGTAAGGGCTCTTAAGGTGACTATGGCCAAATTATACGACATGTTGGTGCAATCTGGACATTTGGTGGGATCAACTAAGCATGACATTGGCGAAAATGACTTTTGCCCATTCCATGAACAAAAAGGGCATCACATAGATGAGTGTACCGATTTCCATCAAAAGGTCGTAAGGATGTTGACTTTGGGGGAGCTGAGGATAGAGAATATGGAAAGTAGTGGAGAGGTAGCAGGATTGGAGACTTTGAGAACAACAAAAAAGAAATTTGAATGGATTGGGGTAACGAAGCTGAAGGCTATAGAGCAAAGGTCTGGGTTGGGATATAAACCTAAAAAGAAGGATTACCAGCGGGCTGCCATGGCAAGAAGGGAGAAAAGAATGGCGAGGATCAAGGGAAGGAAGCCTGAAGAAGAAGATCTAGTCATTCCGCCAATCAAAGTCTCATTCCCAAAGGCAGCATATGCTATACAACCTGATCCAGGGCACAAGAGCTTTCTTCAGAAGATGTCATCTATGAGCATAAATATTGTGGAAGAGGAGGAAGTTCAGAGCATTGTTAAGAAGACTCGGTTAGGGAAAAGGGATGAAGAGCTACCACAGTTGACCATCTATGCTGTAAAGGAAGTCACTGCCCAGGCATGCATTCGGAAGTTAGCCAAGGGAGAGAAGTTCCAGAATTGGGAAACCCAAGAAGCTCCATTGGTTTTCAGAATGTAATGAACAATGTTTTCTATATTTGTTTTGGTTTGTTTTGTTTTAAGGCCTAACTGGCCAATCGGATTTTATCTTTGTTTGTCGTAAACTGCATTTTTATGAAGATCATGCATTTTTGTTCATCTCTTTTCTTATTTTTTAGTTGGTGCATTTACAGTCATTTTCCGCTTTCAGGAACCCTGAAAGCGGAACTTCCACAACACCACTTGCACTTTGCACTGAGAATGAATGGCCGAATTATAAAGAGCACATAATAGCTGTAGAAGAGGAAGAGGGTGATGAAAATAGCATTAAGGAATTCACAAAATTATTAGAGCAACACGAACAAGTTTGGAAACCCGCTAAAGAGGAACTTGAAACCATAAATATGGGTACTGAAGAAAGCCAAAGAGAACTTAAGGTAGGAACTTTGATCACGCAAAAGGAAAGAGAAGACTTGATGGCACTGCTTCGAGATTATACAGATGTTTTTGCTTGGTCTTATGAGGATATGCCCGGTCTAGATACAAATATGGTAGTCCATAGGTTACCATTGGAGGAGGGATGCAGACCGATTAAGCAAAAGCTAAGAAGAACACACCCAGAAGTTTTGATCAAAGTAAAGGCGGAGATTGAAAAGCAATGGAATGCTGGTTTCTTAGAGGTGGTCAAATATCCACAATGGGTGTCCAACATAGTAGTGGTACCCAAGAAGGAGGGCAAGATTCGAGTCTGTGTGGACTTTAGGGATTTAAATCGGGCTAGCCCTAAAGATAATTTTCCTTTACCACATATAGACATGTTAGTTGATAATGCAGCTCGTAGCTCCGTGTATTCCTTTATGGATGGTTTCTCAGGTTACAATCAGATAAAAATGGCGCCGGAAGATAAGGAGAAGATGACGTTTGTTACACCATGGAGGACTTTCTGCTATAAAGTCATGCCATTTGGGTTAAAGAATGCTGGTGCCACTTATCAAAGGGCTATGGTGACTTTGTTTCACAACATGATGCACAAGGAGATTGAAGTATACGTGGATGACATGATCGCTAAATCGGGAAAAGGTGAGAATCATGTCCAAATATTGAAGAAATTATTTGACAGGTTAAGGAAATATAAATTGAGGCTTAACCCTGCAAAGTGTTCATTTGGGGTGAAGTCTGGGAAGTTGCTAGGTTTTGTGGTGAGTGACAAAGGAATAGAAGTAGATCCGGAAAAAGTAAAGGCTATTCAGGATATGCCCGCGCCGAAGACTGAGAAGGAAGTAAGGGGATTTTTGGGAAGGTTAAATTACATTGCTCGGTTCATATCACAATTAACCACAACCTGCGATCCTATTTTCCGTTTGTTAAGGAAGAAGAATCCTGACATTTGGAACGCAGAATGTGAAGAAGCTTTTGAGAAAATCAAGCAGTACTTGCTTAAACCACCTCTACTGGTTCCCCTCTACCAAAAGGCCATTGATTTTATACTTAATGATGGATCGAAACAGCGATGGGATGTGTGCTTGGGCAACAGGATGAATCGGGAAGGAAGGAAAAGGCCATTTACTATTTAAGCAAGAAATTCATGGAGTGTGAGTCTAGGTATACTATGATTGAGAAGTTGTGTTGTGCATTAGCATGGGCTGCAAAAAGGTTGCGACAGTATATGTTGTATCATACCACATGGCTAATTTCTAAATTAGACCCGTTGAAGTACATCTGTGAAAAACCCTACTTATCCAGCCGAATCGCTAGGTGGCAAGTTCTGTTATCCGAGTATGATATAGTGTACATGACAAGGAAAGCGATAAAAGGGAGTGTTATTGCTGATCACCTGGCAGACCATGCTATGTAGGACTATGAGGCATTAAACTTTGATTTCCCTGATGAGGATGTGTTTTCAGTGGAGGAAGTAAAACCCGGATGGTGGACTATGTACTTTGATGGTGCTGTGAACATATGTGGTAACAGAGCAGGGGCAGTGATAATATCGCCTGACAAGAGACAATACCCAGTGTCAACGAAACTGCAATTCGGGTGCACTAATAACACAGCCGAGTATGAGGCTTGTATTCTTGGTTTAGAGACTGCATTGGAGTTGGGCGTAAAGAAGATAGATGTATATGGAGACTCGATGCTAATTATTTGTCAGGTAAAAGGGGAATGGCAAACCAAAGAAGAAAAGCTAATACCCTACCAAGAGTACCTATCTAAGTTGGCTGAAGAGTTTGAGGAAATAGAGTTCAAGCATCTAGGAAGGGAAGGAAATCAGTTTGCAGATGCTTTGGCCACTCTAGCTTCTATGGCTAGAATAGACTTCGGGCAAAACTTACAATCGATACACATCGACGTCAGAAATAACCCGTCTCATTATTGCTCAATTGAAGAAGAAATAGATGGAAACCCTTGGTCCTACGATATCAAGAACTTCATCCAAAATCAGACTTATCCCATGGGGGCATCCAACATCGAAAAGAAGACCTTGAGAAGACCGGTAATGAATTTTTACCTTGATGGAGAAGTTTTATATAAGAGGTCATCTGATGGGACTTTGCTGAGATGCCTAGATGGGGTTGAAGCTAGAAACGCATTGCGAGAAGTGCATGAAGGGATCTGCTCGACCCATGCTAGTGGGCATATGATGGCAAGGAAAATACAAAGAGCTGGTTACTTTTGGATGACATTAGAGAAGAATTGCATTGACTATGTTCGCAAATGTCACAAGTGTCAGATCTATGGGGACAAAATGAATGCCCCTCCGATACCTCTATTTAATTTGTTATCTCCGTGGCCTTTTGCAATGTGGGGGATCGATGTGATTGGACCTATCAACCCAAAAGCCAGCAATGGTCACAGGTTCATCCTCGTGGCAATCGACTACTTTACAAAATGGGTAGAGGCTGGGTCATTTGCTCATGAAATTCAGAAGGTGGTAAAGAGGTTCATTGAGAGAGATCTGATATGTCGGTATGGGCCACCAGAAAAGATTATAACCGATAATGCCCAAAACTTCAATGGGAAGTTGATAACAGAACTTTGTGCTAAATGGAAGATCAAACATTCAAATTCTTCTCCTTATAGGCCCAAGATGAATGGTGCTGTAGAAGCTGCTAACAAGAACGTCAAGAAGATTGTTCAGAAGATGGTAGTCACCTATAAGGATTGGCATGAAATGTTGCCATTTGCTCTTCATGCATACCGTACTGCAATTCGGACCTTAACAGGAGCCACTCCATACATGTTGGTATATGGGATGGAGGCGGTAATGCCTTTAGAGGTAGAAATCCCATCACTAAGAGTCTTGATAGACTCCGAACTAGATGAAGCAGAATGGGCAAAGGTCAGATATGAGCAATTGAATTTGATAAGTGAAAAGAGGTTAGCCGCAATCTGTTATCATCAATTATACCAAAGAAGGATGGCCAAAGCATATGATAAGAAAGTCCGACCTCGAAAATTCCAAGAAGGCGACTTGGTGTTAAAGAAGATATTGTTTGTACCAGGGCAAGATCAGAGTAAATGGCCCCCAAACTATGAAGGCCCATATGTGGTGAAGAAGTCATTCTCAGGGGGAGTTTTGCTATTATCTAGCATGGATGGAGAAGATCTAGTTAGGCCTGTGAATTCTGACTCTGTAAAGAAATATTATGCCTGATATGTTGTACCCTTCCTCAATAGATAAAATTCGGCCATGAATTCTTGTTGCAAGAAATCTTTTCCAAAGCACATGATTTTATAATATTTATTTGCGTTCTATCATTTATTTTTGATATATTTTGTGCACCACGCTGGGGGCAAAATTATTTAAATAGTGATTTGCTTTAAAAGTGTTCATTTACAAATAAAACCATGTTTTGAAATTCTTTTAATTATATATCGTTTTGAGTTTTTAAACATGAGTAAAAAAAATAAAATAAAAAAAGAATAATAATAATAAATATATATATATATATATATATATATATAATAACAATGGAGCGAGGAAGGGTCCTGTATGGAACAAAAGAGTCTCACCACCAAGCATAAAGATATGACATGGAAAACACATCCTATGAAGGAAGGCCACCACGAAGAGGGGGGGGACCTATGTTTCTAAAGAGGTAACAAAACATGCATATTATTGTCATAACACTAACCTGACAGGAAATGTGTGGCGAAAGCTGATATAATTGCAAGTCATGAAAGATATGGAGAAATCGAATCTTAGGTCGACAAAACCGCGGACAATAGATTGAGAATCGGTGTTGTTTCGTTCCTTGAACCGGGTCGGTCACCCGTAAAATGAGACCCTTCCATCTTCCATTCGGGCAGGTCACCCGTCATAATCAGACCAGGGTAAGTCATCCGTCACTATCGAGACTCTTCCATTCGGGCAGGTCACCCGTCACAATCAGACCCGGGTAAGTCATCCGTCACTATCGAGACTCTTTTAACTAGGGCAGGTCACCCGTCATAATGCGACCCGGGTAAGTCATCCGTCACTATCGAGACTTTACTAACTCGGGCAGGTCACCCGTCATAATCAAACCCGGGTAAGTCATCCGTCACTATCGAGACTCTTCCATTCGGGCAGGTCACCCGTCATAATCAGACCCGGGTAAGTCATCCGTCACTATCGAGACTCTTTTAACTAGGGCAGGTCACCCGTCATAATGCGACCCGGGTAAGTGATCCGTCACTATCGAGACTTTACTAACTAGGGCAGGTCACCCGTCATAATGCGACCCGGGTAAGTCATCCGTCACTATCGAGACTTTACTAACTCGGGCAGGTCACCCGTCATAATCAGACCCGGGTAAGTCATCTGTCACTATCGAGACTCTAACTCGGGCAGGTCACCCGTCATAATCAGACCCGGGTAAGTCATCCGTCACTATCGAGACTTTACTAACTAGGGCAGGTCACCCGTCATAATGCGACCCGGGTAAGTCATCCGTCACTATCGAGACTTTACTAACCAGGGCAGGTCACCCGTCATAATCAGACCCGGGTAAGTCATCCGTCACTATCGAGACTCTAACTCAGGCGAGTCACCCGTCATAATCAGACCCGGGTAAGTCATCCGTCACTATCGAGACTTTACTAACTAGGGCAGGTCACCCTTCATAATGCGACCCGGGTAAGTCATCCGTCACTACCGAGACTTTACTAACCAGGGCAGGTCACCCGTCATAATCAGACCCGGGTAAGTCATCCGTCACTATCGAGACTCTAACTCGGGCAGGTCACCCGTCATAATCAGACCCGGGTAAGTCATCCGTCACTATCGAGACTCTAACTCGGGCAGGTCACCCGTCATAATGAGACCCGGGTAAGTCATCCGTCACTATCGAGACTCTTTCATCCGGGTCGGTCACCCATAAAAATGAGACCATGATATCCGGGTCGGTCACCCATAAAAATGAGACCTTTCTAACTCGGGTCGGTCACCCATAAAAATGAGACCATGATATCCGGGTCGGTCACCCATAAAAATGAGACCTTTCTAACTCGGGTCGGTCACCCATAAAAATGAGACCTTACTAATTCGGGTCGGTCACCCAGAAAAAGGAGACCTTTCTAACTCGGGTCGGTCACCCACAAAAATGAGACCTTTCTAATTAGGGTCGGTCACCCAGAGAAATGAGACCTCTTTCCTTTCCAACTTGGGGCGGTCACCCGCAATAATAAGACCCGGGTAAGTCATGCGTTGCAATGAGACAATTTCCATGTTTTTCTTTACAACACTTACTAAGCTAAAGTCTTTTACAAATACTTTAGTAGTAAGCATTGTAAAGAAGGAGGCAACTGTTGTAACCCAATTTTGGGTCATGCCCCAAAACTATCAGAAAATAACAAAAAAATAATAAAATAAAATGGGGGATGGTGTCGGTAAACTTTTTTGGATATCTTTGAAAGTTCGACCAACCTTTTGTTGTGCTTGGAAATGAAAAAACGCATATCGAAAGCTAAGGTAATTTATTGTGAGATAAATCCGCACATGAATTAAGTCATTAAAATATAATTATATTTTTATGGACCAATTTGATATAGTCGTTGGTTTGATATAGAAGCGTAATTATATTCATGAATTAATTTAGGTCCAATTGGAGAGTTTTAATTAAGCTTGACGACTTAATTATACTTTAAATGAATCAAATTGATTTCTATTAAAGGCTTAGTCAATACGAAATCAAGTGCTTAAATTTAATTCGGGCTCAATTGATGATATTTGAATTTTCGTTGGTCAACTTGAATTATTCAAGCCAATTAAGCGAAATCGGGGACCTAATTGAACAAATTGAGAGTTTTATGGTCGAGTGGGGAACTATATTACACAGATAAAAATCAAGGACCAAAGGTGCGCAAAAATAAAGTTAACTTTGAATTTTTCACAAGGACACCATTGCACAAGATCATAAATGTAAGTTCAATTAAGGGTGCAATTAGAGGAGTAATAAATTGAGGGACCAAACTGTACTTTACACTCAAAAACAACAAAACTTGAGCCACTCAAAAACCCCACTTTGAAGACAAAACTCTCAACCATCCACATGGGATTTTGGAGTTAAAAGACAAAAACATTGAGCTACCCATTTTTCTTGAGCCATGAAAAACCCATGTTTTGAGAAAAAAAAACATACCATTTGTTTTATACCTGTCGCATATAAAAAAGACGGGGGGGTTTCATTTTGGGGGGATCTGGGTTTTGTCTGCTCCCACTCGGTCGGTTCTCATCTTCCCTCTCGGCACGCTCTCCCTCTCGCTCGCGGCAAGCTCCCTTTCGTTTTCAAAAAAAACAGACCACCATAGAACCACCATCACGCCCTCTCTCTCGACCTCTGCTTCTCCTCTTCCTCCCGTGCCTCTGTCTCCCTCTACCTCTCGGTCTGTAAGAAGAGAACAGACCACCAGCCCTCACGCCTTCCCTTGAGTTGAAGAAACTCCACCGCCAATTACTCTTCAACATCACCTTAGAACCACCCTCACTCGAGCTCGGGACCTCTGTTTCTCCTTCACGAAAACAGTCCACCATCACCCCTCTCTCTCTCCTAAAATCCGTCCCTGTTTATCTGCCCCGTTCGACCAGCCACTCCAAGCTCCTTCCTCTCTCTCAATCTCCACCTCAGACTATCGAGAACCAGCCCTGATGTCGCCAGAGACATCCACTTCACGCCAGGCATCTCACCATCATCTCAGGCGAGGCAAAGGCGGAGCGACAGACGGCGTTTTGCAGGTGCGACCCATGACTTCCAGCCCATTTTCCGGCGAGCTCGAGTCACCATTCCCGATTCCACCACGACAGGAAGAACCACATCAACGCCCTCTACACGAAGGTATTAACAGAATCTCCATTCATCGCACTTGAAAATCCTGTTTTTCTACTGTTCATCGTCTCCTTCGATGCAAAAATTTTACTGTAGCCAACCGGGTCGGGTCGGGCACAGGCCCGACCCGGTCCCGCGAGACGTCTGGCCACGACCCGGACTGAGATTCGTCAGGCCACGCCTGCATCGGCCAGTTACAGGTCGAATTGTCACCGACCGAGACTAGCTGAGTGTGACTCAGATTTAAATAGAGTGAATTGGCAGATCCATTACCCGAAAATAATATATATATATATATATATATATATATATATATATATATATATATATAATAATATAATAAAATAATAATATAAAAATAAAATAAAAAAATAAAAAATATATATGTAAAAAATATTTTTGTTTTTTTATAAAAATCTAAAATATGTGTTATTTTTCTTGCATAAGGCCAATACACTAGCATATTTTAAAAATTGTTTTCTTTTTAAAAAAAAAATAATAAAATAAACTATGTATTGTCTTTGGTTTTGAAGAAAAATGAATTTTAGCATGGATTTTTGCTAAAAGAAAAATCATTTCTTGCATTTTGAGATTTTACAACATGTTTGTAAAATCCAAAGGGTATTGGCCAATATTCAAAAAAATATAAAAAAACTTTTCGGTGATTCATATTATTTTTTTCGGAGTTTGGATAAATTCTATCCAAAGTATTCGGCGTAAATAATATATCGGCAACATGTAAATATTTTTATAAATATATTTTAGCAATCATAAGACAAACAAAAAACACCAAGCAGCTTACCTTAGGTAAGGCGTACTAGGGGTGCTAAAACCTTCCCTTTACGCAACCAGTCCCTTACCCTAGAATCTCTGAAAGACCAGTCATAGGTTTCCTAGTAACCATAATACTAGGTGGCGACTCCCTTTGTTACAAAAAAATAAATAACCCCCGACGACAGTTAATCTCCCCCGCTCATGGGGACCAGTTGCCACGAGCGCCGCTCCCATCCATTTTTGGGGTGCGACAACTGCGGTGTAAAATTACATTGTAAAGTACACCCACAGACAAAACAAATGTTTTTTTTGAAATGTAGTGTAAAAATTTTAACTTAGAAAAACAATCAAACAACAATGCAGCTTACCTCAGGTAAGGTGCACTGGGGCTAATGCGTCTTCCTCTTGCACAACAAGTTCGCTTACCCTAGACTCTCGTAGACCAATAGGTTCCTAGTAACCTTAATACTAGGTGGTGACTCCTTAGAATTATAGTCGTAAATTTTACGGTTATAAACAACCCCGTTTTCACCACGCGCCATTGTCCTCCCCGAATCAAAGGGGAGATGGCGGGCGCGACCAAAATCGTCGTTGCGACAGATGGCGACTCCACTGGGATTCAAGGACTGAGCTTTGATTGTTTGATTATTTATTTCTCAATTTTGTTTTTGCACTCATTTTAACTACTTTAACATGCATTTTTAGTACTTTAGCATGCATTTTACTTTCAACTTGTGAATAACATTAAATTTAAATTAATGTCATCATGCATTTTATTTTTCTATGTAAACCCAATTTTAAGTTAGGTGGGGATTAACGGTCTTCCCCATGACTTTCAGTCGGGGTTCAGATTCGTGAAACATCCAACTATGACCTGTGTGTTTGCTTGATAATGGCGGTCATACTGTGCCCCATCCATTTCTTGTAAACCCCCACACTACCTTCACGTAAGGTGGTCACTGGGCAGTTCATAGACCTTCCGAGACCAGATAGAGAGCTTACTCCTCATGTAATGACTTAGAACTTGCTTTTGGGTACACCATTCCTGATAATTTACTCATTATGTATTCACATACATTTACATTCACATGCATTTATCATTGAATAACATATCATCGGCAGGTAGAACATAGGTTCCCGGAAAGTTTTCGTCCATTAACACTCAACTTTGTTAATGAACTTGGCCATAGAAGAATGTGCTCGTCATAAAGTCCACTTCCAAGAAAACACGTTTGTCTAAGAGCTAGGATGACTTATCTTGATGGTGTACTCAAACAAACACTGAGATGATCTCTGCAAGAGTTTTTGAGAAATAAATGGATTTGGAAAATTAAGTTTACTTCCATAATTGCTCTTTATTTGGTCATGTCCACATGTCATGTCTCAGTTTCAACCTGTTTTGACTTGTTGGCAATTTTGCATGCAAATACCACAAATACCTTTTTATTGTCAAGCAAACCTTTCTTTTCAATGATTATGTATTTTCTTGTGTTTATGATGTGTCCTTACTTTTTTGTCTAAATAAAACAAGCACTCCATATACCCTTTCATCCAAAGTATACATGATCCAATGATTTCATAAAGATTTTTGGCAAATCAAAGTCTAGTACGAAAAGAAATGCCAATTTGATTTTTGTTTAACAAATGTGTTCTGGGAATTCAAAGGATTTCATTGAAGGGTGATCTCATACTATCAAAACCCACATAATAAAGCTAATCTCTTAGTCGAACAAAAAAAATCAAAAAATCTTGTTTTGCATGGAAAAGCAAGGCTTAGTGATTCAAATTGCATGTTTTTGAAATGAGGAAAGGCCATCTTTCATATGCCTTCACAAAATCTCAAATATCCTTTGTAGTTCCTATTTGAGCCTAATAATTTTATTTTTTTGATAATTGACCCTGACAAGGATCACACCTTACACTGGGGGACAGGTGCACAAAAAAAATCTACAAAACAGTCCTCAACGACAAGTGACGCCCAAACAAAGTTGGGGGCATAAACATAAAAAGGGTTTTAGTACACTATAGCAAATGAATTCAACAATTTGGTAGTACTAAAAACCCAACATAGAAAGCGCAAACAAAATACTTGGGGGCATGTCAACTCAGAATAATGTTAGTGCCAAAAACTAATGAATAGCCCAAACAAAATACTTGGGGGGCATGTCAAGTTAGCATAACGTTGGTGCCAAATACCAATGAAAAAAACCAAATAAAATACTTGGGGGGCAAGTCAAGTCAACATAATGTTAGTGCCAAAAAGTCATGAAAATACCCAAACAAAATACTTGAGGGGCATGTCAAGCCAACATGAGTGCACTACTAAAAGCCCAAACAAATACTGGGGGCATGTCAAGATGAAAGCCCAAACAAAAACTAGGCAATTGAGACTCCTTGTCAAAGGACTAACTAACTTCAAATCAACTTTGAATGTAGGCATAAATAACACATCATGCAGATAATAGACCGAATTCGGAGGCAAGGATCCTTTTGCAATAATATTCGCTTTGTCTCCACTAGGCATCAACACAGGTGGTAATGAGCAATTTTTTATTTTTGTACAACAAATTGAATGAAGATGTAATATGATTCGTTGCCCCATTGTCAATAATCCAGTTGTGGGAATTGAGTTTGGACAAACCTAGCTTTGTTATTGCATTTGCTTTGGAACTAGAACTGTCATCGTGATTGTTAAGAAGTGACAAAAGTTGCTTGAGTTAGGTTTCCAACAATGAAACCGTAGGCCTTACCTCATTGTTGTGTGACACCTCCGATACCTGATTAGCAGTAGAAAATCCTTTATGGTGATTTGAAATTGGGCCTGAATGCATTCTTGTCTTGGGATGTCTTGATGGGTACGCGTGCAACTGAAAACATTTTTGAACCCAATGGCCCATTTCACCATAGTGAGTGCACTGGGGTCGTCCCCTTCCTGTTACAAAATGGTGTCGATCCTGGTCAAAGCGTCGTTCTCCTTGCAGTTGAATATCTTGAGATGGAGATGAGCGGTTTGCTGGGGACTGATATGGGCGATCTGGTCCTGAAATAAATATTGGTTTTCCCCAGTTGTTGTGATGCACTGCCATAATAGCGCTCCCACCAAGCTCACTTGTTGTTTGTGTAAAACTAAGGAGCCTTTGTTTTTCTTCTTGAGAAACTGAAGAATAGGCTTGGCAGATAGAAGGCTGAGGATTTATTAAAAGGATTAGTGTGAAACCCGAGGATAAAGTATACATAGAGGTAGGAGATTAAGATGAAACAAAGGAAAATAAAATGATAAGATGATATTATTATACAAAAAAAAAGAACGGGCACTATAAATATCCCTCTCTTTTCAGCCATGTTGAGCTGATACCAAGTAGAGAGGAGAAGGGAATTTCGAAAATTCATTCCATAAAAATCAAGAGCAAACACCCCAAAATTTGTAAACCTATACAAGCCTTGAATTTCTAAAGTGAAAGAGCACTATTTGGTGGAGAAATAACAAGAGAAAGTGAAGAAATTGGAGAAGAAAGAAGGAAGAGTGGCTGGATATTTTGAAGAAGAAGAAGGCTAGGATCCTTCCAAAAATTGTTAGATTCCATCCAAGTAAGGAGTTCTAACTTCAATTTCTAAGAAATTAACTTCAATTTAGAAGTTCTTGATTGTTTTTGAATTGGGAATTAGGGTTTCTAGCACAAAATATTAGAGGAATGCATAAATGAGTAGTATTTCATAATTAAAGGAAAGACATGGTTGTTATTGATGAGAAATCAAAGATTGAAGATGAATTGGAGATATTTTCTTGTTCTCAAAAACAGGACAGTTTTGTCACTCTATTTCTAGGGGATATTTGGACCTGAAAAACACATAATTAGCATATGATCCCTCATAGATGTTGTAGCTGGGAGTGTTAGCTTTCCAGCAAATCAAACCTCATCTAATTTGGAGTTCTAGAACTCCAGATATGAGTAAAACTCTGAGGAGAGGTCAAGCTGTCACATATGTTGACAATTTCGACCATGTTGAGAAATATCAAAGATTTAGGCATGTTAAGGAGAGAAAAAAATTGTCCCTTTTCCTTCATAAAGTGTGTATTGATTTTCTGAAAAATAAAATAAAATAAAAGAAGAAATCAAAGGGTCATAAGAAATTGAATTCATGATGTTCTATTGGGAATACAAATGAACTGAAAAATTAAAGGATGATAATGAGGAATATAAGTGAGAAAGAGAAGAATTGGTAAAAGGGAAAATGAATAATATTACCATTTTTATTGTTGTTGTGTGTGATATAGGGAGTAATATAAATGATTAAATAAATGGTGGGTAATTGTGGTTTCAGGAAGAACCGCGGGTGACGGGCAACAACAACAACAGGGTAACGCAAGTCGAACATTCACAGCAGGTGGGTACTCGGTACCTAAATTCTCATTATATAATATTACTTACCTTGTCGGGTATTGAAAAGTAAGATATAATTTTGGTGCTTATTGGGAGGAAAAAGGAACGAGTAAAGGAAAGTTTAGCGGATGGAAAGACATATCTATTTATATTTTTATATATATGTGTGTTTGGGTTGTTGTGTGTATATAAAAGAAACAAGTTAAGGTATAAACTAGATTAACTATTCAATATTGGAATAGTTAATGATATCGGCAGGTGGCGTCGATATCGGCATAATGTATAAACTTGATTAACTATTCAATATTGGAATAGTTAATGATATCGGCAGGTGACGTCGATATCGGCATGATATTTATAAACTTGATTAACTATTCAATTTTGGAATAGTTAATGATATCGGCAGGTGACGTCGATATCGGCATGATATATATAAACTTGATTAACTATTCAATTTTGGAATAGTTAATGATATCGGCAGGTGACGTCGATATCGGCATGATATTTATAAACTTGATTAACTATTCAATTTTGGAATAGTTAATGATATCGGCAGGTGACGTCGATATCGGCATGATATATATATAAACTTGATTAACTATTTGATTTCAGAACAGTTAATGATATCGGCAAGTGATGTCGATATTGGCATGATGTATAAATTTGATTACTTTGGTTTTATTTTAAAATATATATGGTATTTATATATAATGATAACCATGGCTAGGTTCATGTTAATATTTTCATGAAATTGATGAGTTGATTCCAGGACGTATAACTAAAGACACTATTAGAGGTCACTAGTGTCGGCTATGGTCTCTTTGAAGTGAAAAAAAAATGTATAGTAGTCAAAAAGAAATAAATCCTCTTTTGTTAAGACCTTAAAAGAGTGCACATAGTGGTGTTTCGAATCTCACGTGATTTAAGCAAATTGATGGATAGATTACACAAATTCTTATTAAACTACTGTAATTTATTAAATTGTTTATCTCAAATGAAAAATTTATATGTTGCGAGTTCTTCACACCCTCGTCAAGAATAGATTTTAAGTCTTATTTCCTTTTTGTAAAATAGAAACTTAGAAAGTGATGGTGACTTGTTGTAAATTGTATGGAATAGTATAATTGTGAATTTTGTTTCTGTAATATTAAATTGTGTTATGTTCGATGTATATGTATATGGGTATTTATAGGTGAAACTTTCATGTATGAATTGATTTTCTTTCAATTCTTATCTTTTATGTGTGATATAAGATGGAGTTCTGAAATGAATATGGACTTGAGCATATTCTGAGATGAATCATGTTGTTGATTGTGTTGAAATGGTTGTGAATTATTTGGAAATCTCCCGGTATAGGGGAGACTATGCCGAAATTTCGTAAGAAATTTCGAAAAAAAAAATTCATGCTTTATCCACTCTGTTTAGAGGGGGAAAATTGTGGGTTGTTACAGTTGGTATCAGAGCATCTGGTTGCAGTTTCAGGGATTGAAATACTAATGTGATTTTGAAAAAAAAAATGTTGCAGGATGGTTCGTTCACGGCGAACTGCAAGGGTTGTTCTGCCCCTGTGCAAGAAAGAGAGGATGATTCATTTTCTGGAAATGAAACTGAAAGGGATCCATTAATGGATACTGCCTCTCGTCAATCTGTGGCATCGGCCCATACCGAGGAGGGAGATTCAGGGGGGCATCATAATGAACCTTTTACTTCTCAAGCAGAAGTGTCGCCGGCTAAAACACCGAGTGGTCAAGGATTGGAGGATAGGCCACCGCCAATGACATAAACGGCCGTTCCAAATTCTTATTCGGACCCTATGTTTATCGAGCAATTGGTCAAGGCAATAGTATCAGGGATGGCTGCAGGAACATCCCATGCCACTCCCCGGGTAGAAAAAGTAGTCACCCTGGTTCAATGGGTGAAAGACATGCACAAAATAGGTTGCACGACCTATTCGAGGGAAGAAGACGCCGAAGTAGCAGGGCATTGGCTGAGAAAGGTAGAAAGGGTTATAGATCAGTTGCACGTACCGGAGGAAACCCAGGTAGACTGTGTGACCCAGCTGTTAACAGAGAGTGCTCACTCTTGGTGTGAGACCATCAGAGAAAGAAGGGAAGGTGAAAAATTAAAGTGGATAAACTTTCGAGAAGAATTTGAAGAACGATATTACTTCTGGCAACACCGAAAAGAGAAAGAGCAGGAGTTTCTAGATTTGAAACAGGGAATATGGCTGTCTGGAGTATGAGAAGAGGTTCCATGATTTATCTATCTTTGCAACCACTCATCTCCTCACTGAGCATCATCGAGTGGAACAGTTTCGGGATGGACTCGAGCGGGAGTTAAAACTAATTTTGGTGGCTATGCCATTTCGAGACCGTTCGAGAGTTAGTGCGTCTTTGCTCAAGGGATAGAGAGGGTAATGAGCGATACACCCAGGTCATCAAGTGAGCAGAGTCGGATAACGGGATTCAAGAGAAGGGATTTCACACCCCAGCAGGGAGGAATCTTCCTCCGAAAAGGGAAAGAGTGGGTCATCATTCAACCCATTACTGAGAAAAGGGGAGTTTTGTTCGGGGTGGAAGTTCAGGAGGACTTCGACGGTTTAATCCTGGGGATCTGTAGGCGATCGAGGCGCGTCGAGGGGCAAGTGTTACAGGAGGGTCCCTGGAACAAAGAGGATTTGTATACCCGATATGTATGAGGTGTAATCAAAAACACCCTGGGGATTGTTCAGCTGCATCCGGAAGATGTTATATTTATAGAGGGGAAGGGCACCGATGGAAGGATTGTCAGTACTTGGGGAGAGGTTGTTTTCATTGTGGGGAAATGGGTCATAGAAAAAGGGAATGTCCACAAAGAGCTACTGAAGGAGTACAAAGACAGGGGATGGCTACTCAAAGCCAACAACAGTCAGTAACAGTTGATCGACCTATACGACCCACTCACTCAAGTACAAGTGCCAATAGAGGCCGACCCAGATTGCAAGAGGAAAGGACTCGGGGTAGAGTATATCACATGACCCAGGAAGATGTGGGGACAATGCCGGATGTTGTAGCAGGTATACTACAATTGAGTTTAATACAAGTTCATACTTTAATTGATCCTGGGGCTAGTCATTCTTTTGTGGCCCACCGAATTACTAAAAATTTAAATGTGTTACCAAGTAGGTTAAATGTGGGGATGGTAGTTAGTACACCTTTGGGGAAAAATATAAACATTGATGAGGTATACAAGGGAGTAATACTAAACATTGCTGGAGTAGAGCTAACAGCGGATCTCATGCCTTTAGCATTGGATGATTTTGACTTAATCTTGTGAATGGATTGGTTGAGTAGATATAGGGCACAAGTGGATTGTTTTACAAAGATCGTAAATCTCCAAGATGCGAGTGGGAAAAGGTAGTATTCAAGGAGAGAGGAAGTTGATTCCAAACTCTATAATTTCGGTCATGACAGTAGGAAAATTGATTAGGAAGGGATGTCCTGCTGGTTGTCTCATGTGAGAGAATTAAAGAAGGGAGCATGGAATTAACAAACATTCCGATTGTAAAAGAGTTTCAGATGTGTTTCCAACGAATTACAGGATCGCCTCCAATTAGAGAAGTTGAGGTTTCCATTGAGACCCTTCCAGGAGTCAATCCTATAGCACAGTCTCCTTATAGGATGGCCCCTATAGAACTAGCTAAATTGAAGACTCAACTCAGGAGTTGTTGGACAAAGGATTCATACGGTAGAGCAATTCGCCTTGGGGAGCCCCAGTGTTATTTGTGAAGAAGAAGGATGGTACATTCAGGTTGTGTATCGATTATCGTCAACTGAACAAGGTGACAGTAAAGAACAAGTATCCGTTACCACGGATAGATGACTTGTTTGATCAGTTGAAGGGTGCAACAATTTTCTCGAAGATAGATCTGAGATCGAGGTACCACCAATTAAGAATCAGAGAACAGGATATACAGAAGACTGTTTTCAGAACTCGCTATGGCCATTATGAATTCTTAGTAATGCCCTTTGGGTTAACTAATGCCCCTGCAGTATTTATGGATTTAATGAATCGAGTGTTTCGATTATATTTGGATAAATGTGTGGTCGTGTTTATTGACGATATATTGGTATATTCGAGCTCCTATCAAGAGCACGAGAAGCACTTGAGGAAGGTGCTAGAAATATTGAGAGAAAATAAATTGTATGCGAAATTGGATAAATGTGAGTTCTGGCTTAAAGAGGTGATATTTTTGGGACATGTTATCTCAGCTAGGGGAATATGTGTGGATCCAGGAAAGGTAGAGGCAGTTCTAAAGTGGGAGAAGCCCACAAATGTGACCGAAATTCGAAGTTTCTTGGGCCTTGCGGGATATTATAGGAGGTTTATTGAAGGATTTTCCACAATCGCATCGCCTTTGACCAAGTTGACTCGAAAAGAAGTGAGGTTTAATTGGTCAAAGGAATGTGAGGAGAGTTTTCAGGAGTTGAAAAGAAGGCTTACATCAGCTCTGTCTTGGCTCTTCACTACGGAGCGAAGGGTTCATTGTTTATAGTGATGCCTCAAGTAGGGGTTTGGGATGTGTATTAATGCAGCATGGAAAAGTGATCGCATATGCTTCCAGACAGTTAAAGCCACATGAAGTGAATTATCCGGTCCATGATCTAGAACTTGCAGCAGTGGTATTTGCCTTGCGAGTATGGAGACATTACTTGTATGGAACACAAGTACAAATTTTCACCGACCATAAAAGTTTAAAGTATCTAATGTCGCAAAAAGAATTAAATATGCGACAAAGGAGGTGGGTGGAATTGATAATGGACTATGATTGCATAATTGATTACCATCCAGGCAAAGCCAATGTAGTGGCGGATGCATTAAGTCGAAAAGGGAAAGTAGGGACGGGTGATCCAGGAACTTCGGAACAAACAAATGTGATGGAATTAAAAAGGATGGGAATTCAACTTAATATGGGTCCTGAAGGGTCATTACTAGCCCATATGAAGATCAGATCAGTGTTGCGAGATAAAGTTCTAGAAGCTCAGTTAGCAGATGAAGGTTTAGAGAAAATTAAGGAAATGATAAAGCACGGAAAGGAGTTTTCTTTTCAAATGCTTGCCGGAGGGTTGGTTGTGATGGGAAAACGGGTTTATGTGCCTGAGAATAAGACCTTAAAGGGAGAGATATTGAGAGAAGCTCATGAATCTCGATTTACAACCCATCCGGGGAGCACCAAGATGTATAGAGATCTTAGAGAATACTACTGGTGGCCAAATATGAAGAAGGAGATAGCAGAATATGTGTCAAGATGTGGGATATGTCAACAGGTGAAGATAGAACATCAAAGGCCGGTAGGAGAATTACAACCACTACCAATTCCAGAATGGAAATGGGAAAATATAGCCATGGATTTTGTAACCGGATTGCCAAAGGGGAAAAAGGGCAATGATACTATATGGGTAGTGGTAGATTGACTGACAAAGTCGGTTTTGTTCTTGCCCATCAAAATGACAGATCCCATAGACAAGTTGGCCAAATTATACGTGAACGAAGTGATTAGACTGCATGGAGTTCCCATATCAATGGTATCTGATCGAGATCCGAGATTTACTTCAAGGTTATGGCCGTGCTTACAACGGGCTTTGGGAACTGAGGTGAATTTGAGCACTGCATTCCACCCCCAGACAGATGGCCAATCTGAAAGAACCATCCAAACACTTGAAGACCTTTTGAGGTCATGTGTGTTAGAGTTTGGGGGAAACTGGGAAGACTTGCTACCATTGGTAGAATTCACGTATAATAATAGTTACCAAGCTTCTATCGGGATGGCTCCATATGAAGCCCTTTATGGGAGAAAATGTCGCACTCCGATATGTTGGGATGAAGTTGGAGAAAGGAAACTCCTGGGTCCTGAACTAGTACAAATAACAACTGATAAAGTAAGGGTAATCAGGCAAAGAATGAAGGAAGCTCAAGATAGACAGAAGAGTTATGCAGATAAACGGAGGAGACCTTTGGAATTCCAAATAGGGGATAGAGTCTTCTTAAAGGTAGCACCATGGAAGGGCATCATTCGGTTTGGAATGAAAGGAAAGCTTGCTCCGAGGTATATTGGGCCATTTGAGGTGATAGCTAAGGTAGGACCCGTGGCTTATCGCTTGAATTTACCAGCACACCTAGAGAAGATTCACAATGTATTCCATGTATCACTATTACGGAAGGCAGAAGTGGATCCTTCCCGAGTGTTACCTGCAGTTCCTATGGAAGTAAGAGAAGACTTGACACTCGAGACTAGGTCAATCAAAATCATGGATCGTAGTGAAAAAACATTGAGAAATAAAAAGGTATCACTTGACAGAGTATTGTGGAGAAACTCACAAATCGAGGAAGAAGCGTGGGAGAGAGTCGAAATTAAGGAAAAATACCCCTATCTATTCCTTGAGTCAGGTATGTAATTTTAAATTTCGGGGACGAAATTTTTATTAGGAAGGGAGAATGTGAAACCCGAGGATAAAGTATACATGGAGGTAGGAGATTAAGATGAAACAAAGGAAAATAAAATGATAAGATGATATTATTATATATATATAAAAAAAAAAAGGGCACTATAAATACCCCTCTCTTTTCAGCCATGTTCAGCTGAGGAGAAGGGAATTTCGAAAATTCATTCCATAAAAAATCAAGAGCAAACACCCCAAAATTTGTAAACCCATACAAGCCTTGGATTTCTAAAGTGAAAGAGCACAATTTGGTGGAGAAATAACAAGAGAAAGTGAAGAAATTGGAGAAGAAAGGAGGAAGAGTGGCTGGATATTTTGAAGAAGAAGAAGGCTAGGATCCTTCCAAAAATTGTTAGATTCCATCCAAGTAAGGAGTTCTAACTTCAATTTCTAAGAAATTAACTTCAATTTAGAAGTTCTTGATTGTTTTTGAATTGGGAATTAGGGTTTCTAGCACAATATTAGAGGAATGCATAAATGAGTAGTATTTCATAATTAAAGGAAAGACATGGCTGTTATTGATGAGAAATCAAAGATTGAAGATGAATTGGAGATATTTTCTTGTTCTCAAAAACAGGACAGTTTCGTCACTCTATTTCTAGGGGATATTTGGACCTGAAAAACACATAATTAGCATATGATCCCTTCATAGATGTTGTAGCTGGGAGTGTTAGCTTTCCAGCAAATCAAACCTCATCTAATTTGGATTCTAGAACTCCAGATATGAGTAAAACTCTGAGGAGAGGTCAAGCTGTCACATATGTTGACAATTTCGGCCATGTTGAGAAATATCAAAGATTTAGCCATGTTAAGGAGAGAAAAAAATTGTCCCTTTTCCTTCATAAAGTGTGTATTGATTTTCTGAAAAAAAAAATAATAAAATAAAAGAAGAAATCAAAGGGTGATAAGAAATTGAATTCATGATGTTCTATTGGGAATACAAATGAGCTGAAAAATTAAAGGATGATAATGAGGAATATAAGTGAGAAAGAGAAGAATTGGTAAAAGGGAAAATGAATAATATTACCATTTTTATTGTTGTTGTGTGTGATATAGGGAGTAATATAAATGATTAAATAAATGGTGGGTAATTGTGGTTTCAGGAAGAACCGCGGGTGACGGGCAACAACAACAACAGGGTAACGCAAGTCGAACATTCACAGCAGGTGGGTACTCGGTACCTAAATTCTCATTATATAATATTATTTACCTTGTCGGGTATTGAAAAGTAAGATATAATTTTGGTGCTTATTGGGAGGAAAAAGGAACGAGTAAAGGAAAGTTTAGCGGATGGAAAGACATATCTATTTATATTTTTATATATATGTGTGTTTGGGTTGTTGTGTGTATATAAAAGAAACAAGTTAAGGTATAAACTAGATTAACTATTCAATATTGGAATAGTTAATGATATCGGCAGGTGGCGTCGATATCGGCATAATGTATAAACTTGATTAACTATTCAATATTGGAATAGTTAATGATATCGGCAGGTGGCGTCGATATCGTCATGATATTTATAAACTTGATTAACTATTCAATTTTGGAATAGTTAATGATATTGGCAGGTGACGTCGATATCGGCATGATATATATAAACTTGATTAACTATTCAATTTTGGAATAGTTAATGATATCGGCAAGTGACGTCGATATCGGCATGATATTTATAAACTTGATTAACTATTCAATTTTGGAATAGTTAATGATATCGGCAGGTGACGTCGATATTGGCATGATGTATATATAAACTTGATTAACTATTTGATTTCAGAACAGTTAATGATATCGGCAAGTGATGTCGATATTGGCATGATGTATAAATTTGATTACTTTGGTTTTATTTTAAAATATATATGGTATTTATATATAATGATAACCATGGCTAGGTTCATGTTAATATTTTCATGAAATTGATGAGTTGATTCCAGGACGTATAACTAAAAACACTATTAGAGGTCACTAGTGTCGGCTATGGTCTCTTTGAAGTGAAAAAAAAATGTATAGTAGTCAAAAAGAAATAAATCCTCTTTTGTTAAGACCTTAAAAGAGTGCACATAGTGGTGTTTCGAATCTCACGTGATTTAAGCAAATTGATGGATAGATTACTCAAATTCTTCTGAAACTACTGGTATTTACTAAATTGTTTCACTCATATGAAAAATTTATATGTTGCGAGTTCGTCACACCTCGTCAAGAATAGATTTTAAGTCTTATTTCCTTTTGTAAAATAGAAACTTAGAAAGTGATGGTGACTTGTTGTAAATTGTATGGAATAGTATAATTGTGAATTTTGTTTCTGTAATATTAAATTGTGTTATGTTCGATGTATATGTATATGGGTATTTATAGGTGAAACTTTCATGTATGAATTGATTTTCTTTCAATTCTTATCTTTTATGTGTGATATAAGATGGAGTTCTGAAATGAATATGGACTTGAGCATATTCTGAGATGAATCATGTTGTTGATTGTGTTGAAATGGTTGTGAATAATTTGGAAATCTCCCGGTATAGGGGAGACTATGCCGAAATTCTGTTAGAAATTTCAGAAAAAAAAATTCATGCTTTATCCACTCTGTTTATAGGGAAAATTGTGGGTTGTTACAGTTTGACCGCGAATTTCATAGTAAATCTCATTCAAACCCATTAGGAATTGTATCAATTTTTGTTGATCTGCCTGTGCTCCATGTGTTGCGTCTGAATATGAAGCTAATTCATCCCATAAGCCCTTCAACTTCGTGTAATAGGCAGAGATAGAGAAACGTTCTATCGAAGGTCCTTCAGAAAAGGCTGATCCTGAAGGCTATGCGACTTGGTCGTGATGTAATGACATGGTTCATTCTTGGATCGTCAATACCCTAAATCAAGAGGCAAGGAATCATTACTCTAAGAAAATCGCTCATGTAGATCTTCCCAAACTTCATGAGCGGTAGAATAATGGATAACACCGTCTGTAATTTCTAGATTTAGGGTATTGACGATCCAAGAATGATCGATGTCATTACATCGTGACCAAGTCGCATAGCCTTCAGGATCAGCCTTTTCTGAAGGAACTTCGATAGAACGATTGACAAATTCAAGTTTGTTCTTGGAGTTGAAGGCTAATGTCATAGCCCTTTTCCAACCGGAGTAATTGTCTCCATTCAAAGATTTGGAGACTAGAACCAATCCTTGATGATCCGAGTGATGAGTAAAATAAGGATTTGAGATGCCAGGAAAAGTTTGATGAAAAATCTGATTTTTGATGAAGTAGAGGAGGCAACTGTATTGCCAGAATTTGACAGAGGTGTTTGTAGAACTTCATTGTTAGCCATAACAGTAAAGAAAAACTAAGAAGATGTCTATACGAGAGACTGGAGTGCAAAGATGAGTTAGGATCTCAACTCTTGCTCTGATACCATGAAAAAGTGAATAAAAGAGAGAATTTAATGAAATTGATTTTCATTGATGTCAAAGTGCAAATATATACAAATTGCAAGTCTATCACTTCGTACAATTAAGCTCATAGCTACAATTCAGCAAAACTCTAAGGAAACTAACTATTATTAAGGAATACAAATAGGAAACAAATACTTGTTAATGATACAAAGGATATGATAGATTTGACTTTCCAACAACGTTTTGGTGCAGGAAGGAAGCCTTTCCAACCTCCTCCAGTTGTCCCTTTTTATCCTACGAATAGCCTTCCACCCGATAAAAGTCCTTAATTAGTTAGCAAATATAGCTGCTGGTTAAGAAATAAGGTCTTCATCAACACACCTCTACTTTATGCTTTTATATTATTACTATGGAAATATGGTTTGTATTCCAAGGACTCTATCGCAAGTCTTGGATATCTCATTGTTTCGGAATCTCTTTCCCCTCATAGTTTTCAGATTGATGGTCTTGCTATAACTTTCAATCCTTAATAAATTCGGTGGATTCTAATAATAATAAAAATGCGTCCCTTTTCTGCTCAAAGAAATAAACTAAGATGATTTAAAAGGCAAATTATGGATTTTGGCCATTTGACATTCAAGGCATACGTTGGTTGTTTTAGATATCTATACGGGAGAAGAAATAATAGAGAGGATTTGATTAACCAGTGAACTAGAAGCATGGCCGAGTCTACGATGCCATTCATGAGTGCGAATACTTGGAAAATGCACGAGGAATTTTGGAGTGATTGGTGAGTTGATAGAATCCATCACGGAGATATCTCCGATGATGGACCTTCCCCGAGTAATCCTTCACAAGAAAATAGAAAAAGTGAAATTCAAAATAAACATGATTGTCAACACAAAATTGGTGTACAGGTAGTAAATTTTGTTGTATGTCTGGAACAAGGAGGACTTGGTTGAGCAAAAACATAGAATAAAGAGTTGTAATTTTGGAAGACCCAATTTTAGAGATTTGCAAACCTTGCCCATTATCGACTTGCACACTATCAGCACTAGTGTAGTCTTTTTTCTGCAAATTCAAATCAACCATATTATTTGTGACGTGGTGAGTGGCTCCTGTGTCCGCATGCATGGTGTTTCCCAAGACTTGGAGTCATGATGCATCACTACCAATGCTTGTTTTGATGATAGTGATTGTGGTTCCTGGCAAGACATATCAAAATGAAAGTAACATTTCTTAGCGTTGTGTCCAGTTTTACCACAAAATTGATAGCTGATGATGGACTGATTATGATGCCTGTGGATGAAATTGAATCCCCCACGATTGATCATTCACCCCTATCATGAAAACCTCCAAGCCTTGAATAGTTGGTCTTTATGTGTGCCAAATATACAAATGGTGTTGTGTATAAGTTGATTACAGGAAGTACATGTTACAAGAGTTACAGGAGCTACTACGTGGACAACAAGACCTTGAAGAACAAACTCAACCAGCTGTCATTGTAACAGAATTAGCTGTAATACATCACATGTGTAATTGACAGTTGTAGACAGCTGCAAAGTAGTTACAAGGAATTATCATCACATGTATTGCATGTTCTGCTCATAGTATATAAATGAGCATTTGATCAAACAAGTGATATACAAAAAAATGAATATACGAAGTTAGTGAAATTTGGACTTATCTTTTTCTCTCCAGAACTATTCTTCTTCTTCCTCTCATCTCCCACAAATTACCCAATCAAACATAACCTGCAACAAATCAATTGAAACATAATCAATTGAAATCACAGAATCAAACATGGTATCAGAGCTGGCTTGATCAACAAGGAAGGGCGTAATCAATCTGTGAACTTACAACAGTGAGTAAAGAAGAACAAAAATGGTGTCAAGTGGAGATCTTAGAGCACCACAGTTTAATGGCCAAAATTATGAGTATTGGGATGTTAAAATGAAAACAATCCTCATAGCTTATGATCTATGGGATATAGTTGAATGTGGTGATACATCAACACAAGCATCCAAAGAAAATGAGAGTGGAGAAACTTCTGGTTCAAAAGATAAGAAACCTGAATCAGGAGAAACTGCTACGGAAACTAAGGAAAAGAGGATCAAAGATGCCAAGGCTTTGAGTATAATCCAAGGAGCTTTGACAAATGACATTTTCCCTAGAATTCGAAATGAAGAGACTGCAAGAGGAGCCTGGAATCTGTTAAGAAGAGAATACAGAGGAGATGAAAAGGTTAGGGAAGTAAAGTTGCAGGTAGTAAGGGCAAAATTTGAGTATATGAGGATGGTTGAAGGAGAAAGCTTAGATCATTATTTGACTAAGTTTTTTGAAGTGATTAATGACTTGAAATCTCTTGGAGAAGAGATAACTGAACAAAGAATAGTGCAAAAGACTTTGATGAGTCTAAGCAGAAAATACAAGTCCATAGTCTCAATCATTGAAGAAACAAAAGATCTAAAAACACTTAGAAGTGAAGAAGTTATTGCTTCAATCAAAGTGTATGATAGAAGAGAGGATATGCATGATGAAAGAGATAGAGAAATGCATACCGAGAGAGCTTTCAGTAGTCTCAAAATTGGAGGGAGCAGCTATGCTCAGAATAAGAAGGGCTCACAAGGCAGAAATTATCCAAAATTGCAGAATCAAAATAGAAGGTTTGCAAATTGGAGTCAAGGTGGAAGTTCTGCAAATCTGTAAAATAGTAACTGGAATCAGAAACCAGAAATGAGCTACAACAGTTCATTCAATCCTCAACATAGAAGTGTTAGTAGCATTCAAACAAGCATGAAGCCAAAATGTAATACTTGTCAGAAATTGCATTTTGGAATCTGCAGATTCAAAGGCAAGCCGAGATGTGGAAAGTGCAGCAGGTTTGGTCATAATCAAAATGATTGTGAACTAAATAGACAATTGGCTAATTGTGCAAAGGAAGAAGACACAACTGTGGGAACCATGTTCTATGCATGCCATGCAGTAAGTGTTCAAGAAGAAGATGTTTGGTTTGTGGATAGTGCATGTAGCAATCACATGACTAGCCAAGAAACCAAACTGATTGACTTAGACAGATCAGTGACTTGCAAGGTGAAAATGGGGTCTAGGGATCTAGTTCAAGCTGAAGGGAAGGGGACACTTGTTGTGGACACAAGACAAGGTGTAAGGCATATCAAAGAGGTGTTGTTGGTGCCTAGATTAGATGAAAATCTGCTAAGTGTAGGGCAGATGATGGAGCATGGGTACTACATTTTGTTTGGGGGAAACAAAGCCATAATATTTGAGGATGAAACACTCACCAATGTTGTAGCCAAGGTGATCATGAAGGGAAATAGGTGTTTTCCACTCACACTTGAAACCTTAGTACCTGCAGCAAGAAAAGTGTCAGTTGTTGAAGATTCTTGGCTGTGGCATAGAAGGTTACACTTGAATTCTGACAGTTTAAAGAAAATGCAGCAGATGGATATGGTTGCAGGACTGCCAATGTTGACAGATGTGAATTCAGTGTGTGAGAGTTGTGTGTTTGGGAAGCATAAGAGGCAACCATTTGATAAAGAAGGCAGCTGGAGAGCAAGCTAACCCCTTGAGCTAGTTCACACAGATTTGTGTGGACCTATGCAAAGAGAATCAAATGGAGGTAATGGGTATTTTATTACCTTTATTGATGATTTTTCTAGAATGTGCTGGGTTTATTTTGTTAAGAACAAATCAAATGCTTTGAATATGTTTAGAAAGTTCAAAACATTTGTTGAATTGCAAAGTGGGTTTAAAGTGAAGAAGTTGAGGAGTGATAGAGGTGGAGAATACACCTCTTTGGAGTTTCAGAAATTCTGTTCTGACAGTGGGATAGAAAGGCAGCTAACAATTGCCTATTCTCCTCAGCAAAATGGAGTTGCTAAGAGGAGAAATAGGACTATTTGTGAAATGGCTAGATCAATGATGAAGGAGAAGCAAATACCCATTGAATTTTGGGCTGAGGCTGTTAACACAGCCGTGTACCTTCAGAATAGAAGTTTTACCACTTCAGTCCCAAAGAAGACACCCTTTGAGATTTTTACAAGAAGAAAACCTGGTGTAAGACACTTGAAAATATTCGGGTGTGTGTGCTATACTCATATTCCAGACCAGTTAAGGCAGAAGTTCGATGATAAAGCTGAATATGGTGTGTTTATGGGGTATGGGAACTGTGAGAAAGGTTACAGAATATATATTCTGAAATCTAAGAAGATTGTGTTGGCTAGAAGTGTTGTGTTTGATGAAAACAGATTGCATGCTTGGAAAAATGAGAATGAAGAGCATGAGAGTTTTATTCCTTAAGAACTATTGGTTCAATATGATTCTAAAGCAGCACATGATGAAGGAGAGAATGCAACAAATGATGATGTCTCAATGGAAGTGGCAGAAAACAGAAATGATAATGATGACAGCAGCAGCTCAAGTTCAGAAGTTGATACATTAACTCCAGTAAAAATTAGAACATTGGAGGACATATATGCAAGATGCAATGCAAGCATAATAGAGCCTGAAAATTATACAGAAGCAGCTGGAGATAGAGCTTGGCAGAATGCTATGAAAGATGAATTGAATATGATTGAGAAGAACCATACCTGGGAGTTGGTAGACAGACTTGCAAACAAACCAGTAATTAGAGTTAAGTGGGTGTTTAAGACCAAGCTTAACTTAGATGGCACAATCAACAAACACAAGGCAAGGCTTGTGGCAAAAGGATATGCACAAAAACCAGGAGTAGATTACAATGAAACCTTTGCACCAGTTGCAAGGTTAGATACCATTCGAACACTGATTGCACTTGCAAGTCAGAAGAAATGGAAGTTATTTCAGTTGGATGTTAAGTCAGCACTCTTAAATGGAATGCTTGAAGAGGAGGTGTTTGTTGAACAACCAGAGGGGTTTATTGTGCAAAGAGCAGGTCACAAGGTGTATAAACTTCATAAAGCTTTATATGGGCTTAAACAAGCTCCTAGAGCTTGGTATAGTGAAATTGATACCTACCTTACAATGAGTAAGTTCAAAAGAAGTCCAAGTGAACCTACTCTATATACTAGAGCTGACAGTGAAGGAAATCAGCTTATAGTATCAATTTATGTGGATGATATTGTGTACACAGGAAGTAGTGAGATCATGATGGCTGAATTTAAGAAAGAAATGATGTTGAGATATGAGATGACTGACCTTGGTCTTCTCCACCATTTTCTGGGCATGGGTGTGATACAAACTGATCAAGGCATCTTCATCAATCAAGGCAAGTATGCAAGGTCATTACTTGTGAAATTTGGGCTTGCTGATTGCAAACCGGTTCAATACCACTTGCTACTGGTGAGAAACTGAAAAGAGAAGATGGGAGTGAGTTAGCCGATGAAAGCTTGTATAGAAAAATTGTGGGGAGCTTGTTGTATTTGACAGCAACAAGGCCTGATTTAATGTATGCTGCAAGCTTGTTGTCCAGGTTTATGAATCAGCCAACAAAGAAACACATGGGGGTTGCAAGAAGGGTGCTTAGATATGTCCAAGGGACCCTTGATTATGGAATAGAATATGCAAAGCAAAAATCAGTAACACTCATGGGATTTTGTGATGCAGATTGGGGTGGAAGTGAAGATGATAGTAGAAGCACTTCTGGATATGCATTTGGGTTTGGAAGTGGAGTTTTTTCATGGGCTTCAATGAAGCAAAACTCAGTTGCATTATCAACTGCAGACGCTGAATATGTTTCTTCTTCTGAAGCAACTACTCAAGTGATGTGGTTGAGAACCATATACTTGATGATCTTGGTGAAAGCAAGAAGAAAGCTACAGTTCTCTATTGCGATAATATGTCAGCCATAGCAATGACAAAGAATCCAGTTTTCCATCAGAAAACAAGGCATATTAACAGGAGAGTTCACTTTATAAGAGAAGCAGTTCAAGAGGGTGTGATTGATATCAAGTTCTGCAATAGTGAAGAACAATTGGCCGATATTTTCACTAAGGAATTGCCTAAGGACAGATTCAATTATCTTAGAGCTAAACTTGGTGTTGTACCTGTAACCAGCTTAGGAGGGGATGTTTGTGTATAAGCTGATTACAGGAAGTACATGTTACAAGAGTTACAGGAGCTACTACGTGGACAACAAGACCTTGAAGAACAAACTCAACCAGCTGTCATTGTAACAGAATTAGCTGTAATACATCACATGTGTAATTGACAGTTGTAGACAGCTGCAAAGTAGTTACAAGGAATTATCATCACATGTACTGCATGTTCTGCTCATAGTATATAAATGAGCATTTGATCAAACAAGTGATATACAAAAAAATGAATATACAAAGTTAGTGCAATTTGGACTTATCTTTTTCTCTCCAGAACTATTCTTCTTCTTTCTCTCATCTCCCACAAATTACCCAATCAAACATAACCTGCAACAAATCAATTGAAACATAATCAATTGAAATCACAGAATCAAACAAATGGTTGCTGGATAAAAGGAGTGAGCTGGTGTCGAGAGATTCGAGCTTCAAATGTCAGCAGGAGAGAATAAATATCTTCAAGAGTAATGCTGTCGATTCTTGCTAAAATTGAAGCAACAAAACTGTCATATTCATGGTTGAGACGTGCAAGAATATAAGTTATGACATCATCATGGTTTAGAGGCTATCCAGCAACAACTAATTCATCAATCAGTCTTTTTATAGACTGTAAGTATTCGCTGGCTGTCTTGCTGCCTTTCATTGCTGTGACAAGTTGTGTGTGAATTTAGAGGATGTCGGCACGATAACGTGAAGAGAAAGTATCATCTAGGGCATTCCACACAGCCATGGATGTTGTATAATTTACAACTTGAGCAAGGATCGGTTCAGATAAAGAACTCATCAATGTGCTTAAGATAAGATTGTCTTGACGAATCCAATGAAAGTAAGCTGGGTTTAATCTTTTAGAGGTAGCAGCAATTTCAGAGTTAGTGACAGAGATGATTTAGGGGGTTTAGGAATGCTACCATCAAGGTATCCAAAAAGATCTTGGCCTTTGAAATATGGCACCAATTGTGCTTTCCATAGAAGAAAATTATCATGGTTTAATTTTACTGTAGTAACAGTTGGCATGGAGATGACAGTGGATTGGTCTGCTATGATTTTTGAGGAAGACATTAGGTTAGAGGTTCTGATACCATAAAAGAAAAGAAGATAATAGAAAATAGAGATGAAGAAACAAAGTATCTTTTTGTTTATTGTCTAATCTTTTTACATGCTGCAATATATATACACAGATTCTATTTAATTCAAAATTCTAACGTAACTTGTTGTTTAATGTACAGGTCTTCAATTGGTGATCTATAGAGTTAATTGGTTATTCAAATCTGCAATTTAATTCTTTTCTTTTTATGTATGTTGCCATTATCTGCAGGTTTCCATTTGAATTGTTGCTGCTGTTACTGCATTCATTATTGCTACCGTTACTGTATTGATTTTTATTATTGTTGTTGTCGTTACTGCAATTGATCTTCATCCTTGATTTCAGTTAACATAAGTTGTTTCTCAACAAAAAAAATATCAATATCGTATTTAGAATATCTGGTTTTCAGCACAACGCGACAAATATATATATATATATATATATATATATATATATATATGTCAAAAAAATGTTTTCATACATACGTAAAATACTGTACCATACCTTTAAACACCAAGTACCAGACTCCAATCCCTAACTTTAAACACCAACTTGTCTTCTCTCTTCCTCTCAAAACCTCTACAACTCCCCTTTGTTCTCTCTCACTCCATCCTATTGCGAGAACCATCCATACCAATTGGATATCTTCTTTCTTTCTTTCTTTTTCCTATTCTCCAAGGTTTATGGGTTAATTAATTGTTTATTTTTCACTATCATATGATTTTTGACATATGTCTACAAGCATGCAAATACCCTGTCGAAGTCTTTTCTTGTACTTTTCAAGTTTATACAAGAAAAACGTGAGGTTGGGTACACTAGTTTGTCATCTAACTAAATACTCTTTTCTTTGCCTTGCAAATTGGGGCACGGCACAGCTATTATTGATTTTGATGGGGGGAACTAAATCCATCTCATTTATCTTTCTGTGGTTGACTTTTCTTTCAGAACCATACATATATATACACTGACTCTAAAATATCTGTGGGAGAAACTTTCGTTGTGGTATCTATTGTAATTCTTTCTCTATAGGGTACACTAATTTGTCACCCATAATTCAAACTCTTTTTCGTTGCCATGCAAATTGGGGCATAGGCACAACTAGTATTGATTCTCACAGGGAACGCACTCCCATCTCATTTATCTTTTCGTGCTTGCATTTACTCATCAAAAACGACGACGCTAGTGGACATGTTTCTTCTTTGAATTTTCTTTCAAGTAAGACTGCCAAGCAAATTGTCCTAAAAATTTGTATTATTTTAATGTATTTTTAAACAAAACAAAAAACATTATGAAAAACTACATTCAACACACTACCAATCAAACCCATGGAGTCGGCGAATTCTCCTGATTATAAGATGTGTCATCGACAGAAAGTTTATTCGGAGACTGATTCAAATAAAGGAAAATGAAGAACTAATTCCAATTCTTTTATTTCCTACGTAAATTAGCGACTCCACAGGTACTGATTTTGATAGAGAAACCACATCCATCTTGCCTGTCATAGTTCACTCCAACTTTCTTGGGAAAATGATTATATGTATATTTCCACTTGGTCCAAACCCCACTCAAGGTGTGAGAAAACAGTCAAATAGTGATTGCAAGTGTTTAGATAAAAAGCCATCAAATTTCCCAATTAGTTAGATGATATATCAGACTGTGAGAAATATATTAGAATTCTATCGTTATTAAATCTAATTTAAAAGATCAATAAATTATTATTTAATGACATGATAACAAAAAATAAATATTAGCAAAATTAATTATTAATCAAATACTGAAAAAAATTATTTGAAATTGTAATAACTTTATAAAAAATAAAAAATTATAAAAGATAAAAAAATCAAATATTTAAGAATAAAACAACTAGGTTTGCCCCAGTGTTTCAGTAGAGAAGGTAATTAAAATAAAATGTAATACGAAGGAAAAAAATGTTTAAAAAAAATTGCAAATGAAAAAAAAAAATACCTCTACTTTATGCTTGTTTTCTTACAAGGTGTTCGTCAAATTTCCCTTAAATCAGTCGTCTTATTTAATAATAAAGTCTTGCCACCTATCATTAATATTTATCAACTAAAAATCTAAAAAAAAAAAAAACCTCTACTTTATGCTTTTTTCTTTTTCTTACAAGGTCTTCGTCAAATTTCCTTTGAATCGGTCACCACCTATCATTAATATTTACCAAGCTGTTCCCTTAATTTTTCACTATAAATACCCTGCTTCGAGCTATTTTCATATCCACCGAGTTGCCTCCCATTCTTTGATTAATTACCACCACCTCCTGATATAGCCAAGATACCATGGCTCGCTTCCAAGTTATCGCGGTGGCAATTTTGGTAATATTCATGCTCCTGTCCATTGGGATGTCCACCGCACTACCGAAACCTATACAAGGTTTGCTGTGACAGCCGTGCACCGATTGTGTATTTTGTTTTTCTGCTAATTAAATTATTAGAAATGTTTCCTATTCTTATTTACATTTCAACTGCGACTCTTCTTTCTCCAGCATTTCATGTTCTCTTGATTAACATGGCGTTTTGGTGCAGGAAGGAAGCTTTTCCAGCTTCCTCCTAGCGATTGTTATGCTTCGAGTGGCGTTCCATCCTTTCAAAGTCCTTAATTGGTTGGAAGATATAGCTGCTGGTTAAGAAATAAGGTCTTCATCAATGGAGCTCTACTTTATGCTTTTTATATTATTACTATGGAAATATTGTCTGTATTCCAAGGAGAAAAACGAATGTAGTAGCAGAGAAACTTCAGTTTCTGTAAAACAAGGACTATAGTTTTCTGTAATAACCATCATCTTGATCGATGGTCTTGCTATAACTTTCAGTCCTTAATAAATTCGGTGGATTCTAATAATAATAAAAATGCTTCCCTTTTCTGCCCAGAGAAACAAACTTTGACCTCAAGCCCTCATACATATATAGATTATGATAATTGATAAAGAGTTTCTTTATAAATCTGTTTTTCTTTGAATCCTCGGAGGATTTGAAGCCATGCACATGTACTCAGCACGGCCTCATGGTTTGTGAAGAAAAAACATCGTGTTTTGTGGATTTGTAGGTGCTTGAGAAACATCAAAATTGGATATGTGAGTTGGGATTCCGTTCAAAAGGTAAAATCGGACACATAATAAAATTGTTTTAAAATAAGCGAAGGACTTTGTTAAACAGGGTACAAAATGTCGTAACCCAATTTTTGGGTTACTCCCTAAAAATAAAATAAAAATAACAAAAATAAAATAAAAGGAGCCGGCGTAGGTAGAAAAATCAATCTGGAAATTTTGGTTGTTGTCGCGTGTCCAATTGTATCTCTTTGGTCCCAAATAAAAATTGAGAAAATACAGATTTAAGGCAAAAATAATTTATCGATGAATGAATGTGTGCAAAAGCTAAGTTAAACGACATAATTATATTTTTTATGGGTTGATTCGACTGTAAGGGTAGGAACAACCAATTCCAAAGCTACCGTAACCCTCCATCTGAAATTGCCAACATCAATCTTCAAACCAAAGATCCACCTAAGAACTTCTCAAAAAAAAATTACCAGAAAATCCAAGAGCAGCTGCCTCCGCTTCCATTGCCTTTAAATGAAATGTATCAAAAGTTGGTAAGCATTAAGCAAGTAGCTCCTGAACCTCAGGAACCTTTGCAACCACCTTATCCTGATTGGTACAAACCCGATCTTAGCTGCGAATACCATGCTGGAGCTGTAGGGCATAGCATTCACACCTGTGGTGCCTTCAAGAAGAAGCTCATGCAATTGATTAAATCAGGGTGGATAACGTTTGATGAAGATCCAGGTCCTACGCCCAATTAAACTTCACAAAAAACAGGGTACCGAGTGTTCGCACAGTTAAAGTGACATCAACAAAGCTTTTGAAAACAGGGTGTCCCACTGTTAGAAGATGAAGTCTGCTTCCATGATTTCCTTTTGTTTTGGTCATGCCTTCGCATTATGCCCATGTTTTAACTTGTCGGCAATTTTGCTTGTAATGCCGCAATACTTTTGTTAAGCAAACATTTCATTTCATTGATCATGTATTTGCTTGTGTTTACGATGTGTTCTTGTTTATTGTTTAAATGACACAAGCACGCCTTATATCCCTTTCATCCAAATTATACATGATCTCATGATTTCATTAAGATTTTTGGCAAATCAAATTCTAGTACGAAAAGAAATGTCAATTTGATTGTTGTTTAACAAATGTGTTCTGGGAATTCAAAGTATTTCATTTTAAGGGTGATCTCATAATAAAGCTAATCTCTTAGCCAAACAAATAATCCAAGAAAATCCAAAAAAATCAAAAACTGTTTCGCATGGAAAAGCAAGGCTTATTCGGATTGTATGTTTTTGAAATGACGAAAGGCCATCTTTGATATGTCATCACAAAGTCTCAAATATCCTTTGCAGCCCCTATTTGAGCCTAATAATTTTATTTTCTTGATAATTAACCCTGACAAGGATCACACCCTACACCGGGGGGGAAAAAATCTACAAAACAGTCCTCAATGACAAGTGACGCCTGAATAAAGCTGGGGGGCATAAACATAAAAAGGGTTTTAGTACACTATAGCAAATTAATTCAACATTTTGATAGTACTAAAAACCCAACATAGAAAGCCCAAACAAAATACTGGGGGGCATGTCAACATAGAAAGCCCAAATAAAATACTGGGGCATGTCAAGTTAGCTTAACATTAGTGTCAAATACCAATGAAAAGCCCAAACAAATGCCGGGGCACATCAAGGTCAAAGCCCAAACCAATACTTGGGGGCATGCTAGGTCACTATGAAAATTAATCATGAGGGCTACGTGAAGTTCTAAGAGTAAAAACTAAGTGATCCTTAGTCTAAAAAACCCTCAAACACTTTTTGAGCCTATAAATATCATTTTTTCAAAGCCAGTAACCTAAGCCTACGTTACAAGCCTAATACAACCCTTTCTGATCAAATACGAGTTATCTGGATTGATAAGCAATGCTTTTCCATTTGAAATAATCCTTACAAATGTTTCACACGACCTGATCAAAACCTTCCTGACATATGAGACATACGAACAAATATCGTTTCACATTCTTGTTAAAATCACAACAAAACCTAACAATGAGATCACTTGAATTCTTTCGAGAACAAGTTTGTTAAACAAACATCAAAATGGTTTTTGTGCTTGGAATGACTTTGAAATTCCAGAAGTTTTACATGAAAATAATATTTGCAAATAACCATCCCTTTCCTGCAAACACCTGAAGCCCAAAACACTTTTGGGGCATGACCAAACAGGGGGCAATCTAAGATACAATTGAAATTGGCTTCATCATCTCTTTTCAAAGAGTCTGGATCAATCTCAAGAAGATCATCATCTCTAGTGGTCAAAATCAACAAGTTGCGGTTTGAGTATGCAGAAGCGAGAAGCCGTTAAAACATGAAGTTGACTCCATAATTCTTTTCAAGGAATCTAGATCGAACTCGGGGGGCATGTTGATATGGAATATCTATCATCTCTAGTGGTCAAAATCACCAGTTGCGGCTTGAGTATGCAGAAGCAAGAAGCCATCAAATCCAGAGGTCCAAATCCCAGAAAAGAAGGACTGGAGGAAGAAAGGGGACCTATATCTCTCAGGTAAGTATACATGCATCATCATGCATTGCATCCCCATTGAAAAATATAAAAAAAATATTCTGGAGAGATCGTAATTTACGAACCTTCATTCATCATTTTGTGTGCACGCTTTCAAGCTTTCACCTCCCTCATTTCCTTGAGCATACTTTTCAACTCCATTTCTTGATTTTGGGTGTCATTATGCATTGCACCTCCCTAGGGATCCAAGAAATTTTTTTGGAGAAATTGTAATTCACAAACCTTCGCTCATCAATTTTGTGAGCACCTTTGAGCCCTCACCACTTTCACCTCCTTAAGAGCGCTTGCGAGCCTTTCATCAGAACAGATAGAGTGTTTTTCAACCCTATCTCTTTCCTTATTCGAGTGAGCTTTCTAGCCATCAATCAACTCAGATAACATGCTTTTTGGCCGTATCTCTTTCCAAAATTTGGGTGAGCTCTCTAGCCATCAATTAGGATAGCGCGTTTTCCAACCCTATCTCTTCCACCCTTGAGTGTGTTTTCCAACCCTCAATTATCAACTAGGATCGTGCGCTTCTTAGCCATTCCTTTCATCTCATTTGAGTGCGTTTTCCAACCCTCAACCATCAATTAGGATAGTGCGCTTCTTAGCCATCTCTATCCCCTTTGCTTTAGTGTGTTTTCCAACCCTTAATCATACGCTTAAAATAGCGTATTTTCCAACCCTATTCGCGTGCGTTTTTCAACCACCAATCATGATAGTGCGTTTTTCATCCCTATCCTCCTTGTCGAGTGTGTTTTCCAACCACTAATCGAGATGGTGCGTTTTCTACCCCAATCCTCCTTGTCGAGTGTGTTTTCTAACATTCGACCATTAATTAAGATAATGTTTTTCCAACACTATTTTTCTTTCTCTTTTGAGTGAGTTTTCTAACCCTCGACCATATATCTTAGATAGCGAGCTTTCTAGCCCTATATTCCGTCACATGAAATTTTCATCACC